>KK120592.1:312577-326225 GCA_000611955.2 Stegodyphus mimosarum | reverse complement strand
TCTAATATAATTATATATATATATGTATATAATTATACAAGGGCTATAAGCCTGGAGGGGAGTAAGCAATACGTTTGTGAAAGACTTTCTAGAAGAAACTGGACCATATTATGTGGTACATAAGGAAAGCCTCGAAAATCTCATGAAGTTATCCCTTTCTAACATCGAAATTTGAGGCCGAAACAAACTACAAGTATATGTTTCATGGCTCTCTGGCACTGATCGGCACTTGTTCTCAGGTTGTCATATTTTTAAATTTTCTCTTAAGACTTAAAAAGTAAGTTTAGAAGTTAACTGTCTAACTACGAGTATACAAGTCAGAAAAGCAGTAAAAAAAATTGTAACTTTTCTTTCTGGCGAAATAGATCGCAGTTATCCTAGCTTCGGGTGACGCGATAAGAAGGTTCTCTATTTATATTCAGGATAAAATGCGAACGTGATATTCACGGAACACGCGTTCCAAGGGTTAAATTAAAATTTTAGTTTAATAGCCTAGTTCAAGAACTGTGTTAAAGTATTTTGGAATTTCTTGTATAAAGAAAGTTTCTCCATTTGTAAAATCATGTTAGGAAAACCAGTTTTAAAATCTTAATACAATATATCTGTTGCCGAATTGCGTTAAGGCAAAACTCTTGTAAAAAATTGTATTTTAAGGGAGATTTCCCTATTTCACTTAGTGGGATACAGGATTTACGAGCTCTAAATATCATTCAGGGTACACCCGTGCAGTTTTTGGAAACTATTCGAGGTCTGCCTTCTGGAAAAAACAAAACTCATACATACGATACTATTCTTAGAAAATTACTCAGGTGTTCTTCTTCAGTAAAGAAAGGTTCCTAAGAAACTCATTCCATAAGGTGCTAATTTTTAGAATTCCCATTAATTAAATTAAAACTGAATAAACGTAAAAATTTTGAACAAGCTCCATTACATAAAGAAACTGCGATAACTTCAGAGGTAGCCATGGTAATTTCAGAGGTGCATGCGATTTGATAGAACGAGAGAAATAATGTTAGCTACTGATATCTGACTCATTGTCACACGAAAGACGCGTGACTTTGGGAAGTACAGCATAAGTAACATTATCTCTTTCCTGTTATTGTTCAATGCATTTCGTTTATCAGTTGATAGCGTTTCATTTGCAAATATCCCGCATTCATGTAGAATTAAAAATTGTATGATGATCAGATGCCAAAAAATGACTCTATTGTCCCATTACATGTAAAAACTTGGCAATAAGAAAGATTATTGAGATCTAAAATATATTTCTGAATATAAGTTGATTCGTGCATAAACCAAGAGTGCGTATTTTCATCAAAAATGAACTCAAAATTCAAAACCGGTATGAAATTTTAAGAAAAAAAAGTGTTCTGTAACATTCAAACATGACGTGATGAGGCAAAAATGTTGGAAAGCAGGTGAAAGAGGTCGAATATTATCCAATGAAATCACTGTGTAAGGACTGAATATTCGGTGCATATTCTTGGCAAACATATTCGTGAAAGTAACTAAATCCTGATCCTGAACAGGGAGCTGAATGCAGCTATGTTCTGTGGTAGAATACTGTGATTAAGTGGTAGAAGAACTGCACTTTACAGGGATTTAAAATCCTATTTTACTAAACCACAATTATTTACAGCCACTTCCCAAATCGGGAAGGATACAGAAAATAATGACCGCCTCTTGGGTCTAAACTGAACAATCAGATAATTTAAACTAAAACTAATTAGAAATTAAGTAGTCGTTGCTCACAGAGCTATGAACGCGAGGTTGGCCTCTAAATTAAATGGGTGAGTAGCAAGATTTAACTAATACTAACGCACTTAGAATTACTTCAATATATAATAGCGTAACAGAGCTACGGCTTAGAATTTAAATACTAGCTGGTCAGGCGAACGTTGAATAGAGTAACAGTGGTCTGAGACTAAAAGCTCTCTCACACTGAGAGGTTCCTACCTCTCGTTTAAATATAAACTTGGCTCCACTTCAAATTAGCATAAAGCTGAAACGTGCGCTGCTTCTAACGGAAAGTTGAAATGAGAACAGGCAAATTAAAATAAAACTTTGTTAGTTTAACTAAAACCTTACAACAGTAACGTAAAACTCTTGTAAAATGACTGGCCCGTGACGATAGTTTTAATTCTGGTAACCTATGTGTAAAGTTAGCATTTTCTTCATTCAATTATTGTCTTATTTACGGTATGCGGTATCTGTGCCAGTCTTATTTTTTTTGTGTCATTTTATTTTTTGTCTAAAAGGTAAGCAGAGACAAAAATTCTTACTCGGAGAACTTCAAGCTGCAGATGCTCACATTTGCTGAAATTTCTAACAGCAGTATAACGTTTTTTCTAACTAAAAATTAGTAATGGCATAGGTAAGAGCGGAGTAAGGGAGGCATCTTGCCGGGGCGCAACATCCACGGAGCGCCAAATGGATGTTACGGAATTTTAGAATTATATGTTTTCTTTTCAGCAAACAGGAGGAGACGCGAAATCTTCAGTTGTTCCCAAGCGTTGAGAATCCTAACTACGGTTCTGAAAAATAAGTTCGAATATGGAGAAAAGAGCGCCTTGAATTAGGGAAAATGCCGAAATCCGAAAAGATAACACATGGTCGTTTTCAATTAGATCGGCGCAAATATCGCCAGCATCAGATTTTCGTTTTGACGACAACCCAACAAACCAGCAGTGTGAGGAATTTCGAAAATAAAACGACTCGTTTTCACAAATATTCATATAAAATTAATTTTTTTCGAAAATTTTTGTTAGAATAAATTAGTGTCACTTTTGTACAATGAAACTCAACAACGTCCAAGGAAAAAAAAAGAGTGCCTAACGATATATATTGGCGGGAGAGGATTCTATTTATGTTCTGATGCAAGAAGTTCTTAAAAAATTTTGTACTAACGTTGTATTTTTGATTCATTCTTTTCAACATATTACCTTCTTTTATGGAATATACTTCTGATAATATTGCCTAATAGGTAAGCCTGATGCTATTTAAAACTTATAAATGAATCTAAGTTCTATATTTCAACGCCTTGATTTAAATGCTTGTAAAGACTGTTAACTTTGATGTGTATTCTATACGTGTTTTATGTAAGCAAACTCACTAAGTTGTTAAATGCAGATTTCGTAGTTAGAATTCCTTAATAAAGCTGCGCTAAATAGAGCATAATGTACTCAAACGCCATAACTGTGTCAAATACACGACATATCAATTTTTTTATTTTGAACACGTACAATCACCCCGTGCACCACAGATTTACAACACGGGGCTTACAAAAGTAAGTTAACTAAAAGATTAAATATTACATTCATAATAAAGCGAACAAAAACAGCAATCTGGACTTAACAAAAACAAATAAGTTCACTGGCCAAGTCAAGCCGAAAATTTTCAAATGCAAGCATAATAATTCGTTCTGCAAGCATAATGAGAACCATCAAAGGTAAGACATGAAAAAATCAAATGTTCCACATCTTGAGATACTATTTTGAACATTTACATAAATTATTTGATCTTTGATTATTCTCATAAATTATTAGATTATTTTATCTTAGACTGAAACGAAACAAGTAACTTCTAAATTGACCGTCACCAGATAAAAACTGAGAAACTTTAAAATGAATAGAGAGGAATGATTCGGAATGCAGTCGATGGTAAATAGAAGGAAAGAACTTTTTGGTGCCCTCAGCACTACAAGATGAAATATGTTCCTCATTCTACTTAGCTAAAAGCAATAGCTCTTTGGATTACTAAAATTGAAATCAATGGGTAAATTTAAGGCATCTTTAGCTTAGAAATCAGCTTTTTCATTTCCATAGAATCCGTGATGAGCACGCACATAAGCAAAACTGATATTAATTCCCCTATTTCTAAGCCAACTGACAGTTAATAGGGTTACGATTACTAATTTGTCGCTGCTGGTAACACTGTTCAAAAGATGAAGAGAAGAAAGAGAATCAGAAAAAATAAGATACCTTGAGAATGCTGTCCCATTATTCTTGATCCATTTGACGGCAAGATAAATACACGAAGTTCTGCTTGAAAAATTGCGCATTTATTCCGGATACGATGTTTAAAATAACAACCTCAGAATGACCTTCAAAAAGAACAAATGAAAACCGAACCTAGTTGTTGATTTTGATACCATCTATAAAAAAAACATAAAAAAAATCATTTCAGTAGTTTCTTTATAATCGCATAAATTTATAGGCTCTAAAGAAGCTGGATAAGGAAGATCAGGGAAAGGGACATTTCCATTTATGCAGTCTTCCAAAGTATCAGTTGTCAGTGTCTCGAAAATATTATTCTTATGTTCAATTTCGAAATTAATAGGCGGAACTCCTGCAAAAACAAAAGTAGCTTCATAACTTAAGGTTCTATAACCACTAATAATACGAAGAATTCTCCGCTGAATCTTTCTCAGATTTCTCTGTTAACCTTCTTTGCAGAACATGTTCCTAAGCACGATAGCTGTACGAAATGAAAGGTACAATACACTGGTTATACATCAGTTTCTTGACATCATAGCTTATTCCTGAAGTATTTCTGACGATTCGGTGAAAATCATTAATAATGTTTTAAGATTTGGTAGAAAGGAATTCATTGTGCGTATTTCGTGTTAATTTTTTATCGAGAATGACACCAAGATACACTTTCTACAACTTAACACTTTCTACAGATTGCAACGGATAATCATAGAGTATCAAAGGAGCAATGTTTTGTTCTTCAAAATTTCTGGAAACAATCATATCTTTACTTTTTGAAGGACTGAAAGTGAGTTTATGAGAAACTGCCCAATTGGAGACAAAATCTAGCACTTCTTCTACTCTCAAAAGAATATTATTCAAAGTCTTTCCTTGTAATATTAAAATTAAATCTTCTGCAAATGCAATATTTAAACAACCATCGAGATGACTTAAAAAGGTCATTAATTATTATGTTCCAAAGAGTAGGTCCGGAAGTAGAGTCTTGAGGACAGCCTTTTTTTCAGTAAATGAACTTTAGCTGTGGATCCAAGCTGAAGCTCAGTGGTCCTCCCATCCAAGAAGCTTTTTCGTCGTAGGTTATAGATATTATGTGACATACCAGCATCTTTCAGAATTTTTTAGATGCCACCAAGGGCATCTTCAGCAGACTTTCGAGGAGTAAACATTACCTAAGAGTCATTATAAAAAAACATTTCTGTTTCAAATACCAATTTATTCTATTAATAAAGAGAGTTTCAAAACATTTTCTCAAAGTAGGTAAAAGACTAATGTATCTAATATTATCATGATAAGGAGTTCCTATATCTAAAGGTTTAGGAATCAGAACAATCCGAGCTTACTTACACTGTGGCTCCTAATTGAAAACAAACATTGAAAAGTCTGTGCAAAAAAGTGCTATCCACCCTATGAAAGTGTTACACAATTTGATTGCAAAGCGAGTCTAGCCCAAGTGATTAGTTCTTCTTGAGATTTTTAATAACACTGTCAACTTCTAAAGTAGACAATTTACAGTCCATAAATGAAATATAAAGCCCCTCTGACACAGTAACGCATAGTTCTATGAGAATTCCTGTCATCACGTGCATCATCTCTTGGGAAATTCTTTGTCATAATAGCCACAATTGTATCACTAAAACTCTAAGTAACACTGCCATCCGAGGGTTTGATTCCCGAAATATCAATTCTTTTCGCAAAGTTGGTTTTGACTCCATACTTATGTATATATTTTCAAACATTGTGAACATTAATAGTTGAGAGAAAATGTTTTTCACAAGTCAAGCTAGGCATTAGCTAATTTAGCCTTACAATTATGTCATAACTCAAATACAATAATTTTATACATATCTTTAAGAATACGGTTGCTTTCTCTCTGCAATCTATTCCTAGCAGCATTTATATGCTTCCTGTAACGATCAGTTTCTGTAGACCACCAAGGAACACCATTCTTCATACTTTTCTTCATCGGAATTGATAATGAAGCATAATTAAAAATAAAGGTAGAAAGTCTATTTACAACATCTTCACGAGCAATACAATTAGAACAACTAACAAAAAAAAATATTCAAACCACAATGTTCTCTTTCTGTAAGTAAAAACCAGTTAGCTCTTTTCAAATTAAAAATACTCAAGCTAGAAGATATAATCGGAAGACATAAAGCAAGTCCAAAAATAGTAAACATTTTATTATCAGAAAGAGAATCTTCCTTAGATATATCCCAACCTTGAATATATGGCAGCAATCCCAAGCTACAAAGCGTAAGATCAATATAACTTGAGCCATGCATGGAACTGTAAGTAGGTCCGTGGTTTTCATTAATTAGAAAATGGTTACATCGAAGACGAAAACGTCGCGGAGAAAATAACGCGAAGCGAAAACGTCGTGGTATCAAAAAACGTCTAGGTTTTATTAATTTTAATTTTAATTAAAAATTTGCAGCGACAAATAGTCACTTCAAATTTACTAATTTAAAAATTTCGAAGGCAAAGAGTCGCCGCAAAATAAAATTTCACTCAAAAATACCAATGTAATTTTGCTATAGATTTCTGGTACGTATAAATTAAGATATCTGAGAATTAAGAGACACCGAGCAAAAGCAAGACTTTGACATATCTAGTTACTAAACTTTTAGAGTGATGGCTGTATTAAATGCAGGAACCAGACAGGAGAAGGGTTAAAAGAACCCTTTATTAAACTCAAAATTCACAATGCGTCGACTTGACGCTAACAGACTACGCCTCGCTCGGGCGGTAATTCAACTAACAGGAATTAAACATAAAATTCAAAGATATTAACACAATAGTAGACTGCCCCAGGGATCAGATAATCCTGTTACCTAAAGTCGCGTCGAAGTCTCGTGACAGCAAAGTAATAGCAGTTACGCCACTTTAACCAGCAATAAATGCAGAAACAGAAGCTCACGCTACAAAGGTGCAGTGCTTGCCCATTCTTTTCTAACTTTCCCTTCTAGAGCTCAATATTTAAACCTGATCTCCTAATGGTAGAATTTGCATTCCTTCACGCGCGGTACCAAATTTAAATATTCTGGCATTGAAATTACGGGAATAAAGGCTTATATGAAAGAAAGCATAACTGGTTAGTGAAAATAAATATAAATCCCTACAACTTTATAAAATAAAGGACATATGCCTGTACTTTTGTTCTAAATACTAAAATGATACAGTTTTCTTTAAAACTTTCTTAACCAAGTCACATTTCCTAATAGAGAGGTCTACCAACGGCCGAGCGGTAAAATCGCTGAGCACTGGTACTTTTGACCTGGGTTCAAAGCCAGGCGAACGGGATTTCGTGGATTTCCTCGTGTGTAATGGGTATGCGAGCAAATTTCCCTTAGAAAGTCCTCCATGAAGGCATTCCACCTCTTAGGCATGTAGCCCTGGTGTGCTTTGCCATTATCAAATAAACCAATCCAAACCTAAGTGATAATTCCGCAACAGGTGACCAGCAGCTGTGATAAAATATCTACCTGCCAACGTGTAGAATAATCTTCTCACTCTAAACCGATTACTGGTCAGTTCCACTTGGTACGAAATGATTAACTATGCCTTAAGAAAGAACAAGAAATAATTCAACTTTTGTCACATAAAGGAATCAAATGTGAAAGTTAAGTTCAGTTAAGCTTCTTTAGGGCGACCATTTACGATTCGAAGTGATTTTCTCTTCTATGAAGCTGGTTGCCATAGAAAGATGAGATTAAATGCCAAAATTTCAAAACTATGCTGGTCGCATAGAGGTGTTCGTCTTAAGAAAATGGTTCTCCATATGTTATAAAAGTTCGTCAATAATTAACAAATTTTTGAATAAAATACATCCTCAAAATTAAGTAACACATTCAAAGGGCTTATAAGAAATCTCTAAATGGAAAGTTAAACATAAAGAATTCTCTTTAAAACGACCACTCAAGATACCATATCTTTCCAATCTTTCGTCGATGTGGTTATCTTGCATAATGATTAAAAGCTATATTTATCTATGTTCACAGAAACACTAGTCGTCTTAAGGAGATACTAGTGTTTCCAGACAGTTCACTGCAATTATACATTATTTCTAAAAAAGTGCGTGTTTAAATTTTCTGGGTATAATTTTTAATTTGAATGTTCCAATGACTGATGTAAAAAAGAACTAGTTTCCGTTAATATTACTGTCATGCACATGCTCGGTAAGAGGAAGCTACCAACCAAGCCCTGCTCGTGTGAAAAAAAAAAACTGTCTATCTGAAAGCGGAGAGAAAGCAAAATCTGGCTACGAAAAAAAAAAAACGTGCTTGATGCGAGAAAGACGGAGGCTCGTGTGAAACATTTTTGAATTGATTTTTTTTTGTATTCCAAAGTTTGAAGTTGAGGTGTTATTATTAAAAACTGAAAGGTTAAATGTAATAGTTGTGCGTTTTTAATGTAATTGTGAAAAAAATACTTTGTGAAAAGAATATATATATATTTCAATAAAATATAGTTCATGTTATCGTTAAACCTGCATAAGTGTGTCAATTTTATTTCTGCGAATAGAGTCGACGAATAACATTCTTAAGTGGATGAAAACGAACCCGAAGAGATGAATTGGTCTAGGATCATGACAGTGGCGGCAGCTGGTCGGATGCATATTTGTCGACTCAGAAAAAGCTCAAGTAAATGCCTTACGAATGCTGCGAAGCATATTAAGTGGAACAGTTATCTTCTACCAGGTTCTCTCGTTTAAGTGTATTATTTATCATTTTTTATGAAACATTTGCTGTTAATGTAACGGAACACTTAAAGAAGTATTTTATAACACAGGAATTATCAGTGTGATTATCATATGATACTTGAATTACTTTGAAAGTGCATTTATCTTTTATTGTATGAGTGAATGAGAATTAATTTAACTAATGCTTGTGTTTTATTTAAGAGATATGATTGCATTAATTCTCATGCATTCATTAATTTTTGATTGCTTATATATACTCATTAATTGTTTTTAATTTTTTTTATTGAATATTTGGATATTGTGCATATTTAATGCAGATACCAGGTGTTTATGATTCACTAGAAGTTCAAGACTTGATGTAAAATTTTAAGTACAGAGATTCAGTTTTGATTTTCTGTTATTTTAATTAAGTTGAACATAAAGTCCCATAATGTCATTTTTGACCAAACATAGAAAGGCTGATCTAGTCGCCCTTGCACACGAGTTTGGTGTTGAAGTGTTGCCTACATTTAGAATTTTGGACTTGAGGGAAAAAATTCTTGCTAGTGAAAGCTATGAGGAGCAGGTAGCAAAGGACCTTCTGAGTGTTATCATTACAGATAGGGAGGCAAAGGAGGAGAAGGAAGAAAGGAAAGAAGAACGCGAAAGAGTAGAAAGAAAAGAAGAACGCGAAAGAGTAGAAAGAAAAGAAGAAAGCGAAAGAGTAGAAAGAAAAGAAGAACCCGACAGACAAGAAAGGGAATATAAACTAAAGTTAGAGGCAGAGGAGAGGATTGCCATTGAGAAGTATAAGGTAGATTGTCAGGACCGTTACTTGAATAGGAGTACCACACCCGAACGGGGGGAGAATGGGAAGGAAAGATCAGTAGAAGAGTTAACGAGAACAATCAGGTTATTGACAGTAAAGGTTCCAAGTAGGGCAGATGGCTGGGACTATTTCTTCTCCAGTTTAGAAAGAGCTTATATCAATGAAAGTGTCCCTGATGAGTATAAGGCCAAAATTTTGATTTACCTTTTGGGAGATAAAGCGGCAAATTTATTAACATTGATAAGGGAGGATAAGTATGGGAATTATGAAGTAATAAAGGAAACTGTGTTGAAAGAATTCAAACCGTCACCTCAGGTATGCCTGGAGAATTTCAGGAAAGCAAGACGAAGTTCAGAAGAGACCTTTGTCCAGTTTTCTACTAGAGTTACTGCCATGTGGGAAAATTATGTGAAATCAAGGGGGGTGACAGACTTTGAAGGTCTTAATCAGTTGGTGGTAGCGGACAAAATCTACCAGACCCTTGATACAGAAACTGCAGTACACATAGGTATAAGGCAGGGAGACTCGTGGTTCAAGCCAAGAGAGCTTGGAAAGGAGTGTGACATATTCTTTGCGGCTAAAGGGAAGTCCTACAACGTACGTAGGGAAGCTTGTGAAACTAAGATGCTAAATGAGGTAATAGGTGAGAAACCTAAGGTCGAAGAGAGACGAAGCGGTCGGCATGAGTCAGAAACCATAGGGAAAAACACAGGGAATGTTAAAGGTTTAACATGTTTTGTATGTGGTTCAGCTTCGCATTTTAAAAGGAACTGTCCTCAGATTAAAGGTTCTAGGCAGTATAACCGAAATGAGGAAAAGGATAAAGCTAGGGTAAACTGGGTAAAAAAAGGTCAGGATAATGATATCCTAGCGGACAAAGTTGTGGTAGCTCGTGTGGATCCTTTGGGGAAGCCAGGGAATGTAAACAACTATAAGCTGTGTAAGTTGAAAAGGGTTCCTATTAGTGTGAATGGAACAATAGGGGAGGCCCTCGTTGATTCAGGAACAGAAATTACGGTGGTTAAAAAGGAGTTAACCAAAAATCTCCAACTGGAGGAAGGATCGAGCATATATTTGAAGGGTATATTTGGTCCAGCTGTTAAATGCCCTTTGGTAAACATTCCACTGGGTATCACTGTAGGAGAAAGTTCCAGTGTCACACATCAAGAGATTTTGTGTGCAGTTGCAGAATCTCTAGCAGAGGATGTGTTGCTTCCTCCGGAAGTATTCACCATGTTAGGGGGTCAGTTACATGACACAGGTGAGGTGGTAGAGAACTTACCTGAAGAAACCACAAACATCCCAGAGGTTAGGAGAAATGAAAAGTCTGTGAAGGTAAACACAGGGAAACTAGAAAGAAACACTAGTGTGGGAAGGAATCTCGATGAGAAAGAAAAGGTGGAATCAAGTGAAAGCCAAGAACCTCAGTCAGGAAGACTATGTACAGCGGATATTTTTAGAAGAGAGCAGGAGACTTGTGAATCTCTGGCAGGAGCATGGGAGAATGCTCAAAAAGGAAAGGGGAATTATTATACAGTGGATAACTTTCTCTTTCATAAGGACAAAATTCTTGGGGAAAGCGTGGGACAATTAGTTGTACCTAAGAGTCGAAGGGAGGAAGTCTTGCAGTTAGCACATTGCTCGGTGTTTAGTGGCCACATGGGGGTAAAGAAGACTGTGGAGAGAATTAGATACTCTTTCTATTGGGAAGGTCTGAGGTTAGACGTCCAGAAATTTTGCGAGGCGTGTAAAGAGTGCCAGTTGACTAGACCAATTAAAACTGTTGATAGGACACCAATCACCCCAGTAACGAGGCCAGATCTGCCCTTCCAAATTGTAAACATTGATGTGATAGGTCCGATTGATCCTCCCAGCTCTAAGGGGCATAAGTATATATTATGCTTAGTTGATCAGCATACCAGATGGGCAGAAGCAATACCCCTAACTAGCCTCTCTGCCAAGTCGACTTGTGAGGAGTTATTACATATTTTTTCAAGAACGGGTATTCCAAATGTAATTGCATGTGACAATGGAACAAACTTTAAAGCAGATTTGACTCAAGAATTTGAGAGACGAATAGGGGCCAGTCCTAAGTTTTCGACCCCTGGGTATCCTCAATCTAATGGATTAGTTGAACGATTTAATGGTACTTTAAAAAGAATGTTGCATCATGTCATCAGAGAAGAAGGTAGGGGGTGGCATTTGCAAATTCCTTATGTGTTGTGGGCCTATAGAGAAGTACCCAACTCAACAACTGGGGTGGCTCCATTTCAACTAATGTACGGCAGGACACCTCAAGGACCTTTGTCGATATTAAAATCATCATGGACAGGAAAACATGAAAATTTACAATTAGATGCAACTCCTGTTTATACATATTTACAAAATCTAAAGGCTAGGTTTGAGAAGGCAGCGGAGCAGGCAAAGCTCACAGCTGAAATTCAACAAGAGAGGACAGCACACTATCATAATTTAAGATCTACCGTAAAAACGTTTAAGGTGGGAGATAAGGTGATAGTCTTGATTCCCGATTCTAATAATAAGCTTTACGCTAGATGGCAGGGTCCTGCAAATATATTGGAACAGAAAAGTCCTCACTCTTTTGTAGTACGAATGCCCGATGGAACCAAAAGGCATGTTCATCAGAATAAGATTAGACTTTATGTAGTTAGATCTCAAGCAGTAAATGTTATCTTGGAGGGAGAAGAAGAGTTTGGCGAAATTGAATCTACACCTGTCAACAAGGGAGGAAAAACTTTTTCTGAATCTCTGGAAGGATTAGAAATGTCTAATTTAGATTCGGTCCAAAGGAGTAGACTTTTAGGGCTACTGAGGAAATACCAAACATTATTTACACGTCCAGTGCAACCAGCCCGAGTAGGTACACACAAGATCGAACTTATTCCTACTGCTATTAGGAAGAAACCCCACTGCTATGGAATACCTATGGCATATCGCAAAGCAGTAGATGGGCAGATACGTGAGTTACTAGAATTAGGATTAATTGAACCTTCTGAGTCAGAAATTGCTCATCCTATAGTTTGTGTGGTGAAAAAGGATGCTACAGTTAGAATGTGTATAGATTTTAGATCATTGAATGCTGTTACAAAAACTCCAACATTTCCCATGAAGGACATGCAGGAGTTGGTTTTTGTGGCGGGTGCAGCTAACTGGCTGACAAGCATCGACCTTCGAAAAGGGTATTGGCAAATCCGAATGGATGAAAGGAGCAAACCCTTGACTGCATTTGCGACATCTAATGGAGTGTACCAGTGGAGAACAATGCCTTTCGGTTTATCAGGAGCCTCGGGGACATTCCAGAGGGAAATGAATCGTGCTTTACAGAGTCATAGCGATTATGCTCAGGCATATATAGATGATGTGGTGATTTTCTCGAAAACATTTGAGGAACACTTGAAACACATTTCTCTGGTCCTGGACACCTTAGAAAAATTAGGATTTTCTGTACGTTTGGACAAATGTGCTTTTGCAGCTAAAAAAATCAAATATTTGGGGCATATAATTGGAGGAGGCAAGCATGGTCCTGATGAAGAAAGGGTCAAAGCAATTAGAAAACTCGTCAGGCCAGTCACAAAAAAAGATGTGAGATCGGTTTTAGGATTAATGGGATTTTATCGATCTTATATTCCTAATTATGCAGAAATATCGGCACCGTTGACAGAGTTGACTAAGAAGAGGCATGCCAATATTGTTCAATGGGGGGAGTTGGAACAGAATGCTTTTAACAAATTAAAGGATACTTTGTGCCAAGCGACATCTCTGGCCACACCAAATATTGGAAAGCCATTTCAGATCCATTGTGATGCATCCAATTTGGCGGTAGGCTGCTGTTTAACCCAGAGAGACGAGAGTGGTAACTATTGTCCTATTGCATTTGCAAGCCAAAAGCTTTCTCAAACTTAGAAAAATTGGGCAAGCATTGAGAAGGAAGCTTGGGCAGTCTTATTTGGCCTGAATAAATTTGATAAATGGATCTATGGGGCTCAGGTAGAAATTATAACGGATCACAATCCTCTCAGATATTTGAACGAAACTACTCCTCGAAGTCCAAAATTGACGAGGTGGGCTTTGGCATTGCAGAAATGGAACTTGGGAATTAGTCATAGGCCAGGGAATGCAGCACCA
>KK120592.1:297559-312322 GCA_000611955.2 Stegodyphus mimosarum | reverse complement strand
GTATTCCAAAGTTGGAAGTTGATGTGTTACTATTAAAAACTGAAAGGTGAAATGTAATAGTTGTGCGTTTTTAATGTAATTGTGAAAAAAATACTTTGTGAAAAGAATATATATATATTTCAATAAAATATAGTTCATGTTACTGTCAAACCTGCATAAGTGTGTCAATTTTATTTCTGCGAATAGAGTCGACGAATAACATTCTTAAGTGGATGAAAACGAACCCGAAGAGATGAATTGGTCTAGGATCATGACAATTACCCTGCTGAAATGGCACCAATACCCGAGCGGTAGAGTCTCTAAACATTGGAATTTAGACACGGCGAACGAGCTGGCTGCATGAGACGCTCGGGATTTTCCTAGTGTAATAACCTAGATATGAACCAGTACCTGAGAAAGTACTCCACAAAGGCGTTCCTTCCTTTAACCAGATAGTCCTAGTGTGCTTTTGTATAAATCAATAAACTAGAATTTCCTGTTGAAGTATTATGTAGCTGATTTTCATCATAACTAAAAAATTGACCTTCGAATAAATGACTGCACCCTGTACGTGAAAATGTTAAAGGCACTTTAGAATAAACGGAACCAAAAGATATAATTTTCACGAAAAGAATATCAGATTATCAAAGGTGAAAGAAAATAATTTGACAATTTATTAAACAATTTTTATAGAGATAATCTCATGCAGTTACAGATCTTTGTTTTTCTAAACCTTTCTAGAATATATTTTTCATGAAAAATTATTAATAAAACTTTACATATAAGATTAATTTATTCGTGACCTTTATTAGTTAACTACGTGAAACTTCTATTAAGTGCTATAAGTTGCATTAATTTTGTACTCGTTTTTCGTTTTTAATTTCTCAGGTTTCTTTCTCACTTTTTCAGCAAAAATATATTAGTTAATTCAAAATTATGAATTATAAAAATAAATATTTTCCTCTTTCCTTCTTGCGCCCACAAATAGTTACGCGAATACGCATTTACAACTTTTAAAGTCTGAAAAACGCATGTCTGCGATGCTATCGTCATGCGATGATTAGTTAGGAGTTTTATTTTTTACCACGGTATCTTCTCTTTGTTTTCTGTTCTCCCACGTTGGTTTCTACCACGACGTTTTCGTCTTGCGTTATTTTTTTCGCTGCGTTTTCGGCCAGGATGTTTTGGCTGGCACCATTAGAAACAAATGATTCACACTAATAAAATCGCCAAACTTCGTTCCTCTAGCATCAGTAATAGGACTATGCCAAATCTCTGAATTGCTTTTCAAATCCATACCACATAAAAAATTGTATGCTAATCGTTAAAATACATTAAATTTTTAATAATTCTATTTCAGTATTAGTTTGAGGCTCAAAATATGCAGAAAAGTCAGATGCATTAATTTTTACATCCAAAACAACAGAAACTATTATAAACTATATCCAAACAAAAAAACTATTATAAACTGTATGATTTAAGACCAAGAAAGGGGAAAGACTCTGATTACGAATAATAACAACAGACTTGACAACTTCTGCTTCAGAATCCTAGTTAACTTCATGTTTTATTGGAAAACCAGGAAGAACATCTTTTAAAGTGCGGCTCCTGAATCTGTGCAACATCAGTGTGATTTGCCTCCATATGTAAAATAAGTTGCTGAGTAGCACATTTTGATTTGTACCGATTTATTTGTACAAAAGAAATAGATGGATTAACGGACTTACCGATAGAAACAAAATATTTATCGCTTGCGCCCAGCTAACGGAAAAGTACCTATTCCCCTCCCCCAAGGCTAAACTTCTCTCTAGACTAAACGTCCTGTCGGCTAACAGTCTGTTCTTTTTCTTTTTTCTTCTTCTTCTCTTTTTTAAATTTTAATTTCAATTCCGCTACCTTTGCTTATTTCTTTTCAATGAATTATCAGGCAAATGATCGTTTCATTTTACGGCTTGTTATTTTGGAAAGCCTGTAATACAAAATCTCATTACATTTAAGGTACTTTTCTGTTATCGGGACCGGATTCAGTATATATATGTATGGATAGAAATATTCATGTATGTATGTATGCTCATGTGTATGTATCTATGTGCCTATATATGTGTGTGCACATAGATACATACACATGTGCATACATGCAGACATTTTTTAATCCGATCGCGATAACAAAAGAGTACCACATTTAAATATCTAATTACATTCACTGTTAGTACAATGAAAATGCTTACTAACATCCTGTATTCTCATACTGACTGGATACATGCTAGTAAACAGTTTCTGTAAACAGTTGGACTACCGCTTATAAGTTTCATGTACTGGATTCCCTAAATACAATTTTTTTATAACGGTAATCATCAGATTCAACTAACGGGAAATTTATATATGTATGTAGCTCTAAGTACTAATGCCTTTTTAAATGTATTTGAATGCTCTTGTGATTTTCAACTATTCGCTTTCATTGATTTTTCTAAAAATGTATTATGATTTTTTATTATATTCTCAACTGTTATGAAGGTTATTTAGTTGTTGTTTTTAATTAACAGAACTCATATTTTTGCTATACTAGTGCTCCAACTTAAAGTCTCGCTATGAAATTTAAAGACTTAAATCTCAAAATTAAGCCCTTGAAATACGTTTTGTTACTTTAATATCTAATTTATCACATTTGAATTTTGCTTTTCTTCTAATTTTTTTACCCACAGCAAATGCCTAACTCATTCCAAAACTCTGCTCCAACTCTTGCTGTTTACTAATTTTCAGCAGATATGTTCCAAGTTTTAAAAATGCATGTAAAACTCAAGAACGTAGTTTAGCAATAGTTCAAACTCCTACGTTATCTATATCCAGCTTTATCGAAATTCCGAAAATTCTGTCCTGAAGTCACATTACATGATACATAGCTTTTCCATACTTTCACGCTAATGCAATCCTAAGTTACTTTATCAACTGTTACTTATCTCTCTTATCCCTTAAGTAAATTTTCTCAAGTCCATTTTTCAAAAGTTTCACTGCTCTGTGAAGTTCATCTAATTATACATCTGACTTATTACAGTCACACACACTCGGTCAGATCATTTTTTTAAATGACCGGTCACTTTATTTAATAGCCATTAGCCATGCGCTAGTACAAGGACCGGAAGTCGTGGCCATTTCATTATGGAAGCACCTAAAAAGTGGCCACTGTTGCCTCCTATGAAGGAACGGACAGTTACAAACTTTTTCTTTTGTATCGAATGGTCGGCACTTGCCATTTTTCAGCGTTGGCCACTCCTAAGGCCAGAAGTGGTGACATTTTATTGTGAAGCATCTAATAGGCGGCCACCGTTACTGCTTATGAGGGGACAGACAATTTACATCCATGCCTTGTCCGGAATTCGAACCCGCAGTCGGCTCTCCTAGCCACGATACCGTCTGGGCGGCACAGTTACAATCATGCCTTCTCGGTGATTCGAGCTCGGGCCTATCGCTACGGCAGTTAGGGTCACTAACTACTATACCGGTCAGATCATTGTAAAATCCCAAAGCAAGAAAAGAAAGTTCTATTTTTGTCATAAAACTAACCAAAGCTGGATACCAGATTCGGTAATTCCGCCGTAAAAGGGTCAAGCGGGAGAGATGAGGTTTAAAACACTAGTCTCTCACAATTTGACAGAAAATGCGAGGGGAATAAGAGAAAGCAGAAAGAGCTCACAAATTTAAATGACTGTTAGTAAAAATAAATAAAATCCTACATCGCGAGTTGTCACTTGATGTTATTACACAAACCGCCAGCTTTCTCAGTGTTCCCCTGTATTCTCTAAGCAACGGTACCAGAATTTCATCTTGAAACAGATAATTTTTTAAAATAGAACTGGAAAACATTTGAATCGTCTTACAAAGAAAAATAGATAATTAAATGACGATAACGACAAGTTCTTTTAAAAAAGAATTCTAATATTAAATAGTTAGTTGTAACAGTTGTTCATTTGAAAAAATTATCACTGCTAAGTTTAAAGAAAAAGCATATTACAGTAAAAATATGCTTTTATCTACTAATTACTAGTAATACTATTTGATATGGTAACAGCACAAGGACATCAGATTATCACAACCCAAAGCGTTAGGTAAATAAATGATAAATTTACTTTTATCTTTTGAATTTCGCAATTTAAGTTTGAAAGTACGGGTTTCTTTTGCGCAAATATATGAAGCAGAATGACGTCTGCAGCTCTCTCATTGCATGAGATAGCAACACGAAATTTCCTTTTTCTTGCCCCGCTTAACAGGAAAACGCAGCAGGAAGAAATGTTTTGAGTTTCCTTTTTATGATTCATAGGTATTCTGGAATTTGGGGGAAATGTGAACATATATTGGAATAAAAAGTGCTTCCCCTATTCAGATCTATGCAGACAAAATGTATTAGCAACTAAGCAAAATAAAATTAAAGAGCTCATAAGACAATAAAGCTTTTAACTTGATAGTTTGATTTTCATGGAAATTTTACATATTCTTAAGGACTTGGAATAAGTTTACGCAGTTAAAAGATTAGGATGCTATTTTTATTCTGCAGTTGATAGATTAAATAATAATAAATTCTGAAGTTTTTGTTTCTACCTACTGATTTGCAAATGGTCTGCGCAAAACAATGAGTGATTTAAATAATGGCCTTCCATCATTGCATATTTCTTAAAAATATAATTTAAGCTTATAAGGTATTTCTCGCGCCTTCTTTGCATGCCTTCGTGGTGTAGTGGGCAGCACACCCGACGCCTATTCGAGAGGTCCGTGCTTCGAGTCACGGCGAGGGCATTGCTCCTTTTTCATCTCTCTTGCTTTTCAAAAAAATCCTAATATCTCAGCAAGCTTAATGAGGCCAAAAGTTCATATTAGTTAACAATTTATGTTGGTGTTTACTTTGCCAAACACTGTCCAACAAAGGTTCAGTAGAACAACTGTTAATTATCCCTTAAGTGCTGAGTATTCTATCCATAAATGTGTACAGTCCCATACTATTAAGTAAAAGCTCATTTAATTCGCAGAGCTTTCTGTATTTCAGGATTCTGGATGCCATTGATGAAGTACTGCAGAGACAGGATTTTTCCAGTTTCTGTCGGTCATTCCGAAAAGGCGACATGAGACAGCCTTTCAAAATCCGTTGCGAGCCCCTAGAGTGTTTCCGTGGGCTTCTGTTGATGGGATTTTAAATGAAGCCTAATGTAGTCTTTTAAACATTTCTCCCCGAAGCGCAGCTCCAACGCGCAGGATAGAGCTTCGAAATCTAGCCTTTGGTTTTCAGGAAAAATTTAGGGATATGCGCTGCATTTGCTCTCAAAGAAGCGGCGAGATGACAGACTTTAGCTTGGGAATCCCACCGGTTCACTTCCGCCACTGTAGAAAATTGTGTCTTACATACTTGCCAGGAGGGCTTATCATCATATGCGGATAGCTTCAGAAAGGGACGAGAAAGCATGCGTAAAAATTTAAAACCATCAGAATTGCTTCCTACTGTAACATAGATACTATGAATTTCTTTCAGATGTCAACTTCTTTGATAGCGGCAGTAGAAACCCTATCATTAATTTGTTGATCGATTTGTTGTTGAATAGCAGGGACTCTTCCTTCGATTCGTTGCTCCACAGCAGAAATTCTCTCTTCTATTTGTTCTTTCATGGTAGAAACTCTTTCTTCACTGCCTCCAATTTTATTTTCAGCAGCGTCTGTTCTGCCTTCCATAGCCTCAAATTTGTTTTCTGTTACGTAGGTAATTTCTTTTTTCATTTCTTCTTGATCTGCTTCAATCTTTTCTTGAGCGACTTTCATCTCTTCTTTAACGGATTCTTCCATCTTTTCTTGAACGGCTTTCATCTCTTCTTCAACGTATTTTTTGGTCGCTTTCATCTCTTTTGTGAATGCGGCAAAGGCTATAAGCAGCTGTCTTAATTGCTCATCCATCGCTCTTGTCACTGGCATTCAGTCCCACTTCTGACACCAAAATTGTTGCGTGAGTACCAGTTCGTAATAGACTGAATGCACACAGATCCGATGATAGGTTAATAAAAAAAATGTGTATCAAAAATTAACAATTCAGAGTTCTGGAATTTTCCACAGAAATACTCGTACAGGAGTTTACAGTATCAGAGAGTACAATCAGTAGTTACGCATCAAACTACTAAGAATGTTAATCACAACGTAAGGCAAAGCGCATCTAAAGAGAAAGCTAACTCGGATATCTCAGTTCATACGGAACTAACAACAATAAATGTTAAATGCACTTTCCTTTGTATTCTTACTATTCCGGCATAGCTTAGGTTTCTTTCTTTTTTTTTTTTTTAATGTTACAAAAGAAATACAATTTTACTTATAATTCTACTAAAATTACCTATCTAAGCACAAAATTCGTAATAATACATACATTCGAAACTCATTAATAAGCTTCAAAACGCTTTTCCCTTAACAAGTTCTGACTGAAACGTTAAACAAAAGAGATTAATTTTTTCTTTTAGTGCATTTATATAGAACTTTGTACCATTTTCGATATGCTTACATTGTAGTTTTTTTTTTAAAATTTTCTTTGGCTTCTTTATGTTTTTTAAAAAATTTTCCCATTCAATTAGTACTCGTATAATTCAGTGATTTCACCAGCTTCACGGAGATGTGATATTAGATTACCTATATTTTGGCATTAAATTAATTTTCTTTCCAACTTTTTTACTTCACTTTGAAATTAATTATATATATATATATATATTTTTTTATATATATATATATATATATATATATATTAGATTACAAGAATATTTCAAGCCATACATAAAGGTGCTTAAGAGTTTATCCGAAGCGTGACAGCAATTAATAGCTAATTCTACAGTGGCCACAAAAATTTTAAATGTTAATCAATATTTAATTTATATGACTGTCTAAAGTCGAAAGGTTGATTCTAGTAGATGATTCTTGTATGTATGTACAATGTAGTATTCTTGATTACATACGTAGACGATTCATTATAATGTTCTGTGTACCATAAATATATGCATCTCAACCTAGGATTATTACCCGGAAACTCCGATAAACCTATTCTTAAAAATATCTTTTAATACTTAAGTGTTCAGGATTAAAATGAAAATGTATTATAAAAGTTATCGCTATTCTTTAATTACAAAATATATTGTCTTACTAACAAACTTTTTGAAATTAACTATGCTTTATTTGAAGTCATGACGTAATAACACGCTCTTCGCGCGTCAGAAAAGTCGCTAACCTTCTCGCAAGCATGTGAGTAACACGAAATCAAACAAACAACGGAAAAAATCTCACCGCGAACTTCCGACATGCTTTTGTCTACACTAAATGGAGATAATGCAACGCGCTCCAAACATACCCATGTGATTTTCCAATGAGAAAGAAAAACAGGCAGCCTGATTTTCTGAAACTTGGTATGACCGGCTATGCAAGTTTATGGTTTATGGCGTCATTTCACTTTACTTCTACACTTACTTTTCATGGGATATTTAGAAAATAACTCTGGCTGTAATTTACGGTGAGTCTTCTTTTATAGTGATTCATTAGGAAATGAATCAGTATACTATAAGAGAAACTGAGAAGAGGAATAGTTTTTATAGCAAGCTAATGGAAATAGAGCTGCGAAATTACCATTATCGTTTATAGGATAATTTAATTCATTTTGAATAATTTAATTACTTCTTCAGCATTACACACTAATACACATTCCACTGGAAACAAATAAATGTTGTGATGCTTTCATCACTTTACTCAAATAAATAACTGCTTAATGTTATGTGCTTATATTCGAAAATTTCTTGAATGAAATGTTCCAATATAAATACATAATAATAAGAAGGGAAAACGAAGAACAGCAAAAACGTTAATTTTACTTCACATTAAAAATCACGTACGGATACCCTACTTACTACCCAAAACATTACAAGCAGACTTACAAAAGAGGTAGTGAGGACGAAAATCATACTTTTCGACTAAAAACACAGTACAAAAACAGTATCTCTATACTCATAAGCATTCAAAAATGCATGCTAGCAACTTTTCAGTGAAGTGAACTGTCACTGCAAGACTTAATTGAGATTATCTTGATTATCTTAGATATAGAACTGTGACTGATGACTGTACTCTTCTGAACTTTACGTTTTTTGGAAGTCGCGATTAATGGAATTAATACTTAATTTTCCTCTCGAACATTCTTCGAAAAATTTTCAAGATTTTAAAAAGAAGTTTTGTTAATTAAAAAGACTTGTTTCAAGGATTAAAATATAAAATGAAGTAGAAAGTTAATGTTAAACAAAAGCAAATGAATCCTGAGTTATTGTATTATATTTAATATATAAATTTTAGTTAATATATTCAACATTCTACTGCTCTTCTTTTTTTAATTCAAAAATTGCCAAAGTTCCAACCCTAAAATATACGGAGAAAACTATTCTTGATAGTCAGAACTCGATATTTTCTAAGTCAAGATTCTCGAACACAATCTCTATTTGAGACTGATTATATCTAGGGTAAAGCAAGGGTGGGAGTGGGGCATAGGGAATAGAGATTCCTTTTTCTGCTTTATAGAATTTAAAGTAAGTTTTGTTAACTAAAAAAGACTCCATATCAAAATCGCTGTTAACCCTCGAAAATCAGCAAATTGGCGTAGTTTCGTGAAGCGCTGTAAACTCTGGGCCAGCGTCGTTTAATTACAAAACCTGTGATCTTATTCAGAGCTATTTTTCTGAAGAAATTTATTACTTGCATGAAACGCTTTATGTTGAAACAGAATGCATCATTTATATCTTTTGCTACAGGAAAAAAAAATATAGCTGTGTAAAATCAATAGTCTCAAACTCAAATTGCATGCGATCTGAAAGCATGTGATGAGCCGTACACAATTTTTTGTTTTAACAAAACGTGAGGTAATTTAGATATATATGTGTGTGTGTGTATGTATTAAATTTAGAAATTGTTAAAAATAGATGTTGAAGCATACATGGAAGAAGAAACCTGCAGTCATGGCGAATTTAAATATTCTTTTTTATTTTAGCTGACATCTGCGTCCAAAAATAACTTGAAGCACTAATCGTGATTATTCCAGAACTTTTACATTTTTTATACTTTTGTGGTAAAAAAAGGGAAGCGTGGCGGCGTCTTACTGGCAAGTGCGATATGTTCAAGACAATTCAAAATGAATTAATCTCGATTTTGATGTAATTTTGATTGCCTGATAAATAAGTGTCTAAAATTATTATTGACTGGTTGAGTTTTGGCTCACAAAACGTGACTAGCTTTACGTCAGCTTAAGGTCACCAGCTACATATTTTTATCTTAATATGTAGGATAAAAATATGTAAATTAAAATGTATTCGAGGGCCTCGTAAAATGCTTCTGGCAGCATGCATTCCGCCAGTCTGAGATTACTGGTTAAGTCACTTTTATAACCGTATCATTAGAATATGTTTACAGGGGCATCATTAGAATATGCTTATGGGAACAAACCCCGAGCGTCCCCCTAAATTGCCGGAAAGGGATCAAGGAAAAACTCGTTAAGGACAATCCCCCCTTGCGCGGTTTCCTTGTGACGCAAATGAAAAGGTAAAAAAACGCGACTGGACTGTGTATCTAAAGCAGTAGAGCCTTTTATCTTCAAGCAGAAGAAATAATCTGCACAAAAATGCGCTAGAATATTTTTGCTTCTTGAAAAAGAGGAACCCTGTGCTCGTCTCCTTCGAAATGCGTAGATTTTCATTGAAAAACGAGCGACAAACCGTTTACTTAAATTCTGAAGACTCATACGTATTTTTTAAAATTTCACGCCTACAACTTTTTTTTTTCATTCAAAAAATTCAGTATTCATCTCATAATAGAACTGAATTGAATAATACTCTAATTATTCAATTCAGTTCAATAATAATCTACTCTGTCATTAAGCACTAAATGCAAGTTGTTTTTAAACAATGTTCTGTATTATAGTTCTTCTTGCTGTCTGATCAAGAATAAAAATAACAATAAGGAAAACTTTCGCCATTTTGAATTCTATTTTATTTCTTTGAAAAGAATTTCGTCTGTCACTACTTTCTGGTGGTGAACTTAAAGGAATTTTAAAAATAGAAACTTTTCCCCTTTCCTTCAGTGCGCTATTCTTAGAACATTAGATTAAAAGCTAAAATGGAAAATCTTGTTACGTGCGACTCATTCAGGCGTTTCGTAACCGAATTAGCCAAAGTTTAAAGATAGCAGGCAACTAGAAAAGTTAAAAGTCTTCTTGCTGCGCCTTACGTTGTATTTCAATTTATCTCCCCCCCCCCTTTTGCTTACAAAGGATATTGCATTTCTACAGGCTTCCCATTCGGTGTAACGGTAATCGGTTCTTCTGGCATTCAATTTTTTCATTGAGAAACATAAAGAATAGACATTTTGAATTAAAGTTGTCAAAGGTAATACGTATTTGAGACTTTCAGATAACTTCGCGATTTTGAAATGTGTAGTAGAATTTTTTTCGATGCCCTAATACTAAGAAACAAATTTAAGTTATATTTAGGCTTCATGTTATCACTTGCAGTAATTGTGGAAAAGTTAAATGATAAGTTCATATTAAAAACATTTCTATCATATATGCTTTAAGTAATACCTTGTATCTTATTATAACGCAATATGATTATTTTAATGTTCGAAACACGAGCAGAGGCTTTCAAAGAATAGATCCCGTCCCACTGAAAACGAAGGGGACTCTCAAAGCAAATGAAGTTTATTTTGCATAACTAATTAGACAATTATAGTTTTTATCTGATTTTATATATATTATAAAGCCTGAGCCTGATTAAACTAATTTAGGGTCCTTGACACAGTGTTCTTGTGAAGATCCCCAAAATACCTCCTGTTTTCATAAGGGGATAACAGATTATTAATTATTATTTTTGGGAATTCTTAAAATCAGGAGCCCTGGGCTCGCACCTTGTGGACTTAGGCACTGTATGGTGCGTGCATGTTACAAAACAGATCAAGGCTGAGCATTACTTTATAAACTAGTCTTTGTTTCCTGTATGATCTTTAAAAAGCATTTCTTCGTTTTCAATAGCCCCATAAATTTCATGATAAACACATCGCAACTTTAAAAAATTTGTCTTCATTTAGATCGAACGTACACAGAGATCATGAAAATGTCAACTTCTCAAATTACTTCATTAAGTGAAAAAAACTTAAGAAGCCCTGATCTGCAGTATAGACTAATTTACTGCGAAGTACTTTACATCGCAGCATAATAAAAATGGTATTCAATAATTAAAAATAGTAATTATAAATGCATATTTTTAACTTCATGTCATGTTGCGCTGTCGCTATCTTAATCCATCTTATATATAAAATATAATATAATATAAAATCTGATATAAATATATACCTTAATATAAAATCTGAATTCGAAATGCTTTTTTTTTTTTTTTTGCCTTTTTCCCATTCTCAGAAACCAGTGACATTCCGTACTAGCTTCATATCTTCAGTAGGAAAACGAATTTGAATTATTTTTCGAACATGATTTTTCACTTTTTATAAATATAATTCTGTGGTAAAAGAACGTACGAGGAAGGATTTTGTAACGTCAGAAAGAGATATTTGCAGGACGTGTTCCCTCTATCATTTTTCTGTGTAAATACGAATGAATTTCCAAGTCTGCGAGAAATTTCAGCTGCAAAAGAAATCCCTTTTAGATTTAATTATTTTATTAAAACGTACAAATTTATTTACCGAGGTTACTATTTATTTTTGGATTTTTTAAATTTTTCTTTTTTGACCTAAGTACAAAATTTTTTTAATGAATTATTAATTAATTAATTTTCAGTCGTTAATAAAATACTTTTTATTCAACCTCTCAAGTTTAAATGCATTTTGTTAAATTTGTAGTGGATGCCCCTTGATGTTAATGCAGTTTTTTCACATATTAAAAATTAAAAAAAATTTCTTGTGTTTAAAAAAAGAATTTTTAATTTTTAATTTTTTAGTCTAAAGGGGCTTTGTCCCTGAAGGACTATTGTTTTCGTTTTGCGATTTCGCGTTGGAAACATTAAAAGGCTGAATCACTTTTCAAACTGTTGCCACCAAATCTTGCAGCCCTTTATTATATTTAAAGAAATTAAATAATGAAGAATTTGTATAAATGTATGCATATTTCTCCAAACGTGATAAAACGACGGTACCTAAAGCCATCCAATTGTCAATAACGTACGTTTCCGCCCGAATATGCGTATCTGGAAGCCCAAATTTGGAATTTGTTTTGTTATCTATTTCATATTTGGTAAAACTTTAACGAATTTTTGATCAACAAACTTAAACGATTTAAAAGCGAGCAATAGCAACACCGTACGGGGAAAAAAAGACTTTTTTTATCTAAAGCGCGCGGAACTGTGTATCGGAAATTCTAGATACGCTCATTTAAAATTATTTTGCGATATTGCTGTTGAACTGAATTTTATGGTTTAAGTGCGAAGAACATGATATTTTAATAAGTAAAGGTAACACACAAAACGTTAAAAAATGCTCCTTTGGACGTAATTTAAAATTTCAGAATTTTTAAAAATTTTTTTTTTAAATTTTTCTTTGTTGACCTAAGTAGGAATTGACTTTAAAAAAAAATTTTATATTACTTGTTTTCTTTACATTCGTTCTGCTTACGCAAATGATGACAATAATGAATTAGTTATTGGGATGAAAATTAAGCAAAAACATTATTACAATATAGTCGCTCTACATGATTTTACAACTGCATATTTTTATTGAATGCTATTCAGCGAACGAAAATACAGATTAGCCTAACCTAATATTATCGAAATTAAGACGCAGCGTATACTTTCGTTTGTTTCGATTTCACTTCGCTGTCGTCAATCGTTTCTCTATTGACATGCGTACGTGACCGGATAAGAGCATCGGAGCAAGATATTAGGTCAAGGACGAGCGGACGAGACGGCATAAGTGAATAATTTAATCAGGCATGCGCTATTTCTGACCTAACTTGATTATCATTTTTGGTAATATTTAACTTACTACTGAAAAAAAGACAGCGTCGTGCATAGTTTTCGAAATTGTGAATTCCTCGGACAAGATGTATTCTATATGAAGCCCATCTGCGAGGTTGGCGTTAACTATTTACAAATTTCTGGCACAGTACCAGTGATAGAAATAAGAGTGAGAAGGGAGGCGTGTAAGAAAGATTTAAGTGTGATAAGTGATATAAGAGTTGTATAAGAACGATGCTCTTATATCGAGTCTATAGGAGTGATATAAATAATTCATTCATTCCAAATTTTAAAGACCTTCATTTCATCAATTTAAAAAGCTAAGTCGTAACTGAAGAGAAATGTTTAAAATTTGCATCCATTTGTGTTGAATATGAAACTAAAATTACTGGTTAATTTATTATTATAAAACTGATCGAGCATTTCATTTAAGATTGAATTTTGCTCTTTATTGCTAATCAGCGTACACCTCTACATTTACTACTTTGAACTTTACTTCATTTTAAAGAAATGTTCGCCGGATTTCTGTTTTTCAGTTCTCTATCACAGTGTTATATGTTGGCGTATATTTTCTTATTTTTTTTCAATCTTTTCTCAGTTCATTATATCAATGTTCAGTTTTCTTACTAAGATGATTTGCAAAACTTTTTTTTTTGTCTTTTTATTATTAACTGTCTGCACGCTTAACTTTATTTCTTAAATAAAGTTCTTCGCACTTACATACATTTCAACAGCCAAATCACAAAATATTTAAAAAAAGCATATCTTAAGGAATTCCCGATGGAGTGTTAGGAATTGTCATGCATTTTAAAAAAAATATATTTGCTATATTATTTCTTTAAAAACTAGACGCTTGAGCGGACAGTCGCCTAAAAGAGTTATCATAAAAAAGAAGAAATTTGATGGACAATCAAATCAAGGGCACTACATGACTTCCTTGTACGGCCTATTAAATTATACACATTTTTTGCTGCACTTCATTTAAACTTATTTCCTCGAATTTCATTCGAGATATATTTCTTGTTCAATTAATTCAATTTTCACTTTGCGGCAATGCAAAAATACGTAAAAACTCAAAATATCTTCAATAAAAATTGTCAAATAAAGAAAAACATAAAACACCAAATACAGTCAAAAACCGTGTAAAAGAATAATTTTCTCAATTAAAATTAGGGTTTCTACGTCAAATTAAGCAATTCGGTAAACGGGCAGAAAGACATAATTTTCGGTATACAAAAATTTAAAATTACTTTTCAATCCCACTGGGCAAAAAGACACTTAAGTTAGTGCACCAGCTAACTAATTCACTATTCTACTGAGAGTTTAAAATGTACTCAAATGTTCAACAAATGTTCAACAAGTTAGCAGTATTACTCACACTTTTAAATTGTTGATAATTCTACAACTATTGCAAGCACAAAAACCTTAACTATACCATAAGAACAATATATTTCACTCACTTTTAAAGCAAAAAATGCACAATTTAAGAACATCTAAGAATAATAATAAAAAAAAAAAAAAACAGAGATCAACGAGCCCAGGAAAAGAGTAAGTATACACACACACATATATATATGTAATAATAAAAAGAAAAAAAGTCTGTAGTAATGACCAGGAGGAATTTTAACGTCGTAGAAGTGTTGATCTATAACGAATAGGAAATTGGAGGCGAAGGCAGATTAAATCTTCATTTTTTATTTCAGCTTGTTGTGGCCACAATCAACTTGGCACATGAAATGTGCCTATTCCAAAATAGCTCACATTTTAGATTAATTTTCAGTAAGAAAGAAGA
>KK120592.1:241924-297216 GCA_000611955.2 Stegodyphus mimosarum | reverse complement strand
GGAACGGGAGGTACACAATTAGATGTTACAGCAATCCCATATATAAAATTTTAACGTTTCACGGCTAATCGCTTTTGAGTTAAACGAGATGCATACATCTGTACGTAAGCCGCAAAAAAAAAATTCCCTTCTGAATCTATTTTACAATCCATTGTGGAAAAAAGCGTCCTTTAATCTGTCCATGCGTACAGTACGCTAGGGAGAAGGAACTCCCAGACTTGGCTTTCACTTAAGATGCTTTACTTGACCATAATGCCCAAACGCCTAGACGCGATCCAGGAAGGCATAACCCTCCGGTCAGCAATACAGGGAGGCATAATCCTCCGGTCAACCATCGGGGGGTGGGAATTTTGATGCACACAGTCTGGAAATAAGAACACAAGTCGAAGATGGACGTCAAGCATCCGCCAACAAAGATAACATAGACACATAGTAGACTGTTCCCCATCGTTGACCAAGGACACCAAGGATAACCTTCAATATCAAACCATGTAATGTCCCTACAACCAAGGGGCAAACAAAACAGTACCAGTACGGTCCCTGCCAAGCCTGAATTTACTACCGAATAAACGATGGTTCTAGTTACTGTGACGACTCATTATTTACCACAAAAGTCGAGTTCGTCTGGGTACAGGTCTTGGCCAGAAAGCCAGGAGTTGCCCCCCAGTCAACCCCGGAGGATGTCCGTACGTACGTCATTCAAAAAAATCGTTCAGATGGATTCGAGAGCGCTCAAAATGGATATCTTCGTTGAAATAAAATACCCGAAATTCCTCTACTTCTTGCAAGGAAGTAAAAATTATATAATAATTTTAATGAGTCCAGTTAACATAATTTCATAAAAGTATTTAATATTTCGGATTAGATATCTTACGATTTTAATGCACTTTTATTTAAATAAGTCATATAAAAAAGTAGAAAAACTGTTCTTAAGAATTGTGCTTATTGCTTTTAAATCGCTTAGTTTGTCACTGAATAAACTTCCAGATTAAATCCGAAAGTTAAATATTTTAGACTTTACTAAATTGCAACCCTCGGGAGTGTTGGGAAACAGAAGTATTTTATTTCTGACAGTGACAACACATAGCTTCCAAGCAGCCCAGTTTGTTGACTACAATTAAAAGATTGCAACAGTCTAACGCGCTAGAGGTATAAATGTTTTACTTCGAATAGTGTAGTTGCTTCTCGCTTTCAAGTTGCTGAACTTGTTAATCAAAAACTCATTAAAATTATATAAAATATGAAATAAATAAAAAAATAAATCCAAATTTGGCATTTCGAGGTGTACACGTTCGGGTGGAGAAGTATGTGTACTTAAAATTTGTTGGCTCTAAATGCCGTCGTTCATTCACGATGAGAAGAAAACACGTACTTTCATTATACATACATACATGCATTCAACCTACAAACATAGATATGTACACATTCAACCTACATACCTACATACAGAATATTCTTCATCATTTAATTTTCTTTACATAATACATGGCGATAACCTTTGGTGGCAACAATCTGAAAAATGAATCGGTCACAAAAGTGATTCGGACAAAAAGTGAGTTTAGAGTCTAACAGCACTCTTCTGCTAATTGCTTTTCTGCGCCACATTGCTGTAAGTGCGCTGGGGATCATAGAACTGAAAATTGCCCCCAGAAAGGCAAAAGAGATGATTCTGTCTATGTAAATTGCTCTGAAAAAAAATGTAGAATCTTATAGGAGTTGCTCAAAATACCTAAAGAACAAGTCACAGAGAAAAAATCATGCAAAAAGTAATCAAGAAACCAAACCATCTTCGAATAGCAGTAATAACAATTTCTCTAAGCTAAATGAGAATTTGGATGCTGTACAGGAACCTGTTAATCTATCTAACCCAATGAATAGTAATAATTGTAAAACTCATCACAAGTGACATTAAAACTAATAGCACTGTTAATATTAGTAACAGTTTAGATCTTTCATGGGCATCTTCCAAGCCATGAAAAAGTTAGAAAATGTTTTTGAACTTAGACAACTTTCAAAATTAACCATACTAATTAACAAAAATATTAAAAAATTCCATGACATTCAGTCCCCAATAGATAAAATGTAAACCCTTTTCCTTATTTTTGAGGAAGCAAACAGTTTAATTCAAAATCATAATAATAGTACTTGATGCCCTTAAAATTGATTCTCTTGCTCTTATAGAGAGTGTCAACTTAAAATTACTTATTTATTCTTAAATTTTATTTCCTTGTACCCATTACCCCTTCCTCACTTTTTGGCATCCCTTCTAAATCATGTGGCAATGAAAGGAGTCTTCTCCCTCTACCTGCACGTAACCAAAATCACAGTCAATCAACCAGCTTCATCTTTCATCTGGATAAAAAGCCTCCTGTTCGACCAATATCAAAACTTCTTGCCTACTGATTCCATGTCCGCAGCAACCTTTCCTCAGACGAGCTTAGACTCCGACTGCTGAAGCATCACGTTACATCAACCTCCATATTTATCCTGTTGACCATCCTTGATATGTTAATAATTGCCTCCTACAACCTTCAGTTTTTCAATGTTACTTCACTAAGAACTTTTCTTTTCATTATTAGTTCAACGTTCGAAAACAAATATTACTTAAAAGGGGAGTCCATTTCTACGAAATATTATTTCTGTTTTAAAACATTCCATTGTTGTAAATTAAAGATTTGCCTGAGTTTCTTACTCACTGCGGATGAAGGCAAGCGCTGAAGTTTATGTAATTTTTTATCACGTCATAACGTCACATGTGGGGATGCAATTGCACTTACAGTGTTTATTTCTTTGAACAAGCATTAAACTTTGAATACCACGATACGGCAGGACGGGAATAAAGAGGGGCCACCAGAATTTTACCAATGGTTTTACAGATATAGTCCGCGCCACACTTGTTTAGAAATAAAGCGCCATCTGTGCAAAAAAAATCTCTATACTTGCTAGACACAGGTACTATAGTTGCGTTTCTTTATAGTTGCGTTTGAGTTTGTGTAATAAAGGCATACTGTGTGCAGTGTTAAATAAATTTGAGATACATTCCTAAATAAGTGAGCCTATTTTTACATCAACATTTCTTTTGAGTTAGGGAACATGAGCTGTCGACCATAAGTGATCCAACCAGTGTTGAAGCAAGAAGTAATTTAATGCTGGGCGGGAAATGCAGAAACAAAAGTAGAATTTGAGTGTTTCGAAGCATCAAAATATTGTAAAGTGGAATTTTGCCCTTTATGTGAGATTTTTATGCTAATTGAATGAAATAGTTTAAAAACTGAAATAAATATGTAAACATTATAAAAGAGAAGGTCTTAAGCTGATTGCCACCGAGTTAGTTGACGAGATAAATGGGAAAATGATTATTATTCAGTTAATTTAGCTCAGCAAAGGTAATAAACATTTTACATCAGACATTCAATTTGTCACAGAGTTGGTTAATTCAACTGCTGAAGATCGCAAAACTAATGAAAGGAAACAAATTGAGCAAGAAATGCTTTAGTTAGAAAGGGCTAAAGTAGATTTAGAACTTCCATTAGCAGGAGCTGAAAACGAAACTGGAAAATAATTCCCAGAGTAAAACGAATGATTTTAATTCCTTAGATAATTTGATTAACAGTCTTCGGATATTAACTATAAGTGTGCCGAATGGGCTGGAATAAATGCGCTGGGCATAGAAAGAGCATTTGTGTCGAAAGCTGTGCCTGAGAAGAACAAATCAGAAATTTTATTATATTAATTAAGAGGAAAGACGTCAAATGTTATCACTTATATTAAGGATGATGGGCTGAATAAATATGAAACAGTTAAATCTATTGTATTTCGAAAATTTTGAGCTGCCTTTTCAATTTTGTATGTATCATTTTAGAAAAACAAATCGGCAACTTAATGAAACGTATGCCTACTTTGCATCTCTTTCGATGGCACAAGAAGTGTCAAACTTTAAAGATGTAAATGAATTAATTGTAACAGATAAACTGTTTCATACTCTGAAGAGAGATGTCGCTTCACACATTTCTGTTCGGGAGGTTGAGAAATGGTTTAGACCTGTTGACTTGTAGGATAGTCCTCTCTTTAGTAACATAAACTCCGCTAGATACTATAAGGCATTTCTTTCGCCTTCTTAGCATGCCTTCGTGATGTTTGAAGCCTTCGTGATGGCCAGCACACTCGGCGCGTATTCGAGAGGTTCGAGTCCCGGCGAGAGCATTACTCATTTTTCATGTCTCCTGCTTCGAAATAACCTAATGTCTCTGCATTGACGCCCGAACTAAAAAAGAAGTTTGTGGATGATTATTCTGCGCCACCAAGATTTGGCGATTCGGTCCCACTTTAAGTTAACCTGGACTTTAAGTTAAGGCTAATTAGGTTGATTCAACAACCTACCCGGCGTGATACTTATTTAAATGGCCAAAAAAGAGTATCTGCAACTCCGCCTAATAGACAGGACAGACTCGTAACGTGCGCTGGCTAGTGAAAACACGCTCTGAATAAGCTCCGAGATTCACCCGTTTAAATACTCAGTTCACTTAACTTTAAATATGCATCCTGGCGAGTAAATGCGATGGGAAATTGAGGAGTTCAGAAAAAATAACCAAAATATAAATAGTTGGCAAATTGAACTAAGGAAAACCCTACATCTTCCCTCGCCAGAATTTAACTATAGGATAACAAGGTTTTAAAAGCTTGGATAAGATATTTAAATTAAAATATTTAAATAAAAAAAACCTAAGTGTGAGTCAATCTTTACAATCTGTATCTTGACTTTCTAAATTAAAATTTTACAGACGATAAACGTGGCACATCCATACAATTATTCTTTAAATTTTCATGTCTTGGCTCCTTTCAGGTCTCTGGAAGAAAACCTGTTTCACAAAGAACCTGTTTCACAAAATTCACATTCCAACCCCTTTTGACCTTTTAAACAGTTAAATCTCTTCTTTAATGGGGGTGTATTTACTCATTTCATTCTTTCCAAGAATTTAAGACCTCCTCCTTGCTCTCCAGAATGGTGTACTGAACGTGAGAGTGTGTTTCATGGAGATGCGTACAACACTACCAACTAACCCTCATCCTACTTGTTTGAAACTAGACATCCTACATCTAAGAAAAAACAGCCTGCATTCAGTTCTAAGCCTGAGGTGATAAATCTAGTGAAAATTAATTTAGTGTTGGATGGAGAGCCTAACATTTACTTTACATATATTCTCAAGTTAATTTTATTTTATATTAGTACAATCCATTGCTAGCTTAAGTTACTCTTTCATTCAAAGCATATTTTTCAAGCATGCAAGATACTTTAGGTATTTAACAATTCAAACATTTTTACATAAATAACTTCTTACTTAGCTGAAAAAGAAAATCTCAATTTAATTATATGCCACAATTTCTAAAGAATGTGAGTACGAAGTTATTTCATTAAGTTTAAAACATGCAAACATTTGATAGATCAGTCTCTACAAATAAAGTCAACATTTCATTCTGATTCAACCAATATTATTTGCTCGTAACTGCATAAAGCTTCTTGTTTAATATAAAATTGTAAGCCTCTTGCTTAATACAGAAAATTGTGAGCTTCTTAATAAAAAATAATAGAAAAGTTCCTTGCTTAATTAAAATAAATATATTCCTCTACCAAGGCAATCTGAAATAAATTTTCTCAACTAAATTCATACTAGCTTTAAAATAAACTTAAATAGAATAATTTTGACCTATCTTTTGTTTGGCGAAGTCAAGCATGTTAAAGCTTACAAGAAAAAGTATCACCGAATTTTCTAGCTTTCAGTACTTAAACCCATAAATCACACTTCAGCACGAAGTACCCTTTAATTAAAGACTCGCATCATAGGTTTAAAATAGTCACTATCGTTAAAACACTATAACCGCGGTGATTATTCACAAAATAGAATCAGTTGCAACGAAAACAAACTTTATTACCACGGAAGAAATCAATAACGCTCTTAGCGCTGTTATATTTTTCTCGCACTTAAATATCTGTAGCTGTTTCCATACACAAATTACTAAATTATACTCACAAAATCTAAGTGAGGCTTGCTCATGAGCCAGGAAATGTAAAATACGAAACAATAAACATTAAAATAAGTAATGTATTCTTAGCATCCTCCCACCTTTTGATTACAAATTATAATCAACACATAAAATTACCACTTCCAGTCATTTTAAATTAATATTAAAAATATATATGTATATCCTGTACTAATCAAATAAATCACAGAAATATTCTGAAGTATAAGAAATACTAATAACTATCAATAAAAATGTATTTCAATAAAGCACATATTTAAATTATAAGTCCAGTTTTTCTGGAATCTTAATTTTTCTACCAGTTCTAGTAAATTTTGACTTGTTGTCAAACACAGCATTATCCTGTTTGTCAGGCTGCTTTGAGAACTTAGTCAAACTATTAGATTACACAGGCTTAGGGCAGTCAGTAGGAGATGCTACTTCAAGAAGATATATTCTCGGAATAGGACGAAGAAGTTCTTGGTGTAAAGTCTGCACCTTTATGAGCCGAACATTACCGTCTTTACCTGAAACAAGCTCAGTAATACGACCTAAAGGCCATTTAATTCTCTTTTTGTTATCAGCTCCCACTAGAACGATATCACCCACAACCATTGTGTGTCTTAGTTTTTTACTGTTCTTTCGCTGAATGAGAGCACCTAAGTATTCAGACCGAAAACGGTTCCTTAATTCTTTAAGTTCGATTTGCCTGTATTTCAGTCTTTTAGATAAAGAATTTTGTTCCACATCATCAATGTCTGGAACAGTGAATTCGTAAATATCTTGAAGAAACATCGATGAAGAAATGGGCTTTATGACATCTCCTTTAGAGATATAAGTTAGAGGTCTTGAGTTGATTATGCTTTCACAATCTGTCAGAGTAGTTGCCATTTCTTCATAATTTAGACGAGCCTGTCCTAACACTTTTCTTAAGAGATCTTTCAACATTCTTATTAGTCGCTCCCACCAACCGCCCCACCATGTGGCTGTCAGTGGGTTAAACTTCCAGTCAATCTAATTAACGACTCCGTGTTTCTGTATACGTTTCCAATCTAGCTATTTTAATGAGTTGGCTGCTCCGACAAAATTAGAGCCATTGTCATAGTATACAATAATACATCTTCCACTGCGAACTATAAAGCTTCTAAATGCCGCTAAAAAGGCGTCTGAGGAAGCCACAGTAATTAGCTCAAAATGTACTGCGTAAGTGAATATTAATACCCAACACTTTCTATTTTCTTTTAGAAACAGAGGACCAGCCATGTCAACCCCTGTCCTTTGAAAGACCGCAGCATCTTTTACACGATTTTCAGGAAGGGTTGTACTTCTCACTTCCATGTTCCTTGAACTATATCTTTTACAAATCGTGCAATTAGCCACAATATTCACAATATTTTTCACGGTCTTCCTTCCGTTAAGAATCCAATATTTTTCTCTAAGCAGATTCAAAAGTACTTGACCACCTGCGTGACAATTCTTCACATGAACAGAAAAAATAAGTCCTTTCACAACTTCGTGTTTTGAAGAAAGGACAATAGTTTTGAGAAAATCATCACTACCCTTCCTGTAGATAATCTTAGTTTTTATCTTAGATAATCTTAGATGCTGGGATCATCTTTAAATACCTGAAGTGTTTTGAGTCTATCATGCTCCAAATCAAGGGATTCTTTTTGAATCATAAGCAATATCTTTAACTCCGCTTCGTGAAATTCTATTGCATTCCATCCTCCGTATCTCCTACTTTCTGTATTTGCACAATTATGCTTAAAGCGAAGAACCAGGCAACCATCCGTACGATTCCTTCATAATTAGAAAAATGCTTGTAGTACCAATTATTATCACAAATGATTTCATTATTTGTCATCGTTCTAGTCGTTTTCAACTCCTCCTTTTCAATCTCTTCTTTATTACAGCTATGGTGGTTACAGGAATCCATATAATTAAGAAATTCTTAGGATCTTTCATCCAGTATGGTCCCTCCCACCATCTTCATGTAATTAGATATTTCGCTTTGCAACCTCTGGATGGCAGATCGGCAGGATTCTTTTCTCCAGGAACGTGCTTCCATGCTGAAGGTTTATTGAGTTCTCTAATCTCTTTAACACGGTTTCGAACGAAAACAGAGCAATTTTCATCTCTTTTAATCCATGCGAGCACTGTTGTGGAATCACTCCGTTGCATAAGCGTTTTTGCTGTCATCAACAAAATTGTCAAGAGCACAGTTACTTAGATTTTCTGAAGTGACTTGAATAAATCTGGGAATCTCAATGTTACTTAAACATTTTAATTCTTCAAGCCATTTTAAGAAATCCTTACGAAGTTCGCCAGTCAATTCCTCATCCCAGCTGACACTTTTCTTCCATGCCTTTTGTAACATTATTTTTGGGCAGAGCACAACGGGGGGAAAAAACCAAAAGGATCGAATACCTTATGAACTGCAGATAACATGCTTCGTTTTGTTATCTTTACCAAATTAAAGTCATTCAACCATCCCATATTTATTTCCAGGGTTCCAGTTCTTTATTCCAAAGCAGGCCTAATGCATGTGTTTCTTTCTTATCGTTGATTCCGTCGAACTCACCAGAATATTCTCAACACCTTAGGTCAAAACCGCCTTTGGACATCAAGAACTTAAAATTGGATACAAACTTTTCCAACTGCTGTTTAATGTCAACAATGGTAACGACATTGTCGACATAGAAACTTTGCAACAGTCTCTTTTGAAAGGAACTTTATCAGGACTCATATTTCTTTTTATTTGTTTGGGGAACATAACGTGTCCTGAGTGGACAGTGAGTTGACTGCAAACTATATCCTATAGAACAGCAAAGACAACAAGCTGAGAAGGGTTAAAATTACTCTTTATTTTTTTACTCGTTTCCCAGTCGCTCCCGAACTCCGGCATACAAAGACCAACCATTTGTGGTCTGAACGTAAAAATATAAGACTACTAACTAAATAAAATTTAAATAAGATCTAACTTTAAATATTTTGCACAGATGACTAACACTAAGACTGGCCTTTTAAACTACTACGTCTGTAGTACGCAAACTGCGGAAAACTACAATATGTCTTTAGCTTTCAAGAGGATTAAAACCTCTGGCCTTAAAGGCGGACATTAACTGATGGCAAGCTTGCGTAAAGACTCGTGGCAGGGTGGCTCACGTTATCTCCTTCTACTACGCTTTTGGCAAAAACCACAACTTAAATACTTAAGCGTTAGCAAGTACAATTTGCATAAACATATTCCCGCGTTAATTCTGGCCGGAAGCGGAAAATAAGAGATGATAGTGAAGTTTTAAAATAAAATAAACGTTAGTCAAACTTAAGATCCTTACAACTTCAAAATCTTCACTGTTTTCGATGTGGTGCTCAATAACTGAGGCCAGAAGGAAAGGGCTACATTTTGCCCCCAAAACAAGTCTGGCATGTCGAAGAACTCTGAGCTTTTTCTCTTCCACGTTTTCCCCCCATAAAAATTTCAGGAAGTCTTTATCCTCTTTTCGAATACTTATTTGTAGAAAGGCTTTTCTAATATCCGCTACGACTCCATATCGCCGCTCTCTGAATCGCAGTAGGACGTCTAGAATAAGTTCGATTAAATTAGGACCGCACTGCAAGCATTGATTCAAAGAAGGATGGTTTGTCAATGTCGCTGATGCGTCAAACACTGGAAGAATAGGTGTGGTACTGCTGCTGGCCTCTAGAACAGGGCGATGAGGTAGGTAATTACCATAGGATTTCAGTTCAGAAATGGGCACATTTTCTATGATACCTTCATCGATCCAGCTTAAAAATGCATTTTCATATTGTTGATACAAATTCATTCCTAAAAGTTTCGAAGAGGTTTACTCGAGCCTCTTTTTAGCTAAACTAAAATTATCAGGTAAAAGTGATTTATCAGCAGCCCAAGGTAAGCAAATTTCATACCGACCATCATTATGTACTGTAATGGTTTCTAAAAAATGTTCTTCGGTTTGAAGATCAACCTCGTGTTTAGATTTCTTTTCTACAGTATCATTGATCCTGTGATTTTCGTTTTTTGAAGCTCTTGCTGCATTCTCATTTTTTGAAGATCATAATCCAGCTTATTCTTTTCAATTTGTCTTTGTTGTAGCAATTTTCTATCCGCAATAGGAGTTGTTAATAAATCTTGAACAAATTTAGGATCCCTTTTGTACTCCGCACTGTTTAAAATAATGTCCTTTAAACCTGCTATTGTAACGCTTGGTGGTAAACTTTCACCGATTTCGTCCACAACTTGTTTCAAATCTTCTTTTTTAAAACCTTTTATTCTTTGAAACATCTTAAATACGAAAATAATCCGGAAGCAGACGCCAGCAATATTAAAGCTTACAAGAAAAAGTATCACCGACTTTTCTAGCTTTCAGTACTTAAATGTATAAATCATACTTCAGCACGAAGTAGCCTTTAATTAAAGACTCACATCATAGGTTTAAAATAGTCATTATCATTAAAACACTATAACTGCGGTCATTGTTCACAAAATAGAATAATTGCAACGAAAACAAACTTTATTATCACAGAAGAAATCAATAACGCTCCTAGGTCTGTTACATCGTTCTCGCACTTGAATATCTATAGCTGCTGCCATACGCAAATTACCAAACTATATTCATAAAAGCTAAGTTAGGCTTGCCCATGAGCCGGGTAATATAAAATACAAAAAAAGAGAAAAAGGAAAATCTGAAAGGTTTCAGATTTTAATTACGTCCAAAGGGGGCGTTCATTTAACATTTTATGTGTTACCTTTATTTATTAAATACCATGTTCTTCGCACTTAAACCATAAAATTCAGTTCAACAGCAATATCGCAAAATAATTTTAAATTGAGCATATCTTTAGAAATTTCGGTACACACTTTCCGCGCTGGAGATAAAAATGTTTTTCTGTACAACGTTGGTATTGCTGGCTTTGAAATCTTTGAGTTTGTTAATGAAAAATTCGTTAAAGGTTTAGAGAATATTGTTACGAATTTCACATTTATTTGGCTATTTATTTAGAATTGTAATTAAAATTCCTTTTTATTTTCCCGTGCAACGCAGACGATTTTTGAAGAGAAAGCTACGTAAAAAGAAAAATAAATAAATAAATAAAATAAGCAGTAAATTGAAAAGAGAAGCGACGCAAAATGCCAAAACGAAAGTAATAGTCCTCCGGAATTCATATCCCTTTGGACTAATAATAAACATTAAAATAAGTAATATGTTCTTAACAAATCATCCTTTTCTTTACGAATTCTTCCCAGGACGGGACTTGGCTCATCTGTTGGACTCGAAATTCATTGTGGTGGCCTATCGTTTTTAATCCTCTTTGCCAATTGATTCATTTTCACTCCTCTGTCTCAAGCTTCTTACATTTGCCGTTACTCCAACTCTACATGTTGTAATATTTTGTTATTTAAAAATGATTACATTTATTATCCTTAATATTGGAGTGACAATGCCATATTTGTTTCGTGTAACCGTTGCTGAGCAACGATAGAAATGTTTAAAAATGATTATTCTGAATGTTTTACGAGTAGTTGATGTATGAAAAATTGATAGAGGAAGAAACTGCAATTATAAGCTGGAGTGTAAAACTGTAACATTTAGAAATTGTATTTAAATTATCTGTCTTCGTGAACTGAGAATAAAGTTTATGATTTACTAAGAAGTTCATCTGTTATTTCGATAAAAACTGCAAAATATGGTACAGTCTTATTAAATTGGAGGTTCCATCGAGATACTGGAAATTAGGAGTGCAATTATCAATTTCGATGGTGCTGGTCTCCTAATCCCAGAAAACAGCTGAAATTTTGAGGACAAGTTTCTAGTAGAAATTGCCGAGTTTGTTTATTTCAAGGAGAAACTGATGTCAGAAGTCTGCTGCTTTAAAGCCAGTTTATTTAAGAGGATCATTCAAAGGTCACCTTTTCTGTTTTTGTAACTTGCGTCCAAGGAAAGAATTGTTAGAAATGGATACTGCTGATCTCCGAAGATAAGATTAGTTTATTTAATTTTAGTATTCCATTTAAAAATAATATTTAAATAGAGTAAGTTTTAGTTTAAAATAAATGACACTAAAAATATTCAGCCTAAAATTAGAACTAATATTTCGCGTAAAGAAGTATTTAAAAAATGATTATTTAGGCTTTACTGTTATTTGTATTGAATTTTTATGTTGATAATTAATATTTGTAAGAGATCCCGGCATTTATAAAAAAAGAACTGCTAACTCTGTTTTTGAATTTGTTGCCAAGCAGGCGTGTGGAAAATAAGTAATAGCGTAGACCTAGTATGATTTTATTGTACTACCAAAGTGACAAAAGTCTTTTCTTAGTTCTCGCCATCCAAGCATGTGGTAGATAGTAACGTCTATGTGAAGAAGGAAAGGCTCCATAGACGTAATGTAAACCACTTTGTCTGCAACGCCGCTACAAAGAAAAGGGAACATTCGCCAAGGGATTTGGCGACGGAATCTGTTGGCGAGAATTTCCCCTCTGTGATATGCCAATTCTTTGGTACCTAGCCGACATTTTCCCCCTCCGAGACGTGTATAGGAAATTGAGAAACACGGGTTAAGATGAATCGTTCTTTGACTTGTCGCGATAATTTAAACTCGGAAATGATGAAATATTAGGTGAAGTTTCACTTTCACTGGCTGTTGAACTTCCGTTGTCCATATCGCTACTTGAAACCAAAGAACCTATTCTTTGTTTAAACTCTTGCTAAACGTAACGGTCGAACCTGTCCAAACCAACTTCGACATTCAGCTTCGACCTTTGGCGCTTTTTGGCGACAAATATTTCACGCATGCGCAGTTGTTTCCCTTTTCGTTGGAAGGGAGCCATTTCTGCTTTTGCGAAGTTTTTCTTCTTAACAGTACATATTCTTTGTTACAGCTAAATTAAATTGCCAAGCTGACAAAAAAACTGTTTTTATTATCGCCAACCAGGCGTGAAGATAGATAATAAAATCGTCAAATTGACGTGGGTAAAATTCCATTACATTACCTAACTAGCAAAAGTGTTTATATAGTTATTGCCAACGAGGTTTGTGAATAGTGAGTTAAAACGTCAACCCGGCCTAGTATTATTTTATTTTGTGCCAAACTGGCAAAGTTTTTTAAATAATTTTCTCCAATTGGTAGAGTGAATTTCGTATTAAAAATTCTCTCCAAAAGTTATAAATTTTTAGTACAAGTACGATTTTTAAGATCCAATTTTAAAAGAAAGCCTATTAAAGGTAACTTGATCGACATGTCATTCTTAGCTAGGAGTTAAAAACAGGTTTTAAAAGTAGTGGCAGAAGATTTAGGTTTAACCGTTAAATTTGAATTTAAGATTGCTCAGTTGCATAAAGTGATTACTGAAAGTCCATGTTATGATGAGGAATTTAATCGAGAACTACTGGCTGCAATTAGAGAAGAAAGAGAAAGAAAGGAAGAAAGCGAAAGAGAAGAAAGAGAAAGAAAGGAAGAACGCGAAAGAGAAGAAACGGGAAACGAACGCGAGCGAATTAGAGATTTTGAGCTACAGAAACTTCAATTGGAAGCAATGGCTGCAAGAGCACTGTCGGTAGAAACTACAGTGGATAAAAAAAGTATTGGCAACTGCCTATAAATGATCATATTTGCTAACAAAGTATGTTTACAAATTTTATTTTTACATAGCGATTACAGAAGGAGAAAAGACAAACAAATATAACAAAATTTTCATTTAAATATTTTTTTAATCAAAATCCAAAATCCAAAATTTACATGATAAAAAAAGTATTGGCAAAATTATGAAATTGACAAAATTATGAGCAAAAACAAAATCAGTATATGTTTAGTACTTTGTATGCATACCTTTTACATCTATAACAGCTTGTAAGCTATTTCTCATAGAGGAAACTAAGGTCTTTGTTGTGCTGTTGGAAATTTTGCGCCACTCTTGCAAGAGTAAACGTTTCAGGTCGTCTTTACTTGAAATTTTATGTTTCCTGATTTCTAGATCCAGCAGGTGCCATAAATTTTCAATTGGATTGATGTCAGGCGATTGAGGTGAGGTTTTTAACTGGCGAGGAGCATTGTAGAGTAGACATTCACGGGTGAGATTTGCTGTATGCTTAGGGTCATTGTCTTGTTGAAAACGAATGATGTTCCCAAGCCAAGATTTTGGGCACTGATTTTTAAGTTATGGCGCAAAATGTCAATGTATGTACGTGCTGTCATAATACCATCAATAAAATACAGGTTGCTAACTCCATTAGCTGCCATACAGCCCCAAACTAAGACGCTGCCTCCACCATGTTTTACAGTAGCAGTTAAATGTTGCTTTTCCAATTCAGTATTTGGCCTCCTCCACACACATCGTCGTCCATCACTGCCGAAAATGTTAAACTTTGATTCGTCGGAAAAAATAACTGTGTTTCAAAACTCTTCAGATAAATCAACGTGGGATTTTACGAAATCTAACCTCTTTCTCCTATTCATTTCCGAGATGAATGGTTTCTTTCTAGCTGCCCTTTCATAATAACTTCTCTCGTGTAAAACATTCCGTACAGTCTGTACGCTGAAAGTCTTTTGCGAAGTGAAAGCAATATCTCTAGCTATCTGGGGTGCACTTATATTTTCGGTTTTTCTTAACCTTGTTAATAATGACACGTTCTTCTCTTGTAGAAAATATTCGAGGTCGTCCACTTCTAGTCATATTTGCAGTTGATTCTGTTTCCTTGAACCTTTTTACAACACTTCTGACAGTAAATAAACTTATATTCAACTGCACTCCTATAGCACGATAAGTTAAACCTTCATTTCTGAGCCTAATAATTGTGTTTTTAACACTAACGTCCAACTCCTTCGATTTCGAAGTCATTTTACTGCAGTAATCGCAAAATAATGCATGGACACTTTTGGAGTAGTTTTGCAGACTTTATACCGGTAGAGTTTCTTATCAATCGAAACACTTGACTTCAATTTAACAAAATTTGCATAGCAGTTAAAACTTTACCAATACTTTTTTGGTATGCAAGTTTTCGTTTTCGAAAGAAAAAATCGCAGAAAATGCAAATTAAAATAAATTTTTACTATTTTTATAGATCTAAGATGTCTTGTATTTAGTTACGACAGCTAAAATTGCATAACACTTTATTTATTTGTCAATATGAATAAATTAAGGCAATTGCCAATACTTTTTTACCCACTCTACGTAGTTACGTGAGCAGCCTTTAAAAATAGAAATTCACGTCATGCCACGTTTTAACCCTAAAGAAGATGAAATAAGTTTATTTCTGGTGTTATTTGAGCGTCAAGCTAAAATTATGAATATACCTACTGAAAATCAAGTGACTCAACTTATTTCATTGCTGCCTCCTGTTATTGTTCAGCTTATTGCTGGAGAACCAGAAGAGGACGCGAAAAAGTATGAATATGTAAAAGCATTACTGTTGCAGCGATTTAAATTGAGTATGGTAAAACTGCGACAAATGTTTAATAAACACAAAAAATCTACTGAAAGTACATGGAGCGATTTCTACTATGAATTAAAGAATTATTTAGAAGGATGGCTTAACGGATTAAACATTAAAACTTTTGAACAGCTAAAAGATCTCATGCTGGTTGATCAAATTAAAAAGCGTACTTCTCCTGATTTCAAAGAACATTTTATGGATAAATGGACTATCATCATTTCACTTACTGAGATGGTTAAGAAAATTGAACATTTTGAAGATGTGAGAAAAACAATAAAACCAAACGTTTCTGCCAATCAAACTGCGAGAATTAACAAACGATCATTCAAACCACGTTACGATAATTTTCGGAAAAAAATAGAGCATCCGCCTCATTTTAAGCATTCTGAAAAATGGGAGTATTCAAAATACCAGAAAAATCACCGACAAAGAAGTCAGTTTCAAACGAAGAACCAAGAAAATTTATATGACAAAAGATATCGGCCACGCGTGTTTCGAGTGTTGGTCATACGAGCATTTTAAACCCCAGTGCCCTCGCTTAAAACCAAATGAAAAGATAAATTGCGTATTTTCGAATGATGACTTGTTAGAGACATATATAATTAACGGTTTAGTTAATGGGTATGAAATGCCTTTTCTTCGAGACACAGGTGCCACAATAGACGTTATTTCTCGAAAATACACAAATAACGCGCCTGGGTACAATATCTTTTATATGGCCATTTAGTGTGTCTACCGTTAGTAGAAGTTGAAATTAATTGTGAATTTGGTTATATAAAGACAAAGGCAGCTGTTGTTACAAATTATCCCAGCAGATATGTATTGGGTAACAAAACTGCCCAATTGCTTAAAGATAAACCATTCTTAAATTTAGAAAGGATAAATGCGGTTTTGACACGATCTCATTTAAAAAGATCTCGTAAAGGAGATCGAAGTAGAGACACCGAAACTGAGAAACTAAGGACTGAGGAAGATATTTTACCGCAAGCTGATGAGGAAGACATGGAAATTAACAAAGTAATTAATGTTAATTCTAAGGAATTAATTGAATCTCAACATCAAAGGAGAGATCTAGCCCCATTGATTAGCGAAGCTAAAAATGAAAATTCCAGCAAGACAAATGCTTTCAAGGTAAAAGAGAACAGGTTGTTGGTGAAAAAGAAAATAGATAAAAATAGAAATATAAGGGAATTATTTGTTATTTCTGAAAAATATAGGGATCAAATGGAGAACTATACATCTTTGATGCAAAATCAAACAAATAATACTGCTTAAACGAAACCTAATTTGATCAATACTTAGCCTCCTAATAGTCAAGCTTCTGCCAATGCTCACAGAAATCTGACAGACAGTCTAAGCGTTCACCTCCTGGTGTGAAGACTGAGGTTTTTGATACGGAAGTTGATTCATCTTATTCACCTGGTGATTTACCTTCTATGGATAGTGTATTTGATTATGCCTCTACAAGTTCCCCAGTTCCTTCTTCTCCCAAAAGCAAAGATGTGTTTGACAGTTTGTTAACAGCAGATCGAAGAACTTCTGATAAAAGAACTCATGAAGGTGCTTCTAAAGCTAAGAAACTAAAAATAATTTCAGAATCTAAGCACGAATCAGAAAACTTAGCAGAGAGTTATAAACATGATAAAGGATACTCAAAGTTACCACATTCAATGAGAATGCAAGTAACAGATAAGAACAAATGTTCATCTCGGAAGGAGCAAAAACTATCTGAAAAGAAAGAACAGACAAAATTAGACGATTCTGAGTTAAAAATTCTAGATGAATTGCCAAGTTCTGAAGTTGAGATACTAGTCAAGAAGAAGTTTGTAAAGAAACTCAAACAGACAAAGCGAGTTTTTGAAGAAGTAAAACTATCGCAAAATCCTCTACAAGCACCTGATTTCAATAAGAAGTTTATTTAGCAATCTGATGCTTCAAACTCTGGTATGGGTGTTATTTTAGCTCAGAAAGATGAACGAGACAATGAACATCCAGTATTATACCTCAGTAAGAAGTTTACAGAAACTAAAAAAACGTATTCTACCACAGAAAACAAATGCGCCATCATAATATTCGCTGTAAAGAAACTGCGCTGTTATTTGGACAGCATACTAAATTTCTCATCATGGCCGATCATAATCCCTTAGTTTGGCTCAAAAATAATCCTATAGTCTAAATCCGCGACTTATGAGATGGGCACTGGTATTGCAACCTTATAATTACACTGTCGTTCATCGAAGTGGTAAAAACCATAAAAGTGTAGACGCATTAAGTCGTACAACCTGGCCTGATTAAAGAATTTGTTTTTTTATATATATAAAAATATTTTGTTCTTTCCTCTCCCTGATTGGATGTTATTATATTATATGTATTTCAATTATGTTTGTGTTGTTTTGGAAAAAAATATTGTAAACTTTAATTCATAAAAATATCAATTAAAGTTTACCTGAAGGGGGGGAGATTGTAATATTTTATTATTTAAAAATGATTATATTTATTATCCTTAATATTGGAGTGACAACGCCATATTTGTTTCGTGTAACCGTTGCTGAGCAACGATAGAAATGTTTAAAAACGATTATTCTCAATTTTTACGATGTATGAAAATTGATAGAGGAAGAAACTGTAATAATAAGCTGGAGTGTAAAACTGTAACATTAAAAAATTGCATTTAAATTATCTATCTTCGTGAACTGAGAATAAAATTTAAGATTTATTAAGAAGTTCATCTGTTATTTCGATAAAAACTGCAAAATACGTTACAATGTGCTCGATGCTTGCGGGTTGTGGCAAAATTGCGATTTTTTGCTTTTTTGCGGGTTGTGTTTTCGACTGCTTTGAGTGATTTGCGTTTGGATTACGTTTTATCATGGAAAATACTACCAATATTGATATTATTTCCGCGGATATTAGTGAAACTTCGTCGCCGGACCCACCTCGTGGTGAAAATGGCGCAGCTAACCCTGCCTCGTGGGCTGAAGTTATGGAAGCTGCCCAGAATACTATGGATACGCAAGTGGATACTAGTGCTCCCTGTGTTGTTAATAAGTTGGACGATACTTATTTAATTGAAAATTTGGAAGAACTCGACCTGAATAACCCGGATATTGTGCAAAGTTTGATCAACCTGGATTTATCTGTTATGCAGAATTTTGATCCACAACGTATTGATTTAATTCTACAACGCCTCGGTGCTTGTGTTAGAAATTTACAGTCTGCAGCTAAAAATTCGCAGCGTTTATTCTTCAACATAACTAAAACGCTACCCGAGAATCTCGACAAGGATAACCTGTGTATGCTTTCAAAAATACGTCAGGATTTCGACTTATACCAGGAATGTGCAACCAGTATTCAAGGTAAGTGCGCAACTTTTTTCGCCAGTACTGTTAAAATTCAAAATGTTGTTACATCTAAGAATAAGCGGAAAATCTCCGTTAAAAAATCTGCTAGCGAGGATGGCTTTCAGTAGGCTGAATAAGCCCCAGGCCGCATTTAACTTACAGAATAGATTTGCCAATTTAACTGTTGCTAGTAATGAAAAAAATGTAAATAAGGATCCTAAATTTAGTAATTGTGAAAATGTTGCTGATAAATCTCATACAAGTATTAATAATGTTAGTACTGATATTGTAAATGATATGAATGTTGATGTTGACCCTGATACCCAGCAGGAAGGTGTAAATACACAGCACCCACAGTGGGATAAGAAAAAGCCTCCCCCCAATTATGGTTAAGCCCAGAGAGGGCATTACTTATTATGGTTTTTTAAAATCATTGGCAGAAGAACTGCCTAAATGTAAATTTCATGGCCGGGTCACCGGTGAATTTCTTAAAGTTGAGCCCACTTTTCCTGATGATCACAGGGTTCTTAGTGCCTACGTTTTGGAAAATTCCATAGAACATTATGTAGTTAATCCTACATACAAAAAACCCGTGAAAGTCCTCATTCGTGGACTCCCTATCGACGCGGAGGTGGACACGATTGTAGGGGCACTACGAGACTTAAATTTTAATATTCATAAAGTTGTTCAATTAACAAAATTTCGTACTAAAGCCCCAATGCCCCTTTTTCAGGCCCAAATCATTCCAGATGATAAATTAGATACTATTTATGACTTAAAATATCTTATGTATTTTTCTGTTAGCGTCGAGAAATATGTATCCAAAAATCAAGTCCCTCAGTGTCACAATTGCCAGAAGTGGCACCACTTTTCGGAGAACTGCCACGTGGCGCCTCGTTGCGTCAAGTGTGCGGGGTCCCACAAAACTGGCAATTGTGACCATGTGGGCTGCATAGAAACACCCAAGTGCGCGAACTGCCTTGGGCCACATGTCGCGTCATACCGTGGGTGCCCAAAATTTCCCACATACAAGAAAGCACCTCAAAAGACATCGGCTTTAAAGCCAGGCATCAGTTTTGCTCAAGCTGTCAATTCAGCAAATAATCAAAACAAAGTACTGTCCACCGAAGCGCCTGCCCCCAAAGCCACTGTGGCTGCTGTGCCTAAAAAGCAAATGAATATGGAAACCAGCAAGCAACCTAAAGCCCCTAAGGCTGATAAGATAAATAATAGTATTAGTAATTTTACAGATCTATTTGATCTATTAAATGTTATGAAGGATGTAGAAGCAGCACTAGGCTGCAGTATTAGTAGTATCATTAATATTTATAAAAGTAAGCTAGCTGAGCTCAAAAAATGTGATAATATATTAGATAAGATTCAAATTTTACATTTAATTCTGGAACAAATTCACGAGCTCAATAATAGCACTTAATTATGGACTATGGCCTAAAAATTGTAACATGGAATGCAAATGGGTTATATCCAAAAATTGGTGAATTTCGTATTTTTATAAATGAGTACTGTCCTGATGTTATTCTCCTACAAGAACACAAGCTTAGTCCACTATTTACCCTCTGTATTGCCAACTACCATCAGTATCGTTGCGATCGAGAGAGAACGACGCAGTGCCCTGGAGGGGGTATTATTATCCTAATCAAGCGCTCTCTCACCCACTACCAAACTACAATGCCACAGCTTTTAGCCGTAGAGGCCCTAGCCGTCACAGTCACTACACTCACCTCACAACCACTCACTATTGTCTCTGCTTATATTCCTAGTACGAAACGATCACACAGGATTATTACTCAAGACTTTGAGCTCCTCTTTAAACTAAACAACAAAGTCATAATAGGCGGAGACTTTAATGCACACCACCGCGCGTGGAACTGCAACAATACTTCTTACCTAGGCACAGTAATTCATAATTTCGCCCAAGAGGCTGGAATTACCATTGCAGCTCCACAAACACCAACACGCTACAACTACAGAACTACCAGTGTGCTGGATTTCTTCCTGCTCAAAGGATGCTCCTATAACCATATTGAAACTCTGGACGAGCTTTCTTCAGACCATAATCTGGTCTGGATTGATATGGAGACTTCTGTAAGTAGCACACCACACACTAAGGCCTTTATCACAAATTGGGCAGGATATGCCAAAGCCTTAAACAACACCTCACTACATATTCCAACGGTACACACGGGTGAAGAGTTAGATGCGTTGGCTGAAGACTTTGCAAGTGATCTAAATGACGCTTTGTATGCAAATAGCACCACTCTCTATCAACGCAAGAAAGCCACAAATACTGCCATCAGGAAGCTTATCCAGCAACGCAATAATCTCAGGAAGCAGTGGCAGCGATATCGCTACCTTCCAGATAAAACGCTCCTCAACCAGTTAAATCATCAAGTCAGGGCTCTTACTCGCCAACATACACAACACGACTGGGCCACTTATCTTACCTCCCTCTCTGCTGACAAGTCGGCAGTCTGGAAGGCTACATCCAAATTAAAGAGATGCCACACTAATATTCCGCCCTTAAAAGGCCCACAAGGAATTGCCTACACCGACACTGAGAAAGCTGAGTCGCTACCGATCACTATGCTTCTCAGTTCTGCACAAACAACATCTCCCACACTCCAACAGAACACCTAGTTGCAAGCACATTAACACAATTCACAACAAATCCACACACAAACAACATTCCTCTTGTCAGGCCGTCTGAGGTGTATGGCTACATCGAAAAGCTACAAGTGAAAAAGAACTCCGGTTTGGACAACATTACCAACAAAATGCTCAACATGGGTATCCTCATGTTGCTAAAGCTAGTCCACATTATCAACGCTATTCTTCGTCTTGGATACTTCCCTACGACATGGAAGAACGCTGTTAACTCGCCGATACTCAAGCCGGGGAAAACTCCTTCGGATCCATCCTCGTACAGGCCAATCAGTCTTCTATCAAGTGTCAGTAAAGTAGCAGAATTTATTTTGCTAAAAAGGATCTTACATCATGCTGAAGAGCATAAGCTACTGATCCCTGTACAGTATGGTTTCCGGAGGAAACACTCAACGGTTCACCAGCTCTACCGGGTGACTGAGTTCATCTCACAAGGTCTGCAGGATAAACAGTTTACCGGTGCCATATTTCTGGATGTAGCCAAAGCCTTTGACCGAGTCTGGCTCGAGGGCTTCATATACAAGTTCATCACTCTGGGTTTCCCAGAGTACCTCACCACAACCATACACTCCTATTTAAAGGGAAGACACTTTTGTCGTTCGTATAAACAAATCACTCTCTAAACCAAGGGTCATCAAGGCAGGAGTCCCCCAGGGGTCTCTCCTTGGGCCCGTACTCTATAACATATATACGAACGATATCCCACAATCACCACACACCACCCTGGCTCTACACGCCGATGACAAGGCAATTCTCTCCAAAAATGCATCTCATGGCTCAGTCATACAATCACTACAAGACCACATCCATGCACTTGAGTCCTGGCTACTCAAATGGAAGATAGCCATTAACGTAGAGAAATCCGACGCGGTGCTATTCACCAGAAAGAAAATTTATGATGAAGATCTGCACGTATATATGAGTGGAATACCTATCCCGTGGACTAAGCAGGCCCGATACCTTGGCGTTGTTTTAGATAAAACTCTCACTTGGTCCCCACACATTACACAGTTATTAGCTAAATTCCGAGATCGTAAACTTACACTATCCCCCTTAATTGCTCGGAATAGTGTTCTTTCTATTGGCAACAAGATACTCATTTATACAACCCTTTTGCGGCCCATACTCACATATACGCCTGTCCTGTCTGGGGTTACGCCTCCTATACTAACATCCAAAGGATCCAAGTTGTTCAGAATATTATTCTCAGGCAAGCGGTGAATTGCCGATGGTTTATTCGTAACTCGGCCATTCACCGTGAGCTCAAAATCCCTGAAATTCATGTTTTAATAGCCAAATTGGCCGAAAATTTCTATAAAAACATCCCAAATGTTAGGAATGATACAATACCCATGTTAAATTATGATTATGAATCAAATACTAATAGAAAAAGACCATTAGCGGTCTTGAGACACACTACTTAATCTCTTCTATTTACTTAATGTCTCTCATATGTCATATACCTCCAACAGCCTATTATCTTAAACTACCATTTTCCCTTTAAATTTTGCTATCTATTGGCACGTCTTTTAACTGACACATTTTAGTACATTTTTTATTTCTTTTTTGCGCTTTTATCTTCGCCTTTTGGGCGGAACAGCTATGGGCTGATTCTCTTCGGTTCTACTATGTACTCTCCCATATTTCTAATATGCCATAACATCCTGAATATCTCAGCTCTGCAGAATTTAGCATATTAACAAAGTGTTCGAAGTTTCAAGGACTCGAAAATCGAAAAATTGTTATTCTCCGATTGCGATAAAACGCGGGAGCCCGTAACAAGCGAGACCTCGAGTTGAGCCTGAGCCGAAGAAGCTCCTTGGTCAGTCGTGCGACCTCCTTGGTTTCTCAGTAGTTTCTTGCACTTGGGATATTCCTCTTCTACTCGGCGTTTCGACTGTGGAACTTTCGTTGGCGTTTTCTCTTTGACCTCCTTCTTTGCGGCTGGGTTCGTGACCCCTGATGTCTTAATTTCCGTTCCTTCCCCGTTCGCCCTTTGATAGATCTTGTATAGGGTTTTGTTTCGTCTTCCTTCCTCGCCGACTTTTCGTCAGAACTGGGATCGCGCCTCCATGGTTTCAGTTGGCTCACATGAGCAGTGGTGGTGAAGTAGAGATCTCGATCCTTCGCTTCTAGTTGTGTTATTCTGTGTAGGTATCACTAGGCAATACTTCCGTTATCATAAATGGTCCTCGATATTTCTGCTGTGTTTTGGTAGGTTGACCTATAGCTTTAGGAACAGATCTTATCACAACTATTTCTCCATTTTCAAATATTAATGTATGACATCTCTTCCTATCTAATCTTTCATTTTCACTTGCTGTTCTTCAATTCTTCCTCGCGCTTGTTCCTGATTTTCTCGCGGGTTGTTCCACGTATCTGTATCTTCATCTGCTAACTTCCTAAGTATACCATCATTAAATCTGGGCGAATACCCATATAGGATTTCAACTGGAGTCTTATTCTTATCCTCTCTTGCGCTGGCTCCAGATTTCGTTTGTTATTGCCCCTTGGCTCATCATAACTGACGTTTTCTTTCTTTCGACTTTCCCACACTGGATTCTTTCCTTTTTGTTCCTGGCAGTACTTTTTTAGATGTTGAGGGCCCCTTACCTGTGTTTGGCGCTTCCTGTAAAATATCTTTTAAAATATGTATATCATTACGGTCATAGTACGTTTTGACTTGATCCACATTGGCAGTGATTTTGCCTGCTCTTTCTCCTTTTAAGTACACCACTGTGCCACTGATACGCTCTATAATAAATGGGCTTTCAAAACGAGAACAAAATTTAGCTATTTTCTCTTGGGGAGAGCGAGACACGTCGTTTTTCACTTTCAGCACTTTATCTCCTACCTTGAGATTAAATTCCTTTCTTTTCCTATCGTACTAGAGCTTCCGTTTTGCCCTGGCTAAGTCTAAATTTTGTATTAACTCATCTATTATTTTTTAATATAATTTATTTTAAACTCTGCCTCCCTTTTCTGGACGAAGAACAGTTTGTCTAAGAGAGTAAGTATTTTCTCCCCAAACATAATTCACAAAGAGTTTTCCCTGTAGCAGATACAAGTTTTAACATCCCAGGCGCTCTTGATTTATTATTAGGAGCTGAAATTTTCTCTGAGATTTTAAAACCAGGAGAAATTTATCCATCTAATAGAAAAATTAATATTACAGAACACTGTATTTGGATTTATTGTTAATAGTAGCAAGCCAACAGTAGTTGAGATAATATAGAATTTGGAGTTGTAAATTATTGTATCGACGTAAGCAAAATTTTGGAAAATCGAAAATATTGAGTACGGTAAAACAAAAAGTAAAGAAGCTCTTATTTATGAAGTGCGTTTTCAAAAACCCAATCAAAAGATATGTATGGGCAGTATAATGTACAAATCTTTTTGAAAGATAATCCAGCTAAGAGTGCAGACAACTATGAAAAGATGAAACTCTCTTTGGGGACGGTTAAGAAAAGAGCCTGGAATTTTGATGATATGCAATACCTTTATGGACGAATATGTGAATGTGGGTGGGTTACAAGAATAAATTAAAGAAAGCCGAAAACCTGATAAAGTTTATTATCTGCCCCATCATGGCTTTGTTCGAAGAGAATTTACTTCCAGGTCTTTAAGAATAATTTTAATACTTCGGCATATAATATCGAACCGTAGCTCTTTTAAACGCCTTTAGTATAATGCAGGAGTGATTCAAGAGGACTTATTTGCAATAACGCTACGCATTTATTTCAGAAATGCATTCAGAAAGCATTTATTTGCTTTTATTACTATCATCAAGAAGAGCTATCGAATGTTTTGGATCCACCCCGAAAAAAGAGACCTTTTCAAAATTGTCTGGAAGTCTTCTGATAGCGATCCAATCAAAACTTATAGACTATGTACTGTATTGTATGGCACAACTAATGTATCGTATCTGGCAACAAAACACTACAACAGTTGGCCTGTGAAGAAGAGCACTTTCCCTGGCTGCATTCTGTGCTTTTATGAAACAACTAATGAATGACATACTAATTGGAACTGATCAGTTAATTGAAGCACAAGGGCAACTAATTTCGTTCTTTAGATCAATATGGCATGCCTTTAAATAAATGGTCTGCGAATCACACATCCCCTTTGAAAAATAAAGCGCATGCATCTGAAAAATATTCCTTTATCTCTCCCGACACTAATTTACTAGGCATTTTATGGAAACTCCAAAATGGTTGTTTTTTCTTCAGTTTTTAACGAGATTTAAGAGATGCGTACACTAAAAGAGAAGTTTTGTAACAAACAGCAGGAGCATATGATTCGCTTGGACGTTTGGCAAAGGCAAATATTTCTTTGCAGAAGTTCCTACTGGTAAAATTAAATTGGAATGAGTCACTATTAGAGGAGAACAAATTGAGAATGGTACGAATTTATTGCGACCCCGGGAAATGTGCCTAACATATCCGTTCCTCGATTCATTTTAGTTCAAAATGCTATCAAATAGAGTTGCATGGCTTCTCTTATGCTTCAGAGGCAGCCGATGGGGCAGTCACTTACTGTAAAGTCATTTCAGCATCAAACAATATATCAGTCAGAGTGTTACATAGTAAACCTCGTATCTCCTCCCTGAAGCAGACTACAGTACCTGGGCTGAGCTTTGTGCGGCAGTTCTCTTAGCTAAATTATTGCATCGAGTGAAATCATTGTTGAAAATGAAACTTTCCACTATTTACTTTGGGAGCAATTCTATGATTCTGTTGTCTTCGATAACGAAAAAGCCTCATCTACTAAAGATATTTGTTATTAACCCGAATTTCTAAGACACAGACTGCTCAAATTGCAAAAATTGACAAGACTCAAATTGTTAAAATTGAAAAGTGGCATTACATTGTTTTTAAAGAAACCCAATCTGATATATATTATAGCTAGACGTATGGACGCTAAAACATTGCATCTAAGCACACTGTGATAAAATGGACCTTACTTAGTAATGAAAGATTAATATTCTAATAGAGTTTTGTATCTGAAACAGTAATTGAAAGGGGCACTAATGAACTTAAAAACTGTGTTGACCCTGAATATCTGTCATGTTCGATTTTAAATGTGAATAACACTATTAACAACGTATTGATTTGTAACAATAAGTATTTTCAATTAATTCGTGTTGTAAGTTTTGTCTTAAATTTTTTATAAGCATGCACCAAGGAAGGTAGGTCCATTATAAACCAGAGAAATAAAGTCAACTGAGTGTTTTGTAAATCAGAAAAATGGTCTTAAAAATCATGTGTGGTTCCAAAGCAAAGTTTCCCAAACTTTATCTAGTATGAACCTCTTTTACAATAATGATTTTTTGTCATTTGCCCCTTTACTATTTTCTCTATAATATGCAATGCACAACATAATCGTAACATAAGTTGTAATTGCATATAAATAATTTTAAGATAACAATTCGACTAAAAATACGAATTTTTAAAAAAAAGGTTTTATCAGATTTATTTTTTACACGAATGTGAGCAAGTTTTCAGGAAAAAAATCACGGATTTTAACTGTCCAAGAGTTCGATTTCAATAAATATAATGGCTGCGCTTGATGTATTGATGCAATTTTTTTAATATGTATCACAGAGTTGTTTGACTTAACTTACAGGTCACTTTTCAATAAAAAATATTCAACCTGTTTCTTGTTTTCTGTAATGCATTACTAACTTTACTAAAGCCTCCTTCTACTACGTATACTTTAACTAATTTGCATTTGCATTTTGTAGTAGTAGTAATAAATGAATCAAATAATTAAGTAAAAACTAATAAGTAATATGAAGAAGAAGTAATAAACGTAAAACAGTTAATCGGAATGGAAAGTATTGTTATTACCACTACATGTTTGACTCAAAATGTATTCCTGAAAAGCGCCAGCCTAATTGCTGTTGGGGCCAAAAGAAGCCAGCAAACTTAAACCAACAGCGCAATTAGCGGCTGATTTTGCTGCAGGTTGCGTTCGGGATTGTCGCAATCGAATATTTATGACTGACAAATACATGGGCTTGCGTTTTCTGATCGATTCCAGCACCGATGCTTGTTTATTACCTGCTACAAAATAAAATAAACTTCGAAACGACTTATAATTATATACAACCAATGGAATAGAAATTTCAGCTTATGGGATAAAGGTTATTAACGCTGGATCACGGCATTCGCCGAGCTTTTCGACGGCCATTTACTACTGCCGAAATCAATAAAGGTATAATCCAAACAAATTTTTAGACCATTTGAAGTTATTAATTGAATTAATCAACAAATTATTAATCGATCGTGTAACTAATCTTACCTCTTAGTGGGACATTACATCCATCTCCAGAATGAATGATGTAAATTTAGTACATAATGAATTAAAATATCATGATCTTTGTCTGAATGTTACAAAATCTAAACTTCTGATAACAAACGTTAAGTCTATGCTAGGAAAGAATTGCTGAACAATGCCAATGATTTTGTATTACGAAGTGCCTATGGTTCAAAACCATTTACCCGTCCTCATGGACAATTAAATAAAGTGAGCAGATATAGGAAAAATGCATAAGTTAATTTACTTGATGTACACTAGAGGGAGCCACTTCTACTCTGGAAAGTTTAGGGATAGAGTAAAAAGTTAAGATTAATAATATGAAATATTAGTTTTTATATACTTTTTTTGTAGTTTTATATTTTTTGACTTTTTTTTTTTTAGTTTTTATACACAATACAAACACTAAAGCAAAAAGCGGATAGCAGAGATTTTTACGATTAATAGGCTCATTGGCATGTGGCTCAAAGTATTAGTGCAAATAATAACAGGTGTTACGTATTTTCCGCGCCATTCGGCTAGAGGGCGCTGTGTACGTTCCAATAGCCAGTGGCAGGCAGGATGCTAAAGGTGTAGGACGTGGAAGGCAGAGATGCCTAATAATATATCTCTAATTGATTGAAATTTTCATATATTTCCTTGTAAATAAATGTTGTTATTGTTTGTTAAACCTCTTATTATCTCTTGGATGCACCTTTAGTCTCACAGAACCATTAGATGCAAAATTGGTGCATCTTGTCCGCGAATGTGGAATATCGGAAGTAATTAGTCATCATTACTGGATTATATTTCTGAGAAGTTTGGATACTGTACGTACGCTTTTGGGTTGCATACTGGACTGTGGAGGTAAGATCTTTTGAGCTCACAAATTCAGAGTTAATATGGATAAGCTTTCGAAAATAATTGAAAAACGAAGTAACGTTCGCGCTAGTGTTACTAAACTAGTTAAAAGAGTGCAGAAGCTCGATGAAGCTGTCGAAGACGTAAGTTCATTATCAGAACTACTGGAACTATTAGAAACGAAAGAGCAGATCTTGAAAAGCCATGATTTAGAGGTGGAAGCACTCATAGACGATCCGGAAAAATTTAAAAGTGAATTAAAAGCTTCGGAAGAATACGATGACAAAATATTGTTCGCTAAGATTAAACTAAAGAGCAAAATTAAAGAATTAGCAGCAGAAAATGTTCAGCGGTCTTCTTCAGTTCTTAACACATCTAGTGTTTCGGAAAATACCGTTACAGCTTTAAAATTACCAAAGTTAGAAATTTCGCGATTCTCTGGTGATTCTGGCAAATTTATGGAATTCTTAAACTGTTTTGATAGCGCAATCGGTTCAAACAATTCACTTACGAAAATTGAAAAATTCCAGTATTTAAAATCTCTTCTTTCTGGTCCTGCATATAACGTTGTTGCCGGTTTTGAATTAAATGAAAAAAACTATGACTCATGTCTTGAGCTTTTAAAACAAAGATATGGTAGAACTGATTCTATTATAAATTCTTACATGACTAAATTATTAAGCTTAGAACCCGTGAGATGTTCGTCTAATGTTAAGGGTTTGCGTAAATTATACGATGAAATAGAAGTTAATATAAGAAATTTGCGTTCATTAAATGTAACAGAAGGTTCATATGGGCATTTATTGAATCCAGTATTATTGAAGTTGCTACCACAAGATTTGGTGTTAGATTTTCACCGAAAACGAAATAGGGAAGTGAATTGTGAGGTTTCGGAAATTATTACGTTTTTGAGGAATGAAGTCGAATCTAGGGAAATTGCCGAAACTGTGATGAGCCCCCTAAAAAGTTACGAAACGAAACGATCCTTTTCCCAAAATTATCAAAGTGGTCAAACTTATCCGAAAAACTATTCAAAGCCTAAAAATATATCAACCGCTTCAGCGTTAAATACACAAATAAAAAATGTTTGTTTATTCTGTGACGGTCATCACGATTCCGTAAGTTGTAAAAAATTGAATGTAGAACAAAAAATAAATAAGCTGAAGATTGAATCTAGATGCTGGTGTTGTTTTAGAAAATATCACATGTCTCGCGAATGCAGGGCAAAAATATCGTGTAAAAATTGTTCAAGCAATTTTCATCATGAGTCAGTGTGTAGAAAAAATAAACCCGTTAATGTTACGATGAGAGGTTGTGAGAAGCAAGTGAAAAGCGAAACTGTTTTGAATGACTCGCAGTCTAAATCTAATAAAAACGCCGAGAATATTTCTGTGTCTCATAGTAATATATGTACCAAAAATAAGCCTTTTTTACAAACATGTACAGTTTTAGCCTGTTCGGACAAAAATTCAGTCTTAACTAATGTTATTTTAGACAATGGTAGTCATCGAAGTTTTATTTCATCTCGATTAGTTAAAGAATTAAAATTAAAGCCAATACGCTACGAAAGAATAGCTATTTTTGCTTTCGGAGACAAAATGGCACGTGAGAAGGAATACGGTATCGTTTCATTGACGTTGCGCAATAGGGATCAAAGTTCGAAATCGTACGAGTTAGAAGCTGTCATAACGGAATATATATCTAATTTGTCCTTGAAAATTCCTGATGGATCTATTCGCAATGCGTTGAAGGAAAGAGGTTTACCTTTGGCTGATTCATTTTCTGGCGACTGTCAGACGGAAATACTTATCGGATGCGATTCGTTTTGGGATGTTGTTTATGACCAGAGAGTAAAGTTAAATGAAAACATTACTGCGATAAATTCTTGTTTCGGTTGGTTACTAGCGGGAGTGGAGGAAAGTCATAAATTGACTAATAATTATGAAAATATATGTTTAGTCATGGACTCTTCTTCCATTTTGTGCGATTTGAAAAAATTTTGGGAAATAGAAGAATTTCAGTCAGACAAACAAAACTTTTCTGAATGGGACAATCAATTGATTGAAAAATTTGAAAATTCTCTGGAATTTAATGGGGAAAGGTACGTTTGTAGATTGATGTGGAAGGAAAACTTGGGACCTGCAGTTGGGTTGAATTCTAATTATGAGGTTGCGAAAAAGCGTTTTGATTCGTTAAAGCACAAACTAAATAAAAATCAAGAAATTTATGACCAGTATAAACAAATTATATCGGATCAGTTAGAATGTCAGATTGTGGAAAAATGTGTTAATGAAGATAAAAATTCAGGATATTATATGCCCCACAGAGCAGTAATTAGGGATGACAAGGAAACAACTCGAGTTAGAATTGTTTATGACTGTAGCAGTAAGGCTAATGAAAATAATAAATCTCTTAATGAGTCTCTAGAATCGGGAGTAAATCTTTATGCAAATTTATTGGACATAATTCTTAAATTTCGAGAATATCAAGTTGCATTTTGCGGAGATTTAGAGAAAGCTTTTCTTATGATAGAGATTGCGGAGGAAGATAGAAAATACCTTAAATTTTTGTGGTTTCCCGAAGAGGTAGGTGATTCAACCGAAACTCTCCATTTAAATCGTCTCCCTTTCGGTTTAACTACTTCGCCATTTTCCTTGGCATGCGTTTTGAAATTTCACATTAAGAAATTTAAGGAACACCATCCAAAATGTTATGACATGTTAAATTCTTTTCTTTATGTTGATGATCTCTGCTATGGAGCCAATACCGTTCAAGATGCTTATCATTTGACTTCTACGGCCATAGAGATATTAAAAGCAGCGGGATTTCATTTGAGGAAATTAAAAACTAACTGTCCGGAATTGTATAAACTTTGGAATGAAAACGGATATGAGGAAAATACTGACTTCGGGCAAGGAAAAGGTTTCTTGGGATTGAAGTGGGATCCGATTGAAGATAAAATTAAATTAGATTTAAGAGATGTTAGGGATTCCATTGATGTTAGAATCACCAAGCGTCACGTTTTGAGAGTTATTTCAAAGATATTTGATCCATGTGGACTGATTAGTCCCTTTGTAATCACTGTGAAAATTCTTCTGCAAGAGATGTGGGAACGTGGTCTACAGTGGGATGAAGATTTGCCAGGTGACCTACAAAATAAATGGAGAACATGGTGTTCTGAACTTTGTGAACTTGAATCAGTATCTATTGAAAGAAGGTTTTTTGAAAGTGTAGAAATAAGTGAAGTTTCTCTTCATGTGTTTTGTGACGCCAGTCCCAAGGCATATGGGGCTGTTGCGTTCCTAAGGTACGTGAATCACAATGGCCAAATCAAAGTGAGTTTTATAATGTCAAAAAGTAAGGTTGCTCCTTTAAAAACTTTGACTCTTGCAAGATTAGAGTTAATGGCAGCACTCCTCGCTGCACGTTTAGGAAATTATTTACAAGGTCTATTTCCTAATTTCGCGAAACAAATTTTCTTTTGGAGCGACTCTCAAATCGTCCTTCATTGGTTGAAAGGATCTTCTAAACAATGGAAACCATTTGTTGCCAACAGAGTAGCTCAAGTGCAGTCGCTGACTCTACCAGAGTGTTGGAACCATTGCAGTGGCTCCGACAATCCCGCAGACCTTACTACTAGAGGAGAATCGGCTAAAAGGATTCTTACAAGTTCTCTGTGGTGGTCTGGGCCTGGCTGGTTGTGTAAACCGCTTTACTCGTGGCCCCTTCAAGAATCGCTACATCATTTTACTGACATCTGTGATGAACGCGTTATAGTGAAAGAGCGACGGACTGCACTGGTTAATTCCATGGTAACCAGTTCAGCTAATGGAAACTTACCTATGTCGTCATTACTGGACGTTAATGACTTCAGCGGAATAAGTAGATTACTGCGTGTTACTGCTTGGATTAAAAGGTTTGTGCACAATTCTAAGCCTAATTCTACAAAATTAAATGGACCTATATGTGCTCCAGAACTCGAGCAAGCTTTGCGTTTTTGGATCAAAGCTACTCAATTCAAGCATTATAGTACAGAATTTACCCAACTTCTTTCTAAAGGAACTATCGATAAGAGTTCACGCATATTTAATTTGAATCCTCAACTTGATGATAACAACTTACTTTGTTTAAAGGGACGTTTACAGTTTTCAAGTAACGATATGCGAGCCAAACATCCTTGGCTTCTTCCATCTAATGATAAATTTGTTGAACTACTTATCTGTGATTCTCATACTAAAATGTGCCATTTAGGTGTTGATGCAACTTTAACACATTTACGAGAACAATTCTGGATTGTTAAAGGTCGTCATTTTGTGAAAAAGGTGTTAAATAACTGTCTGATTTGTAGACGATTCAAAGTGAAATCTGGAATGCAGGTGGTTGCCCCTTTACCGCCTGATAGAATTCAAGAGCATCCACCATTTGATATATGCGGTGTGGATTTTGCCGGACCATTTTTTGTTCGTGATTTTACTTCAAAGTGTTATTTACTTATATTCAGCTGTGCTGTGACAAGAGGTATCCACTTAGAAGTAGTTCTTAACATAAGTGCTGATTCTTTTTTGTTAGGATTCCGACGATTTGTTTCTCGTCGAGGATTATGTTCCACTATATATTCTGATAACGCCAAAGCTTTTAAAAAAGCAAATTGTGAATTGAAAAAATGGTGGAATCAGATAGATAATGATCAAGTTAAAAATTTGTTTGCTTCTAAAGGTATAGTTTGGAATTTTATAGTTGAAAAAAGTCCATGGTGGGGAGGTTTCTGGGAGAGACAGATACGAACGGTTAAAACCTGCTTAAAGAAAATTGTTGGACGATCCTCTCTCTCTTTGAAGGAATTGGAAACTGTTTTTTCGGAAATTGAAGCTCTGGTTAATTCCAGGCCTATCACGTATCTGTACAACGAACCCTCAGAACCCTCTCCACTCACCCCATCTCATTTTCTTATTGGTAAAAGGTTGGTGTCTTTACCTGTAATAAAACATAAAAATGAAAATTTTAATGTTAATAGGAATTCTTTGGTAAAGAAATATAAATATCAGCAAACACTTTTGAATCACTTCTGGAACAGGTGGAGAAAGGAATATTTACTTAATCTAAGATCAGCTTATATTTCTCCACAACCAGGTAAAATAGTTTCGTTTAAAGTGAATGATATTGTTTTGATTAATGATGAGCGTTATCCCAGAAATATGTGGATGATGGGGAAAATTTTAGAGCTATATCCAGGAAGAGATGGAAAGGTTCGTTCTCTTCTTATTCAGACTCCTAAAGGACAAATAAAACGCTCAGTACAACTTGTGTATAATTTGGAAATTAATCCTTAATTATGTTAGTTTAATTGAGTTGCAACATGTTAATTTTCTATCTGTGTATTAATGATAGTTTAAGTGTGCTTATATTTTAAGGCTTGATATTTGAACAATTTTCTTCAGAAGTTAAAACATATAATTTGTTTTTGTGTATCAAGTGATTGTGAACAATTTTGATGTAATATTCTATTTGTGTTTTTCTTCATGTAATTTCAAATGGTTCCTGCATGTAAATTGTTATAAATCAATGGCAAGTGAACTCAAGTGAGTTCAGGTGGGGAGTGTTACGTATTTTCCGCGCCATTCGGCTAGAGGGCGCTGTGTACGTTCCAATAGCCAGTGGCAGGCAGGATGCTAAAGGTGTAGGACGTGGAAGGCAGAGATGCCTAATAATATATCTCTAATTGATTGAAATTTTCATATATTTCCTTGTAAATAAATGTTGTTATTGTTTGTTAAACCTCTTATTATCTCTTGGATGCACCTTTAGTCTCACAGAACCATTAGATGCAAAAACAGGATAACAGCAAATAGACGCGAGAAAATATTAAGAGGCAAAAATAAACTCTGCGGGAAAATGTGATTCTTAAAATAACAGATTGATAACAATGCAAAAGGCCGCTTTTCAGATCGATGGAAGCAATTTCAGCATAAAATGGTAAGCAAAATAGCAATCAATAGGAGTTTGACAGAAGACGTCCTACCTTTATGGTCTCTGGGCTGCAACTGGAACGGGACTCCAAGTCCAACTACCTTTGTGTGCCGCGATTAATCTGTGAGAACAGGTTCTTTTCCGGCTGTCATCGAGTACGTGCTTCTATGAGCGATGCATGCATGGTAATGCCGAATGAAGTACTGTAGGGCAGGATGCCAAGTGGAACTTGCTATCCTGCCCTACGGGCTTGCTTCCTTGGAACTTGAAAATGCAGAAAATTCTTCATAATATTTAACAATCAGAATTAAATATAGGTGCATGATACAGTCAATCAGAGTTATGTACAAAAATAGAAGTCCTAATACACAATGTGAGATCAGCAAAAATCCACAAAGTCTCAAGTCCAAGATCACGTGTGTCACGTGATAGTCACCCTCCCAGGGGCTGTCTTTGATACATGCTGCTTGACTTTCATCTACAAAATACAAATTCAAATATTTACTAGTCGATGGAAGATATTTACAAAATTTGCAGTTCAAGTGGGAAAGTCCTGATTATCACTTAGCAGAAATGGCGCATATGGCCTTAGATGACGGTCGTTGTTAAGTATCTCATAGTGGAAGAGATTAAAGTATCTAAGGTTTTTAACAATTTATGGCCGCTTTGAGGAAGTTTCCATTCACCTTTTGGAGGTATTCTTCGATAGTCTCTAACTTGAGGTCCTTGTGCAAGTCCTTGTTTCGTACGAAATGATGCCCATTCGTGATAATTCGTAGGAAGCGATTTTGCACAATCTGTAGTTTCTTTAAGTCCTTTTTGCTTGCAGAGGCCCAAGCTGGGGAAGCATACGTCATTATTGGGCGAATGGTTGCAAGATAGATTGTTCTTTTCTTGCGTAAGTCCAATTTGGAGTATTTACCAATAATGGGATAAAGGGCTTTCAAAACTTTAACGGCTTTTTCTCTAACATGAGCAATGTAAGTATTCCAAGTCACTTTATTATTTAAGATAACTCCCAGGTATTTGGCATGTGTTACCATGGGGACTGGTTCTTGAAATAAATACACAGAGTTTTTAAGAGGAGAATTTCTCTTCTTTCTCCTGATGAGTAGAAGCTGGGATTTCTGTGCATTTATTCTTATCTTCCATTGTTGGCACCAAGCCTCTATCGAGGGGATGACGTCTTGGAGCTTCTTAATTGCATGGTTTATGTTAGCAGACTTAACGGCGAGAGCAGTATCGTCTGCGTAATATGCCAGCATAGAGGTATGATCTAGATGAACTCTAGGAAAGTCCGCCACGTAGAATAAATAGAGTATTGGACCTATTACACTGCCTTGGGGAACACCACTGGCCATAATATGCATTGGGGAGAGATCTGAGCCGGCCGAAACATAAAAAGTCCTATTTCTAATAAACGAGAAGAGTAGCAGGATCATTTCTCGTTCAATGTTGAAATCAATGAGTTTCGCTATGAGACCCTCATGCCAGACTCGGTCGAAAGCTTTCGCCACGTCTAGCATGAGTATCGCAACATTTAATTTGCTGTGTAAAGCAGCTCCAGCGAATTCTGTAAGTCGTAAAAGTGGTTTTGTTGTAGAGAGATTTGCGCGGAAGCCAAATTGTTCCGGAGGTAGATGATAATAGTGCGGTTTCAGTCTGGCTAATATCCTTTCAAAGATTTTTCCAAGGTCAGGTAACAGGTTGATCGGTCTGTAGCCGTCAGGCTTCGTATGATCTTTGCCCGGTTTAGGTAACATAATCACCTTGGCAGTATTCCACGCCGTCGGAAAATAGCAGATAGTCAGGCAAGAGTTTATAATTCTTGTGAAGTTGCAAATAATATTAATGGGGAGACTTTTGATGGCAGAGTTTGTTACCCCATCAATTCCGGGCGATTTTTTCAATCTTAATTTCTTAATAATGTGGCAGACTTCAGCAGGCGTGGATAATTTAATAAGCTTTTTCGCTGTAGGCGAGCTGAGCCAATCCTTGACTCGGAGGAGTGTCCGAATTTCAAAATCTGAGTCCAAGGGCCAATTATTAGGCGAGAACTGGATTTGAAGGTGGGATGCAAAGATGTCTGCCTTATCCTGATTGGTTACTACAATTTTATCTTGGTAGAGGAGGGGTCGATTTCTAGAGAAGATTGATACTACAATTTTATCTTGGTAGAGGAGAGATCGATTTCTTCATGTTTTTAACCAAAGTCCAAAATGAACCTTCTTTGGCATCTGGATTTAATAATTTATTCTCCCAGAGGTCAGATTTGTATTTATTTTTCTCTCTCTGAATTACTTTGTTAAGTCTGTTGATATCCTTCTTTAAAGAAGGGTCCCACGTAAAATGAAAACATTTTTTGAGTCTCTTTCGCTGTCTCATAAGATTTCGAATCTTAGGAGGGAGTCTAAAAAGTTTATTTCCGAATGGTATCGTATCACTAGCTTCGGAAATTGCACCCGTGATTGTTTCAGTAAGTGAATTAATGGCACAGTCAATTCCATGCACAGAGTTCATATTCTGTAGGTGCAATGGCGAGTTTTTCATTAAGTTTTCAAAAAGCTTCCAGGTCGTGATACGTTTGGTTTTTTGCTGCAATATCCTTGATACACCTAGAATAGCTATCACAGGTAGGTGACCTGAGGAGAGTTCATGTAGTACTTCGATTGACATGGGAATCGTTGTCGTTGTAAGTACTATATCCAACAGATCAGAAAATGGAACCGATTCGGTCGATACGTATACTCTGGCGTTGCATGAATTGCGACCGGATTCTGAATAATATAATTGTGCAATACTTTCCCATTTAAGTTACTTCTGCGACAGTTCCAATCCACATGCTTCGTTAAAATCGCCAGCAGCGATACTGGGAATATCCTCAGGAAGTACAGAGTTTAGAAAGGTATCACACAATTTGTTAGCAGGAGGGTTATACACAGCACAGAAACGGAAGTCTTTGTAGGTAGGGAGGGTGACACTAACGGTGACTTGTTCGCAGGAAAAATCTCTGGATTCACATATGAGACGGGACTGATACTTCTTTTTCACAAAGATGAGTACCCCGCCGCCACGATGCGAAAGACGATCACAGCGGTATGTTGCATAATTAGTTAATTTCAGGCTATGACAAGGTTTAGCATGAGTTTCTGAAATCAAGGCTATGTCAATATCGTGTTCGTTAAGAAAATGGTGGAATTCCTGTAGTTTGGGCGGAAGCCCGCAGGCATTCCAGATCAGTAAGCGTATTGGCAGGCATTTTCATGTGAACTTATCCATTAACAGGCTTTTTATTAGTAAAATCTTGAGGTGACGTAAACAAGTCCTCATTTTGTTGCATCAGCATGGAAACACTTACTTTTTAGTACAGAAATAAGTGCGCGAAATTCAGCCGTTAGGTGTTTGGTTTCAGATTCAGATTCGAGGGCTAGTCCGAAATTGAGAGCTTGACCATAAGATTTGTTCGTTACAAATCTGTCTGCAAATTTTGGAGGTGGTGGAGTTACTTTTGGCTTGGGAAAGCGTTCGCAACCCCTAAAGTTGGCAGTATGTCCCACTTGCGGGCAGTTGGCGCATTTAGGAGTGCTGTTCTTGTCTTTATCACATTGAAAGGACTGCTGCCCTTCTCCACATCTACCACAACGAGGCTCGTGGTTACAGTGGGATTGAGCGTGGTGGAATCCTTGACAGCGATAACGCTGCAAGGGCCCGGAGCGTCCATAATATCTTTCTAGGCTGACTTTCATGCCAAGAACAAATTTGATGTTGTGAAAGTCCTTATTCCTTTCTTGGGGAGTGAGCGTGACAAGAAAGAGTGGCATTTTGAAACTTTCACCATCCCTACGTCGTGTGAATTGATTGGCGCGTACAACTTCGAATCCTTGGTTTTGCAGGTCAATTTTAATTTCACCCGGTTCCATATAAGCCGGGAGATTGCGGATGACTCCTTTAAGGTGTTTATTTTCCGGCAAGGCGAAGCTATGGTAAAAGATTTTTTTCATCAGTTAAGACTTTGGTGAGTTGACGGAACATTTAACTTGAATTTTGACACCATCTCTGATGTTTTCTCTATAGTAGTAGTGCATGGAGAATCCTTTATTATTTAGAAGCTCACGAAGCTGGAATCAGTTGAATCTAGAATCTTTTATCATGATGGGCGGTATTTTTCGTCCGGAAACAAATGAAGTCGTCTGATTGGTCGGCGGTGGTGGGACCTGGTCAGCGCTGGTATCCATCTCTTGGTCAGGAGCAGGATCGGCGATCAGCAAATCAGGAGTCTTTTCGGCGGGCTTGAGAGGTACCGGCTTTTTGATTGTTTTTCTGGGCCGTCGGGTGAAGTCTCCTCTTGGGCCGCCGTCGGAGTCGGAACTCTCATTGAGGGCATTATATTTTGTTGCACCATCTTCAGAATTAGCGGGACTTTCGGCTTTTCTGGCGTTTGGTTTAATTGCAAGTAGCGGCGGAAAGTCGTTGTTGATTTCTTTAATCTCTGGCACCGACTCCATAGCAGGAGCATGCAGAACGCGTCTTTCTTGAAATTCGATGTTTGCTAAGGCCTGAAATCGTCTGAAGAACCCTGCTTGCCATAACTCTGTACTTGCCTTCCAGATCAAACTCCGATTCTTTCGGCCAATCAGCGTAGCGGACGCAGACGTGCAGCGAATCATTCGCCCAACGACCTCATCTCATCTCTTCACTCCTTCTAGTACCCAGGACTAGTTATGCCATATCCTTGCTTACCATCATCTCATCTTCACTACTCTCTGATACCTTCAATACTTTATCTGCTCTTACTCTCTTATGCTCTGTCTTAAATCCGGTTCGAAAGTCGCCTACAAATCAATACTCTGGGATAGCGCAACCGCGCGGGAGCCTGTTTTAGCGAACTGAGTTCGCCTGAGTCGTTTGAAGAATGCTGAGTCTCTAGATTCCTCGTCAGTGAGAAATCCTCTTTCTTCCTGTATTAATTCAAGGTTCGTAATTTCAGATCCAATGAAATTTACAAGTTGATCCATATTGAAAAACTAATCTAGCACTTTCGGCCTTTTTACGGGTTTCCGAACACAGAGTTCAAGATCCAACCTATATAGGTGCTAGAATAGCGCAGTGCAATATTAACAAGTAACAGAAAAGTAGTACAGTAATGGAGCGAAGGGCATAAGCACCTTCACTCGTCGATTGTGAATTGTGAAATACTGTAGTAGCAGGACTCAGCTACTAAAAGAGCTTTCTCCTGTATCTTAGAATTTGCCATAGGCCAATAGTAATCAAGTTATAAAAGGGGCCAGGCGCCAGCACACAAAGGAGATCGTGGGAAAGTGGCACACAGTAAAGGTATTTGAGATTCCATCATAACTTAATTCATCCATCAGGAGTCAGGGTGGTAGGTAAGCAATGGCATATCTTAATCTTGATGTTGCGTTGAGCATATCTGAAATCACACAGGAAATCTGCGGATAGCTCGTGAATGACTAACTCATAGTCACGTGACTAGCAAAACCAGTCATCGCAGTGGCTATCTTAGTTTCTGATTAGTTCTCACCAAACCTCGTAAAAGTAATGAAAAATGCTATGTAATTAATTAAGGCAACTTAATTCCTAAAGTCACCATTTTTCCTGCAATCAGGGTATCAGAAGATATTAGAAATAACAGTCCTTTTCAGTTTAAATAATTCGTAATTTTGTAAAGTAACTAAAATATGTAAGTTAGCAGTGACTGGGTCACCTGACAACTCTGGTCCAATCCAGGTGCAGGAAGCCTTCTTCAAAAATCCTTTGTAGTGGTAATTAAAGTTTAACACAATAAAATAATCAATATGCTACAGAATGAAATGAATAATAGAGTAAATAATGAAAAATAGATTAAATAAACTTATGCACAGCAGTTGGCACAGTCCTTTCTATGCAAAATTTTAGCAAAGTCCTTTCTTGCGTAAACATAAATTAAATTCACACTAGATACAATATATACAACATTACCACCCCTTTGGGTTATGACGGATGCTTCTTGGACGTTTGACGACACTTTCCACTGTAGGATCATATTCCGTTAATTCTCTAATTGCTGCATACTGCGATCTTTCCATTTTAGAGAAGAAATTATGTGCAGTCACTAATATAAATTCTTCAATCGATTGAATTTTCAAGTCCTGGTGAATTATCGAGTTTCTAACATACCACGGAGCCGCTGCAATGGATCTTAGTATTTTATTCTGAAGCGTTGCTACTTTCAGTCGTTCGGTCTTGTTTGCAGTTGCCCATGCCGGGACCGCGTACAGCATAATTGGCCTAATTAAGGTAATATAAAGTGGGCGCTTCGTATGTAAGTTCAATGTTGATTTTCTACCTATAAGGGTATAGATTGACATGTAAGCGGCATTCGCCTTATTGAGGGTGTAAGTGACATGGTCTCTAAAGTTTAGTCTGCTGTCTACATAGACTCCTAAATATTTATAAGAGCTTGCAACGGGAACAGGGATATTGTTAATTTTGATGTTTATATTAACTTCAATGCGAATTTTGTAACGTCGATATAATATGGCACAACATTTGCTTGAATTAAGGTTAATCTTCCATAGTTTACACCATGCAGCGATATAGTTAACTTGCAGCTGTAGCTTATCAATTGCATGTTGCGACGAGATCGAAGGAGTTAAAATAACAGTGTCAGCAGCATACTGTAGAATTAAGAGTAACTACTGTAGAATTAAGAGACTGTGGTATGTCGTTTACATAGATTACAAATAATTGAGGACCAAGGCAAATTCCCTGTGGTACTCCTCGGAAAATTCTCTTTTTCTGTGAAAGAGTATTTCCACATCGAACTTGAAATGTCCTGTTCTTGAGATATGAGATCATTAATTTTGTGAAGCTGTAGGGAATCCTTAGCTCCGATAATTTGTGAATTAGTCCTGCGTGCCACACTCGATCGAAAGCTTTTTCAAAGTCGAGGTAGCACGCAGCGACTGCATTTTTCTTTTGGAATTCTTGAGCCACAAACTCAATCAAATTTAAAATCTGATGTGTCGTACTGTGACCCTTTCTGAATCCAAATTGGTGCTTTTCAATAATATCCTTGCTTTCTAGGTTAGAGGACAGTCTGGATTGCAGTATCCTTTCAAATAATTTACTAACCGCCGGTAATAAACTGATCGGGCTGCAGCTAGCTGCATTGTTTGGATTTTTTCCAGGCTTTAAAATAGTAGCAATAATGGTATGCTTCCACTGTTGTGGAAAGTAGCATAGCCGTACGCACGCATTAAATATGTTGGTAAGTAGTACTACGCATTTTCTTGGTAAAGCCCGTAGAGCCTCGTTACTAATGCTGTCAAAATCGTAAGCTTTTCTTTTCTTTAATTTTCGTATTATATCTGCAACTTCCCTCGGTGAAGTGTATGCTACATGATCAGTAATAGGTCTATTTTTTATTATTCGTGTTCTTCATCCTCCTGTATATGATTTTCATAAGTAATTGAGAGCTCATCCGCCATAGCTTGAGCTACTTCCGCTTCTGAATAGTGAGTTTCCCCACTGCGTGTAATTGAGTGTAAGTGGTTGGTCCTGGGAGTCCTTAAAGGTTTAGCTATTTTCCACACCAGTCCCGGTTGTAAATCTATATTTGATAAGAAGTTATCCTAGCTGTCTGAGCGGTGTTCTTTAATTTCTTCTTTTATTTTTTGGTTAAGATAATTAACGTTAAAAGGCAGATTTGCCTTTTAACGTTAAAGTCCTGTGTACGCTGCCAGTGCTTTCTGCGTCTATTGCTTTCTTTAATAAGTTGGATAATCCTGTCCGGCAGCTTCTGGTAGTTTTGTTTCTTGACCACGTAGGTTGAGTTCTTTATTGCTTCTTGAGTTTTTCTATTAAATTTTAGAATAGCATTTTCCACATCAGCAATGTGTTGTAGCGGCACCCTACTTTGTGTGTTGTTCATTAAATTTTTAAAAATATGCCAATTTACTTTGGTGTTTCCAGTATTCAGTGGTGGATAAAATCCATTAAAGTCAAAAATAACCGGCCTGTGGTCGGATGATAGCTCGTTTCGTACTTCCAAATATGGAGTGGTGTTAATATTTTTGAGATTGAGAATATTTAAAACATCTCCATTTCCGTTGGAGTGATATCTTGTAGGGGTATCTGGCCCAATCGCTCTCAGTTCTTTTTGAAGAATAAATCTCGCAAGTCTCTCTCCGTTTGGGTTCGTGACCGTGCAGTTCCATAGGTGATTATGGCATTCAAATCTCCTCCAATTATGGTAGGAAAATTTGCAGCCGTTAGATTGTCTAATTCGTTGTTGTTCAGGGTATTAGTCGGAGGACTGTAAACTGAGACTATTAAATAAGGCTCCGAGAAGCAATTATACACTAATGCAGCCGTTGTTTCAATTCTTCCAGTATTACGAATCTGATATTTGGTAAACTTTATGTGCCTTTTAATTACTATAACAGTGCCTCCGCCATTTGCATGGGTTCGGTCATTTCTGATCACATTATAACCCTGTATAGTAATTCTATCACAGGGCTTTAAAAAAGTTTCGTTGATCATTAAAATGTCAATCTGATGCTTATTAATAAAATGGATAATTTCTTGAAGTTGGTATTTAATGCCGTTAGAATTGAAATAAGAAATTTTGATATAACTAGCTGTAGTTGATATTAATTGTGAGGCGTCGATTATGGGCCTAAAATTCATAATCTAAGTTTGAGAAATATTCGAAGGTGGCCATGCCAACCTCTATTCTGTCAAAAATGGTTTTAGCAGCTTTGAACTGGGCGAAGAATACTTTTGCTTGTGCAAATTGCGTTTTTAACCAATCGAAAAAGGATGGCATTTCCTTCTCGCTTTTTCCGGTTGGTTCTGCCCAGGTAGGGGCGGATTTAGGGATCTTCTTTTCTTTCTCGCCTGGTAATGGCGGGAAGTCTTCATTGTTAAGCGTGAACTTGCAGTTCTCGTCTTTTTTCTGCTTTTTCTCTGTTTCTTTAAGTTTTTTCAGTTCCTCTATATGCTTCTGGATGTTCGCTGGGTGTTTTTCACAACCGCGATATGACGATATGTGATTATCTCCGCACAATGCACAGACTGGCGGAGGACCTTCCTTGGTTTGAGCACAAGTGTGAATCTCATGCGGCTTAGCGCATTTGAGACAACGAGCTGTGTAGTGACACAAGTCTCGCGTATGGCCGTACCACTGACAGCGGTGGCATTGCACGGGACCTGGCTTTGCTTTATATCCTTGAACTTATCCTTTAACATTTAATCCCCTTAATTTCTTTAAATCATATATCTTCTTCCCCTCGGGCGAGCGCTTGACTTCTACGACGAAAATCGGAAGCTTGACTACATTTCCATCCTTTCTGCTGGTGATTTGTCTTATTTTGAAAACAGGAACACCCTGCTCTGTAATCTCCTGCTTTAGTAATTCCATATCAATGTTACGCGGTAACTTTTTAATAGCCGCCTTAATCGGCTTTTCGCTATGTATTTGGAAGGTGTGAAATGGAACTCCACGATCCTGCAGTAGCTTTGTTAGCGTTCTATAATGATCTGAGTCGAAAACCCTTATAGTTAGTGTATCACCAACTAAATATCCGTTGTATTTCTTAATACTTAGTTCTTCTAAATAGTTCTTCTAATTCTTCCTTCATTTTATCCCAGTTTCCAGTGAAATCTGAGAGCACAATCGGTGGTAGATGTCCCGCTGTCTTTTTAGGGGTAACAAATGGGACTTCATCCGCGTTTGTTGCATTCATTTGATCATCGTCCGGTAAATCCGAGTATTTATTTTTTGTAGTCGGTTCCTTTGCTTCTGCATTTATGCGTAATTCTAGGGCACTGAAAGCCATCCTGATCAGTAACGATTTTCTTTTTAAGTCCCCTTCCACTCGAGGTGCGTGTTAATGGTTTTTCAGGTGTTTCTTTACTAACACTAGTTTGATTTGATTCCGACATTGCGGCTGCTCTAGCTTCCTCCTCAAAAAATAAATCAGTGCACTGCACTAATTGCAATAATTTTATCGCACGTGATTCTGCATCCGGTGCCTTATTAAAGTAACGTATTCCTGATAGTACGATTCCCTAATTTGCTTAATTTTCTCTAATGTAATATTAGGATCATTCTCACGCAAACGCGCTATATACGCGTACGCTGTAACCTTATCGATTTTACTATTCATCTCGAAATCCTACACTAATGTAAAATACGAGCTGGCAATAAGTACAATAAGCTGTGACTTACCCAATCCAAACGTACTCCAAAGAGACAAAGTAATCCACAGCGAGAACGTAATTTCCCAAAGCACAAAATTCACACCTCACTCCACGAGCTCAGCGCTGCGAATGACACTTGTCGAGCAGTCCGCTTGATCCTATCTATACCTGAATCAGGACAGAGTCGGCGGCTTCTTAGCTGGTGGAAAGATGTTATAGTCCCGACCAATGATAGAACGAGGACGCTTATGTGAACTGCGAATTGCAGGATCGTAGGCAGGCAGTTGTTGAAGTACACGGTTATCAATCTGTTCAATTTTGAGGAATAAATTTTGACTAAGTTCTTTAATAACAACGTCAGTGAGTTTGATGCTGAGGTCCGAATGAATCACATCTGAACGGACGTACCAGGGTGCATTTAGGGTCATACGTAAGGTGTTACTTTGAAAAGATTGAAATTTTTTCATATGAGTTTTTGCAGCAGTGTCTCAGATGGTGCATGCGTACAACATAATAGGTCTTAAGATAGATCTATAGAGAATAGCTTAGTGTTTAATTGACACTCCGAGTGGAACGGTGTTTTGGTGCACCAGGGTACCTGGGCCAGAGGCCCTACCCCTTGTAGAATAAATTTGGACGTCACGAATTACATTCAATCAACTAACCTATTCCTGTATATAAGGTATCTTATTACTCCTTATTATTTTTATTACTATTCACATTTAAGATTTTCACTTTTTATAATTATTATTATTTTTTTTTAAAACTTTCTTGGTTAACAGTATAGGCCAGAAAGCCGCTGGGCTGGTGACTGTGGCTGTAAAGCAATATATGAGTACATAGTAGACAAGTGCCGAAGAACCTTGATGCCAGAAAAATTATGTAAAACTAATTAAAGGTACAGATTACGATGAAGAAATTTACATGTTACAAGGTAATACACAAACAATTATATAACATACATCTGACCAAAATAAAGAATGAAATGAAGTCTTAGCTGAAAGGGTATTTAATGGCAGTTACATAATCCATTCGTTAAGAATGGCTAATGGTCTGTCTTTATTATCAAGATCATATTGATCATAACTGGCAATTTTGATACTAGTATTATTGATGGTGGGTTGTTTTTGATGAAATTTTTTGGCGATTTTGTAATAGAATGACCTGAGGTTGCTGATACCAAGTTCTTCATGTATTCGGTTATTTCTTATATACCATGGCGCATCAATAATCTGCCTTAAAGTAGAGTTTTGTGCAATTTGCAGTTTACTCCTGTATTTATGACATGAGTAAGCCCATACAGGGCAGGCATAACATAGAAGTGGACGGAGAATGGACTTATAAATGAGTAATTTCTTAGCTATGGATAAAACACTGTTTCGAGCAATTAAGGAGAAGAGTCTAGCTTTACGTGCTCGGAACTTCTGGATACTAGCTGTAATGTGTGGGTTCCATGAGAGAGTTTTAGTGAGGATCACCCCAAGATAAGGGACTTGCTTGGCCCAGGGGATACTGTTTCCATAAAAAAGTAGACTCTTTTTAAACTTCTGTTTCCTTGTGAATAGAATAGATTGAGTCTTGTCAATGTTCACTCTTATTTTCCACTTGGTTAGCCAAGCCTCTAGTGCATGTATGTAATTTTGTAGGTGTTGTATAACTGAACCAGCAAATGCACTTTGGGAAAGGATCGCCGTATCATATGCGTACATAGCTAATGTTGTGTCATGTGATGTAGGTATATCGTTCACGTAAATGTTAAAGTAAGTAGGGCCAAGAAGGGACCCCTGGGGGACCCCGGCTCTTATAGTGTGTTTGGTGGAGTTTGTGCCAGAGACGTGAACGACAAAGTTTCTACCTGCAAGGTAGGACTTGGTGATATTAGTGATGTAATCTGGGAAGCCCAGTTTGTCTAGTTTGTATGTGAGGCCCTCCAGCCGTACTCTGTCGAAAGCCTTGGCTATGTCGATGAATAATCCATGTTTAATTGACAGCTGGCTGTTACGAGCTAAAAGTGTGTAAAGTTGGCCTCTGGCACCTTTTGCTTTTTTGATAATATTATCAATTTGAAGGTGCCAGCCTAATTTAGAATCAAGTATAACACCAAGATACTTGTATGAGTTGGACCAGGGAACGTAATCATTGAAAATCATTAAATTGATGGTAGAGTTCGGGATTGGGGATCGTTTAAAAATCATGGCAGCACATTTAGCGACATTAATTTTTATTTTCCAGGTAACGAGCCAGTGCTCAAGGCTTGAGAAGTAATTCTGAATATTATGAACTAATCTATCCAGGCGTTTGTATTTTGCTAGGATGGCTGTGTCTTCCGCGTAAACAGCTAGAGTGACACTAGGAGGTTCTGGTATGTCATTAATAAATAAATTGAACAAAGTGGGTCCTAACAGACTCCCTTGAGCTACTCCACTGAGGATTGGACGAGGCTCCGAAATGATAGAATAAACTTACTGAGAAAGATCTTTTAGTGAGATACGAGCTAATTATGTGAATTAAATGAGGCGAAAGACCAAATCGCATGAGCTTGATAATAATAGCTACATGCCAAGTCCTATCAAATGCTTTGGCGATGTCAAGAAAAAGTGCGCCTATAAGCATTTTGCTATGGAACCCTTCATGAATGAACTCCACTGTCCTCAGCAGCTGGTGCGTCGTGCATTGCTCCGAAATCAAATTGTTCGTCAATAAGGACTTCATGGGTCCGGAGAAAATCATTCAGGCGTTTAAGCAGCACAAATTCGTAAATCTTAGATAACGAAGATAGGAAGCTGATAGGTCTATAATTTTGAGGATTTGAATGGCACTGCCCAGGTTTTGGAATAGGCACTATAAGTGCGCGTTTCCAGCTTTGGGTAAATTAAATTAAGGATCATATAATTTATAAGCATTATTAAGAAAAATAGATAACTGGTGGGTTAAAATATAATCATGCGATTAGAAATAGAGTCCAATCCTGGAGCCTTTTTAGGTTTGAGTTTAGCGATATATTCGCTAACTTCACTCATTGCTGTGTACTGTAAGTCTCTCTTAAAAGGAGAGCAAAGGAAACGTCCAACATCCTGTTGGAAAGAGTTTGCAGTGTTAGCAAAAATTCCATCATTATGTGGTGTGAATTCAGTTTGGAAACTATCAGCAATTAGTTCTGCTTTCTCCGTGTCTGTATGAGCCATCATTGCATCTTTTGCTAAAGACGGAATGTGAATTTTGTGTTTGCGTAGTCTAGCTGTTGCACGCCAAAGGCTGTTATCATTGGTCGTTAGGGACTGAATGTAATCAGAGTATTGTGATTGGAAGAATTGGTCACATGACGCTTTGACTTCATTCTGGAGGGTACGAAGTTATAATTTTAAGCCAGGACTCCTATATCTTTGCCAAAGTCTTCGTACCTTATTCTTTTCACGAATTTTTATTCTAATTTCTACGGGAAGTTTACAAAATTTGGGTCTGAGGGTGAGTTTGGAAATCTTTAAAGGTATCTGTAAGGGTTGTCGTTAAGTGATCAACTGCTTCGTCGATGTCAGAGCTGGACTCAATTTCAAGGGAGGGCAAGGTTTTACTATTCAGTTTAAATCTAAAATTGTCCCAATTCCTAGAGACAAGTGCTGGAGAATTTTAATTAAAAGTAGTACAATTAAAGTCGATGAGCACAGGATTGTGATCTGAGGATAAAGAACTTTCCACAACCACTTGATAGTCAAAAGGAATGTTCCAAAAAAGAGCCAGATCAATAATAGAAGGGTTCTCCGTGCATCATATCGAGTAGGGGAGTCCGGCGCAATAATTTTAATTTGGCCGCACTGAGCCCATTTTAGGAGGCCACACCCAGCAGGGTTGGATCTTCTACAACGCCAACAGTGGTGATGACAATTTAAGTGACCAGCAATAATCATATTATTCAATATTTTGAGCAGTTTATTAAAATCTTCCACAGGTAATTTTCCTCCTGGGGGAAGATAAGCAGAAATCAAAACAAGGGTGGGTGAATTTTGAATAAAAATTTCAATGATCGTCGCCTCGAGTTTACTCAGACTCGGTGTATCAATCCTTTTATGAGGAATATTATTTTTAATAAAAAATACAAGTGCCACCATGAAATCTATCACGAATATCAGCAGCTTGCCTGTCATTTTTATACATAGCATAGTTTGCAAGCTTGGGAACTCTCCTTGGAGTTATGTTCCTTGGACAAAAACAATGTCAAAGCCCTTCTTTTCAACATATTCTCTAAACTCATAAAATTTATTGGAAATGCCGTTTGCATTCCAGGTGCGTAGTTGAAATTTATTCAATCTCTTCAAAGTACTGAATTTTAATGATTGGGGAAATCAGAAAGTTGGAGACTAACATAACTCTCAAAAATATAGTAGGTGGCGTCAGCACCAGATGGAGCCATTCTGAGCTAAGACAAAGCGTTTTTGAACGCTAAGAGAAGTTTGTTCTGGTCAATACCAGGTTGGTTAGAAATTTGAATGCTTGCCAAAAACATTGTCGGTACAATTTAGTTTCGAATTGATTCCTTGGGGGACCGAAAAATTTTGAATAGTTGGGGGAGCAACTTGTTGCATACCCGTAAGAACATTGGCATAAGAAATTCCAGGGCGAGTAATATTTGCAGCCGGTCGTGTAACCTGACTATTTTTGTAGTGTTGTTAAAGGAAAGGTTGGATCGGGAATTGGATTTGTAGAGGTATTCTTGGATCCAGGGAAACGTGGAAATTGGCGCTAGTTCGCCACAAGATCTCCAAGGCAGTTGGCACACTTATTTGGTTGTTCAAAAGGTTTAGGACAGTTACGGGCTTGATGAGGACCAGCGCATCTCACACATTTCTGCGGTAGAGGGCATACTTCGGAACTATGAAAGAAGCCCTGGCAACGCCAGCATTGAGAAGGTCTTTACGTCCTTTGAAATGTTCAAAAGCAACTTCAGTTCCAAGCAGGTCTGTAACGTTGTATATTTCTTCAGCTTTGAGGCTATTGTAGATTTGGATGTAGAACAGAGGTATAGGCATTTTAGTTTTCCATCTTTTTAGTTGTGATATTTCGAATCCGATTGCCTCGATCGCTGCATGCACAACGTTAATCGGAGTGTTGGAGGGTAAACCTCTAACGACAACTTTAAGGAGTCGCTCCGCTTTGAGAGTGTGAGATTTAAAAGGGAATGAATAAAAAATGCTGAATGTTCCGTTCCGTTCCGTAGCGCGATGTTTCCCGCTCGTGAGAAAATGTCCAGTGGGCACATGACAGTAAGGGAGTCCAGACGGGTAATCAAGGTCAAAGGCGAAGGTAAAATAGGGATGAACGTGTATCACCGGCTCACGATAAGGCAAAAGTCGAACAGACAGACATATTCCACCTAACTGCGTGTTTGTGGTATGTGATTAAAAGGACAGGAACAGGTCATGATATGCATTAAATACGGTGTCAGAATATTTGCCAGAGAATAATAGAAAAGTAACTAAGAATTACTAATGAAGGGCATTACTCGGTGTGGAAGAGGCCGAAATCAGTAACGTGCAGGTAATGACAAAATTAAGATTTACTACGTGGGAAAGTTTGAGTCACGGGTGAGATGGGCCCCGAATGGTCCGATATTTGAATCTTCTTCAAGAGCAACGTAATTATAAACGTTCAGTTTGGTCATATGAGTGCATGATCTTGGTTTTTTGAAGTTCTCATTCATCTTGTAGAGGTACTCTTTCACTGTCTCGATCTGCAAGTCCTTATGAAGCTCGAGATTTGCATTTATCATGGTCCTAAGTAGTTTATTCTGAGCGATCTGAAGTTTCTTGAAGTCTTTACTTCGGGCCGAAGCCCAGCCAGGCCAGACGTACGCAAAGATTGGTCAGATTATGGCCATGTAAATATGCCTCTTTCGGTGTAGATCCAATTTAGAATTTTTAGCTGCCCTTGAAATCGATTGAGTGTTTTAGTAAATGTACGCCAAATACAAGGTTGTTTCAGCGATTTCGATACGTTAGTGTTTAATAGAACATGTGGCAACGATTAAATAATTAAGTCAGATACTATAATTTTTGTGCATTCTGAGTTATAAAATGAGTGAGATGCAATGCTGTTAAGAAAAGCTAGTGCCAAAGTATCGTTATGGTAAACAAATAGAGTGAGAGTGCATTTACTCTACTGCTGTTTACGAGCTATCGACGAAGTAGAGAAGTCATGTCGTGTATGCATCAGATTTTTTTACAGTCATTAAACAACAATAAAATTTAACTGCATAATAAGCTTTTATTGGAAACTTTTACGATAAATTGCTTATTTTTAAATACTGAACAATTTTAAATATAAAATTTATTTACATTGCATCCAATAATTGGTACATAAATTAAAGGAAGAGATGAATTTTTTCTTTCATAGAATATACAATTCTCAGAAACATTCATTTCTTTAACAGTTAAAAACATTACATAACAAGTCACATTTTTTCAATAAAATGTACAATTTTTTTTATATGCAACTCCAAATTATTACAATATTGTCTCTGTGTATGATACATTTATTACAGTTTTCAGTATTAATACACTACACACATTACAGTATACATTTATTACAGTCCACAGTGATATGATTAAATTTATTTTCTGAACAGTTCATACTGAAGAGCAGCAAATTAAAAAATGTTATAGGCTTGATATTTTAATAAGGAATAAAAACATCATTAAAGATTTGAAATTCATACTCAATTCTTTTTCTTTTGGAAATATCTTCTGAAAAATTAGCAAAGCCTCAGCTTTCAGAAAGAACGAACTGCCAACAATTAATTATATTGTTTCAATAAAACATAAATGAAAAATTCCGCATATTTAACATTAAAAAAATCTACATTAATTAAATAAATATCAGGAAATTTTACCATTATTGCCAAAAAATGAAAAACACATGCATATAAATACACATAATGCCAAATAAAGTTTATTTATATATACATAATAAGATGACTTGAAGTAAGCTGCAACAGACCAACAACTGGTTCTCTGCATTATATCCGGGGAGATTTAACTGCAAAGTTAGAAAACACATATGTTTTCTACAACATATAAGTTTCTATGTTGTATAATATATACATGTGATATATGTATATGTGTGCAATAATAATAGAGCATATATAACAAACATTATGTGTTAATTTTTCATTTTAAGCAGTCAAAGTAAAAACTTATCACAGTAAAGCATTTTTTTATTTGGCAGCGTTTGCTTTGCTTAGTAAGCAAGCGTTGATTAATAACAAAATTACAGATCAGGTACAAAAATGCATCTAAAACTAAAGATATCAGCAGAAGTAAATTTTTAAAGGCTCAGATTATTCCATTTGAACTTATATTAAGACCAACTTTATTCAAGTTTTTCATGAATTTTAGTATTATTAAAGACTTTAAAACATGCCTTTTAATGTGTTAACCCTCCAAAAAACTCAGCTTTATATATGTATGTTAAAAAACAACTGTCACGATATCATTAAGCTGCTTGGAGGGTTTAATTGTATGTGTCCTTTGATTTTTTAACATTATCATAACTCTGACTGCTGCAATCTGGAAAATACTTTAGCTCTATGACTGCTAGAGAAACAAGGTGATAGCACTTTTTCAAGATCATCTATTTTCCTTTTGAAACGAAGTCTTTCTGAGGCATACATCTCCCATTCACCTTTTCTTTCACAGTACTCTACCGGTACTATTTGAACAAGATCTGCTTCAGGTGCAAATGAAACCTATGACAAAAAAAAAAAACTGTTCAAACATAAATTATATTAATTAGAAACACAAAACTGCAATTATTATTTGATTTATAAACAACAATAATAAATTTCAATGAATACTGCATACAAGACTTATATACACAAAGTGAAATGTGGTAAACCTGCCAAAGTTACTGCACAATCACCTTGGAACGATTTAATCTTGTTAACAAACTACAAAGTGCTCAAATAAATATATTCCGTTCCTATCTGTTAAACAAATTAAATGTTCCCTAAAGGTTCTATTTGCTTATACTCAAAAGATCTTACAAAGGTAATAAATTAAAAATGAAACACCTTGATATCAACTAAGGGTTATAATGAACATTTGGTAAGACTAAAATTAAAAAGAGAATAATTTACATGATATAATAAAAGAGATATCTAAAAATTAAAACTCAAATATAAATTTAATGCCAACTGCACTTTTGCTGAAACTCAATGCAGTATTATTAAGCTGTCATCAGTACTACAGCTGCTACCAATGCCGAAATATATGTCAAATGGAAAAGAGTGGAACACAAATAATTAATCAATCAGCTTGTTTAGATTTATTAGAATATTTTACGACAATTAAAATCAAATTTCACTACAAACGTTTTAAACTATGTGCCAAGGACTTTTTTTTTTTTTTCTTTGTTAAAGATAGTCATGGAAGCAACATTGGTTAATTCTGAAGCTAGTATATCCCTATGATAATAGTTCACTTGGACAACTATTTCCCAGAAAAGTTCAGCAGTACAATTAGACTAAATCCCTCTAATGCCAAGTTACCGCCAATAACCAGAACGCTAAACAACTTGATATTCATAAAATTCTGCACTAAGTACTCACTAAAATACTGTAGTAACTGAAAACAGAAGTCCTAGTTCTTCTTAACTTTTGATTGGATACCAAAGTTATATGAATTGGAAATAGTTTTGAGAATGTGCAGTATTTTATTCCATTCCAAATAGATTTCTCTATTACTGATTTCATTTATTAATCTTCCCTTTCTTCGAAGAAATTAAGCTCACAATAAAAACAGTCCGCCTATTTAATAAATGCTATTTCTTATTGTTTTTCTAAAGATCAATTTTCATTTAGTATTCACTTGAATTAATTAATCTCATTCTTCTTTGCTATATATTTCATGTCTGATTTACGACAGAGCTGAATGGTGCTCAAAATTATCTGCAAAGAAATTTGCAGGCCATCTACGAATTTTTCTTTTTAGAAATTTATATATCAGAATTTCAATTTTCTTAATTTTGTTGTGATAAGTAATATTTTTTTAGGAGAGATTTAGTATTTAGAATTAATTTCCTTTCATCAATATCATTCATACTACATTTTTTACTTCTAACTTAAAACATACACGTAACAGTAATATCTTAAAAACAATGTAAATTTACACAATCATAAGCATTCAAATTTAGAATGCTTTCCTTTTGCATTTTAATGTACACATATGATTAAGCTGCAATAGAAATGGAGCCTAGGCAGGGAAAAAAAGGACAGAACCAATAGCAAAGGGAGAAAAAGGAATCTTAACAAAGGTAGACAGGAAAAGTAGCTACATTCTTATTTAACTAGCAGGATTATAACAAGCTTTTTGAAAAAGGTGATGTGAATGGTAAGATGCTAAGCCAGCTGCAGCTAATCAAAGCTACTTATAAAATATATTTTTCTGAAATGGCCATGTTATTTAGAAATAAAAATATTAAGGGCTAATCACTTGGAATGCTAGAATTAATTCAGGAAAAATTTTATCAAAAATATGTGAAAAATCTAAAATTAAAATATTATGCTTTGAATACATATTTTCATAATACTAGTTTTCCAAATTACTTCTTATTCAGGATTTACTACTTAGATTTCTTTTTGACTTTATAATATTGACTGCTTGCCATGGAATTAAAATAAATCTGGCCCTGAATGAAAATCATTTATCACACACATCTGAATTTGCTTAATGCATCAGGAATATGTCAAGCAGCATGAAAATAAACAAAAAGTCGCATTATGTGATTTTGGTGATGTTATACTTACATATGCTCATGTGACTCTTGACATCATCAGAAATTCAATTTTTTTTTTAAGTAACATAACTAATTCGACAATAAATTCCCTAATCAATCATTAAATTAGGGAATTTATTGTTTATAATTAACTACCTTATTCACTTATATAAATAAAATCTCCATTACGAAGAAGTATTTTTTAGCATGGAAAACAGAAAAATTAACTAATGCATTTGCTAAATACATAAATAAATAAAAGGTGTCCTTTGTACTAATATTGAATTTTTTTACAGAATTTTAATTTAGAAAAAAAAGATAAGGAATGATGGCCTAGCATTTATTAAATAATGTGACAATTATGACAAGACATGAACATACATTCATGTCTTAACTTCTGAAGTTCTAACTCTATTTTGCTTACACAGTATGTATTAGTTATAAAAATATACCTTAAAACAAACACAGTGAATATTCTGCAAGATTCAAGGTAATCTTGATTTTCTGAGTAACCATTTTACAGAGCTAATGTTAATTTATGTTTTTAATTACAGGCCCTTTTTAGAAGTGATTGCCTTGAAAGAATCTACTGTACTCATATTCTACTGTTATGTGAAGATAACTTATCTAAGACATTAAAAATGCTAGTAATGAACTAAAGTAAATAAACTATATATATATATATATATATATTACAGAA
>KK120592.1:219919-241884 GCA_000611955.2 Stegodyphus mimosarum | reverse complement strand
TTATCACAGCACACTGTATTAATTTACTAGCGCTTAGAAGGGAAAAAAGTCATAAAAATGTACAAGTTTCATTTTATGATTATTTAAAAGTAAATCGAAATTAATAGCTCTTCATCATCCTTGTCTGTTACCTTTTTTTTCTTTTTATAAATATCTCAGCTATATGTATGCACGGGTGGTAAGGGCACAAAGCAAACACAGAAGATTTCTTTTTCTTCCAATAACATCTCCATTTGAAATATGTAATCTAGAAATTCAAAATGTATTCCATATTGGTGTTTGGTTTAGGTGGAAGTGACTCTTTTTACATTTGCACTATTTATTGGCTAACTTTAAACAGATTAGACAAAGCAATAAATTGAACACTAGAAAACGCCAGCAACTGGGGCTCTCCGAATTGTGAGATGCCAAGTTCTCTTTAATCTTTCATCATTATTTATTTAACACAAATTAATTTTAGTTTACACATTTAAATTGGTAAGTATTCAACAATATCCTAAAAATTTTAAAGGTCACAAAAAAGTAGCACAAGCAAACGATGGAGTTGTCAAAAATGGTCTCCAAAGAAAGAAGGGGGCAAAGAACAATTTTTTTTTCACCATATGGCATGTGGGGTGAAACGTTACCTTTTTTTTTATGTCATTAATACTGGCAACAAGATTAGATTTAAAAATAGATATATGATGTTAGCTGTAATTCTTCCTCTATTGTCTTTTTACTTCCCTGTAGAAAGTAAAGGAAGTTTCGTAATCACGAAAAATTTCAGGCATCCTATTTCAAAAAAAAAAATATGCATTTCAACTGATCTCAAAACTATTTGAACAATGTTTTTGTATGACATCTGCATACATGGACAGAATTAAGGTCCATTTTTGCCAAAAAGGATTGAAAATTGGATTTAAAATAAGATTCAGAAGAGATTTTTTTCTTGACATCAGTATATATGTATCTTGCATAACTCAAGAACAATTAGCCATAGAACCACAGCTGTGGAGTCGGAGTCACTAAAAACACATTGACTCCGACTCCAGTTTTTGTTACCCAATTTGAATTTGAAATGAAGCCAAGAAAGCGATCTATGGACTTTCACTAAGAATGAAATTATTCTCAAACCAATTGCAGTGCTAAGTGAATTGAAAAAAAAAAATAATGGCAAAGTGAGTTATTATTTTTGTTTATGAACTATATACATTAAATAAAATAGTTATTTTCTATATCATTGACATATTAATGAATAAAAATAAGGGAGGAGAATGGATGTGGTAGTTGCCATTATTGACTAAACTGATTCATTTAGTTGCAAATCTCGTTGGTAAATTACGTAAGCAGCAAGAACTGCCAAAATTGATGCCATTTTTTGGAAGCGAGCAGGAAAATGAGCAATTATTTATCAAGCAACGTGATGGGAAAGTATATATTTGATGATATAGAGGTTGTTAGAATTAAGAACTTTTTTTGAGTTGAAAACTCTTCTTTCCACACAGTATATAGCCACAAAAAGCTACATTCTAATTAACAGGAGGAGAGAATGGAAGAATGTGATGTTTGTTTTATCTGAAATGGAGGGCTTATTGTAGAAGGAATCATTTCCTCAATGAATAAAAGAAAAACTAGAAAAAACTAGTTGTTAGACAATGAGAGCTTGCTGGGTTCAACATATGTAGATCCAAAACACTGAATTTTGTTGGATGACAAACAAAATGGCAGATAAAGTTATCTATCAACTTTCAGTAAGAATTAAATTATTCTCAGAACAACTGGAGTATTCAAATCAGAACAATCCGACTGCAGACACTGCAACTGAGTCTCTATTATCCTCTTCCAGTAATGAATTAGATTTTGAGAAATATTTGGATAATATTAAAAAGGCTAGAGCGAATGAAAATAAATAATAAAGAGCCTTTAGATATAAAAATGAAAAAATACAAACAGAATTTCTACACAGACTTTGAAGAAATAGAGAAATATGATTACTCTTGCAAAACCCCTCTTTTAAAACTTATAAAAATCCATCCCGAAAAGTTAAAAGAAGTAGCCCTAAGAGTAAAAGCTCTTCCTCCTACTGAAAGTGTGGAAGGACTCTTCTCTTCTCTGAAGTTTATCATATCGGATTTATGGTCCTCTAACAAAGATCTTGCCAAAGCTATATTGTTTCTAAGAAATTCCTAATGCCTTACTTAGTTTTTTTATTTCATAATAAATGCTAATTAATAGAAATAATTTGCTATACCATCAACTTTTTTTCCTGTAACATTTATTACTTCTTTTATATTACAAAATAAGCTGTAACACATGTATATATGCTCACATATATATGAAGGAGTCAGATATTTTCCATATCGACTTCACAGCCCTGCATAGAACATTGAAATTTTGTATATGGGACTGCTTTAATATGTAGTTGTGCACCTCCCTTTTTCATTGCAATCGCCTGCACGAACAGTATATAAATATATATAAGGTGCATAGGGAAGTCCCTTTAACCTGAAAATTCTTGCGAATGGAGAGAACTACAGCTATGCAGATTACGTAACAGTATATGAAGTGACTACACCCGACCTAATGCAAATGGCAGCAGCGCCTCTTGTGGTGAAATTTAGAATATAGGCACTGTAAGTCAAAAATGAAAAGAGATAGAGGAAAATTTCCAATTGAAAGTTTTACAGTATCAACTAACTAGTACAAAACGACATTTTGTTCACAAAGATAAGCTAAACTGTCCCCTATATACTCAAAGATGTAGCGCAATTCAGAAAGGTAGCAGTGCGCAATCGCAGATTGTGACATTGTACTGTACTGTAACGTCCATACAACTTTAATTTCGACTAAATTTAAAATTTTAGTTTAAAAGGTATTGGCTCTCGCTTCATACAAACACAATAATCTCAAATCTCATTATAATCATGACTTGCTATCACTGTGTGACAGTTTGCTTTTAATTTTTTGTTGTTGTTGTGTGCATGATGTTATCATACTGGTTTGATGTAAGAATATACTTTATGCAATAAAAGGAGAGTATTTCTTAATACCTATGACCATTCCTTTCAAATGTTTACACAAAATGGAGTGCACCGATTGTGGACATCTTTGGGTATACGGGCGACAATTTATCTTACACGTGTGAACCAAATGTTGTTTCATACTAATTAATTGATGCTCTAAAACTCTCTAATTGGAAATCTTGCTCTATCTCTTTTTATTATCAATTTGCAATGCCTATCTTCCAAATTTCAGCACTAGGCGCGCTGTTGCTGTTCGCATAAGGTTGGGTGTAGTCACTTTACTATACTGTTACCTCACTTGCATAGTTGTAGCTCTCTCCATTCATAAGAATTTTTAGGTTAAAGGGACTTACTTTCCTTGCACCCTGTATATATTCCCACTCTGCTATTTGGCTCTGCAAGCTTAGTCATTTTATTCTTATATGTTGGTAAATTGTGCATTTTTGCTTGAAAAGTGACTGAAATATGTGGTTTTTATATTCCAACGAAGATATTTATGCCTTTAGTTAAATTTGCATGCGACAGTTGTAGAATTAACAACAATTTAAAAGTTTAAGCAGCAAGTTAAGCCTATCGAAATGCCATTTATTTACATTTGAAACTCGCCAGAATAGTGAATTACGTCACTTTCTGCACCTTCAATGTCTTTTTGCACAATAGGATCAATAGTAAACTTTTAAGTTTTAGGCACCAAAAAATCTACCTTTTTGCCTGCTGACAAAATTGCTTGTTTTTGCATAAACTCTAATTTTAATTGTAATATATATATAACTGTTTTAATTGTATTTGGTATTTTACGTTTTTCTGTATTTCACAATTTTTAAGGAACACTTTCAATGAGTTTTTATGCATTTTTGCTTCGGCGCAAAGCGAGAACCGAATTAATTGAATAAAAAACAGATCTCTAATGAAATTCAAGGAAATAATTTTAAATGAAATGCATATAATTAATAGGCCATACAAGGAAGTCATGTGGTGTCCACATGAGATTTTTTTTTTAAAGATATGCAATATTTTGTAACTATGTTTTTTCGTGTTCGATACATAAAAATTATTTGAAATAAATGTGTTTTCTTGGAATAGATTTCAAGTACAGTTCATTGAAATATTTGTCTAGGCAGAGAACCTTTGGAAGAGAAAAGGTAAACAAAACCTCTTTTCTTAATTTAGAATTTTAAACTAAACTTTTTTTTATCTTGCTCATAGTTTTCAAAATGGCATTCCTACTATGATACCGAGCTTGATTAATTGATTTTGAAATGATTATCAATTATTTAAAATGAATAATTATAATAAACATTGAAATAATTTATGTCAAAATTTTATTACAATTTATATGTCGAACTTGTGAAACACTGAAGTTTAGCATGGCGAATTTATATTTGAATTGATTAGACTGATAAAGTGAATTGTGTCATGAATACTTTCGAACAAACTGACATTTTTTTATATTCTGTACTTAATTTTAAGTAACAACATTCTCAGAAATTTGTTATGCTAAAATGTTTCTTCTGTGTGTGTTAAAATATGGGCACAGTTCAATCATATAGTACAATCATATAAGTTATTAAAAAGGAAGCATAAATTGCTGAGAACAGCTGTTACGAAGGAATTTCATGATTTAGAAGCTGAATTATCAGATTTGTTGCTGCTGTTAAGATTTATCTCACATGCTGACAGTAACAACAGAAAAAGGCCACAAAATTCATCACAACAAGAGTGCAAGATTGCAAATATTAGTGGTAAGAGTCTTGAGCAGCATACACACATTAAATTTGACCCACTTTTGAAGCCTGAGGAATTTGATATCAAATTTGAAACTACACAAGAATACAGAGAAAAAGTATTGCTTTGGGAATTTCATGCGAAGACGGAAATCGAAGAATTTTTGAAAGCTCAAGTCACAATAACCTATGTGCCTTCAACGGCCACTCGATTAGAACAAATTTTAAACTCTGATAACCATTCAGATTAAGTCCCAAAAGACCATATTGACCGATTCTTCGGAGATGACAGCTCAAAATGGCTTACGTTTTGAAGTAAGTTTCAAAACATCTGTAAACAATAATGGGAAATATTAAATAATAATTATTTTAAAGCTCATTTGGGGCACCTGCTTTGGACACTGTGGAGGGTTTTCCTATTTTGACAGAAGCCTACGATAAAGTAATACAATTATTAAAGGACAGAATTGCCTATCTAGAAATATAGATTCAAGTACACATGAACAAGATTCTAACTATGCAACCATTAAAAACTAATAAAATTAAATCTAAAATTAAATCTTTTAGGAAATCTGTTAAAACTGTAATGACTCATATACCAGCAGCTGTAATGTAGTGATGACTCAATTTGGAAGGAAAAAAAAACACCTTATTATCAAGAAACCTGCTTTAACTGTTTACAAAAAGTATCTAGCGTTACTGTAGAACTGTCCCATTAAGAAAACAAAATGTGAATTATATTCGGGACTACATCATAATTTTTTTTTTGGACCATCAAAAAAGGAAAAAATAAATACTGTCGAATCAGAGTCTACCACTCTAAACTAATCAAAGCAAGGGAGATGTTTTCTTGAAAACTACCTGTTTGCATTGAAAATGAAAATTCAAGGCAGCTGAACAAGGGAAATTTTTATTGATTTTAGGCACTGGTAGCCAGAGAAGTTACATTTCAAAATACTGTTATGAATTTTGTATACAGATAGATAATTTTAGTGAAATTATTATATTTTTCTGTATAATGTAACATTAAAATCTAGAGAAATGATGCTCTGCCGAAAAATAATACAAGGGCAAGTTTATTGAGTAAATGGCTATCAGCTAAATTGGCGAGATATTGTCATGGCAGCGATGGTTTTAGCAAGTAATTTTTGTTGCCAAATTATTTAGCATTGAGCCAATTTAGATGGCAAGATATTGCCAAGGTGGCATTGATTTTAGCAACTAATGTTTTTCGCCAAATTTGGTGAGAAATCGCAAAAGTCACCTTGGCAATTTGGTCCAGTCCCTGTATCATTGTAACTATATTCTGCCCTCATATGCCTTTCAGTAATTTTGAGAAGCAAAAAATACTGGAAATATCTTGGTGGCTGGGTGAAAACTACACGAGACTGGTGACAGCATCAGTTTCAGATTTGTTGTTAGTTGTTTAATTGTGTAAATTCAGAGAACTGAGGTATCTTCAGGTTAGCTTTACTCTTTAGATGCGTTCTGCACTGCATTCATTATGTTTAATGTTCCTAGTAGTTTGAAGTGTAACAACTACTGATTTTACTCTGTGACACTGTAAAGAGTTGTATGACTATTCCTGAAGTTCCAGAACTCTGAAGTGTTTCTCTTCATGAAATAAATTTTATCAACCTATCATTGGACCTGTGTGCATTCATTCAATCTATTATGAACCCATATGCACACAACAATATGCTGCAAAAGCCATGGGTTCGAAGTGTATCGTAAAAGAAACAACAACAAATGGTCTTTTCGGAGGTTAAAAAATGGCTTCAGTTTAAGACAGATATACAATTAAGTTATGTAGTCAGAACTGAAAGGAATGAATATATTTGTAACTGATTCTTATATGAATAAAAAGGTTAGTTTTTAAAAAAAAGACGCTAATGGAATTTATATTTTATTTGACTCTGATAATGTGGGAAAATTACAAACTGGTAATGCAAAACAACTTTCTGATAAAGGCATCACAGTAAAAACACATTTATTAAAATCTAAATACAACTCTGATTCAATTTGAATCTAAATATGAATCTGACAAAAAATTGTTCATTAGTGCACTCTTTGCTTACGAATCTAGAATAAATATCAAAAAAATTTATGGGAACTGGATTCATTAGGCATAAAATATCGCACTAAAAAGCAAACAAAATTAGAATTATAAGACCTTGCTTTGGAGCATTTTGAAAAGAAAATATCTAGAAATGAAGGCAGATGCACTGTTTGCATTCCATGGATAGAAAGCTACGCAAAACTTGGAGATAGTTTTGACTTGGCTGAAAAATGATTGAAGAGCTGCAAGAATTTTGAAAACTGTAGGAAGTCTAACTGATATGAACAGGTGTTACAGGAATAGCAAAAAAAAAAAAGAAGGGCATTATTGAAAAGTTCAACTTGAATGAATCTAGTAAAAATGGGGAATTTAATACTTGACCCACCGACCAGTGTTTAAAGAAAATTCTACAACTCACTCATCCAGTTTTTTATGGATCTGCTCAACAAAGAAATTTTAGTTCACTCAATGATTCCGTAGAAAAGGGCCCCAATCTCATTGAAATGATACCTGCAGTTTTACATCGTTTATGATTAGAATAAATGGAAAAATAAGGGTTATATTGGATATTCGAAAAGACTTTTTACAAACTGCTCTACATGAGAATGATAAGAATTTTCTACGCTTCTTGTGGTGGGTAGGAAGAAATCCTGAGAAGTTTGTTATATATCTGCATTGTCGCATTGTTTTCAGCATTTTGTGCAGCCTACTTTCATTAATGCTAAATAATCATCTAAAGGAGGAACTTGACCATTTGAAAATGACTACCGAAAAACATTACAAGTGTCGACTCAGCTGAAGAACTAGTCTGGAAATTTTGATATTGAATCAAAGTCACTTGTCCTATCACTCCTATTCCCAAATTACTGTTACAGGAACGTTGAAAAATAGAAGCTTCGTGAGACTCAGGCTTACTTTTAGATATAGAAAATTAATCTGAAAGTTTGGGGGGAAAAAAACTTGTAGACCTAAGAAACATCAAAATTCCCCAAAGATTCTCGAGCCTCAAGTTGCACCATTAAAGGGAACTTCAATTCCAAGGTTAGTTATTAGCCTGCATGATTGGCATTAAGGTTAGCTGTGTCAGTAAAGAAACATTTGCACATGGAATATATATCATAAATTTTTTGGTCACACTCTAAGGAAATTCTTTACTGGATAAAAAGGGAAGGTTCATGGATGACGTTTGTTGCCAACAGAGTGGAAGAAATAAGAAGTCTATCGTCTAGGGAAAGCTGGAGATACGTACCAGGTATACTGAACTCTGCCGATCTCCTGTTGAAAAGATGCTCTACAAAGACTCTCATCGAAGGGCGTTGGTGGGAAGGACCTTTTTGTCTCATAAAGCTGGAAGAGGATTGGCCAAAATTGGAATACTTTCCAAATATGGAAGTAATTAATTCAGGGAAAAAGAAAACCATTGTAATGGCAGTTTCTGTGTAATGCGAAAAAAAGTATTACAGTTGTTATTCTTTTTAAGTTAAACTTGTAAGAATTACAAGCATGGATAGTTAGATTTTTAATAACTATGAAAAAAATAAAAGATCCTGGTATAATAGGGAATTTGATGATTGATAAAATCAGAAAAGCTGAGCATTCCTTGCTGAAGCAAATACAGAAGGATGCATTCAATAATGAGATGAACAACAGACTGAGTTCTTTACAGATAATTCAAGACCTGGCTGGTATTTTGAGGTTAAAGACAAAAATATGTTTCAGAGATGATGATCAAGAATTCTGTTTGCCCATTATAATTCCATACAGTCGTGAAAGTGCTCATTATTTATAAATATGAAAATTTAGAACATGCCAAAGTTCAGACACAGACATCTTAGAGAGAATTACTAGATTTTGAAATCTATAAAATTGTTAAAGAAGTAATCAGGTCTTGTATTATCTGCAACTGGTTAAAAACGAAACCTGTATCAGACGGGCTTTTATCTCAAGACCATGTAAGAGATCCTGTTGTCTTCATGAAGACTTTCCATTTTCGCAAACCAGATAAATTTTTAACTGAATTTATGAGCAACCAGTATAAATATGAAAAAGTATTTTACATCGTTTATGTAATGCACAGCTCAAAGACATTAGTACTTTAACCTCTAATTACAACTAATACTATAAATAGCATACATATGTATTATTTCTAAAATACATTGAACATTTCTCTGACAACCACCTACAGTTCTAACTGATTTTGACTTTTGTAGATATGACTGCGGTTGGAATGCGCTTTAGCCCACTGCTTGGCGGCGATTGTTTTTGAATGAGCAATAAATGCGCCAACATGGGTAACTCCGTATATCCGCTAACCTTATTTTGTTGATTTGTGTACGTTGCCTTGCCTACATCGTGCAATTTGCTGAAGCTTTTTTTAAGTTTAAAAGGAACGCTGTGCACATGGCATTTTCTTGTTATTTATTTTTGTTATTTTAGCTTATTTTGTTCATTTGTGCCCGTTGCCTATATTGCGCAATTCGCTGAAGTTTTTTTTAAGTTTAAAAGGAACGCTGTGCACATGGCATTTTCTTGTAATTTATTTTCGTTATTTTAGCTTATTTTGTTCATTTGTGTACGTTGCCTACATTGTGCAATTCGCACATTTTTTTTAAGTTCAGAACGGTGTGTACATGGTATCGTTTGTAATTTTAATGCCCTTTTAAAAAAAATTCCTTCTTTCTTCGATGCCATTTTGATCACGTTTTCGCGGAGAGTGTCGGGAAGGTTATGTAACGGCATAAAATGTGTAAGTATTACAACATAAAATGTAAATTAATTAAAACCTAACTGACAAATATTTTAATGATCATAATGTTCGTTTTGCATATTATTTTATTATCTTTTTGTGGCAGCAGTTTCCATAGTAATTTATGCTTTAGAATTCTATGTTTTGTTTACAAAGGTTTTCGAGGAGCGTGTCGGGAAGATTGCAATTGCAAAGACGTTTCGCAGAAACGCACCGAATTGGCGATTTTCAAAACATCGCCAAGCAGTGGGCTAAAGCGTGTTTTTTTTTAACAGACTATTAAATATCTCCCTATCATCAAAATTATAGCTTGAATTATTGATTTGCTCTAGTGTAGAATTGGGTGCCCTTTCGATTGGCGAAAAATTTTGTTCAATTTTGGCGATGAAACTCTATTTCTGCTTACCATGAGAGTTTTAAGATGGTTTTAGCTTCTTGATTTTTTTAAGTGAAAATAAATCGATGGGCACATGGGCAAAGTCCAGGCCATGTGCAATGACCAAGTTTGTGCAATTCTCTGATTTTTTTTAAGTGAAAATAGGTCTATGTGTACATGTACATGGAGTTTGTGAAATTCTTCGACTTCTCATTTTGGTTTTGTGTAGCGGCCATCTTGAAATTGTGCCTTCCTGGTGCCGATCTTGGCGTCAAAAAAGAATCGCCAAAAAACAAGGGGCACCCAATTGTAAGCCACTTTGACCTATTGATTATATCAAAAAGTCTTCCAATTCTGGAGCTGTACCAAGGTCTGCAAAATGAAAACATATTTGGCACTTTTTCAAAGACGCCCTGGGACATTGATACATTTCAGGGTTGAGAACGTGCAATTTAAAACAAATAAATATTATGCTGTTTTTGTAAATTATGATTCTATTAAGTCATATTTGCTTCATTATTTCATAAATAACTATTTTAAGTTATAATTTTTACATGTCACCTTATTAGGCTACTACATGGGATACGGGATGCACTAGAACATTGTCTTAAAATGTGGTTGTGGGACCTCCAGTAGTGGGTCACCAAAAATTTTAGCAACTTTGATACTTCTTTAACTTATTGTAATAATTTTACAATTACCAAATATTTTTACATAATGTATCTGAAAATATACCAAATATTTTTACATAATGTATCTGAAAATACTTAAAGATAAGATAATACAGGCAAAGAAAATACAAAACATTTTGATGCATTTTTTTTTAATAATAGAAACGTTTACTTTACTTTCAAAATTAATGACCTAAAACTGCAAACAGATAACCCCCACATAAGATGATCTGTAGGAAAATTGTAGTTGTATCATAAGGAAGTTTTTCTCTTGCAGCTTGGTGACATTTCTAACCATGCTTTACTGCAAAATACTAGAGCCTTATTCTCTCTGTTTTTCCTACACCATAAACAGGGTTGGAAAAATTATTACAGAAAAAATAGTCAATGATCAAACAGAATTTAAATGCCCTGAATGTAATCTTATACCATTAGATAAACTAAAAGAAAGGCGATGTTATGCACATTGTTATACTGAACAAATTAAATACCTTACTACTAATATAATAAATAATACTTATCTATGATCCAAGTCAGCAATTTTATTTCTTTGCTTTTAAAATTCATTATTAGAAACCCCCAAGATTTTATTTACAATCACTTAATCTAACAATGGATATTAACTGTGAGAAGTCTTTTTTAATACTTGGGGCATTTATCAACGTAAATTAAAAATAATTTTTTAGGAATATTTTCATACAGGAATTTCTTAAAAAATATTCCTACAAAATATGAAAATTCATATACTTTGATATAGGAAGTTTCATACTGTTTAGGAATATTAGAATAATATTTCAGTGTAATTTTGTTCTAATGACTATCTTTATGAACCTACAAAACAAATTTTTGGAATAATGAACAACAAAATTCCCCCTCACATTTCAGAAGGATATAAACTTATAAAATATTTTTATATTCCATAATTTACACAAAATAAGCCAAAATCTAAATGTTTTGAAAATTACAAAGAAACTTGTCTTTAGAAAAGGAAACTGACTTTACTCTGGCTCTGTACCAAGTGGATAAAGCCAGGTAACACTGGTACCTTGCTTTTGGTCCAGTCTTCATTCACTTAACAGATTGGAACTTCATACATGTTTACTATCTGTTGCATTATCAAAATATGCATGTCCACATGCAGACAGGTGTAATGTTTTGGCTATAATTTAGTTCGATCCTCTATGGTTATGACTAATCAAACTATACAGGATGGTAGAAAGAGGAAAAACTTACCATGCTGCTGACACACACACAGATTAGGATATCATTATTACTGATTTGGTTTTATGCGACTATGGCCAAAGCTTTGAGGGCTATCTTCCTAAGGGAATGGACGCCTTTGTGGAAGACTGGCTTGAATACAGGTTACACATATCATTATTACTGACTGAATTGGATTGTCACAAGGGCTACCTGCCTAAAAGGAACACTTCTATGTATTACTTTTAAAGGGAAATATAACTACATTCATGAGAGAAACGACAAAAATTACCCTTCAATCTGATTTGAACCACGTTTGAATTACCAATGTCTAGTATTCTCACCAGTCAGCCACAGTTAGTTGATAATTATAATGACAACAGCCTCTATTTCAAAATATAAGCAACCAATATACCTTACATACCTTACTTGGCAACTTGGGTGTATCATCAACTTCTGCTGTTGCCTTTCTCCAATTCTTGTTTACTTCATTAATAAGTGCAGTCAGTTTTTTAAGTTCTTCTAATTCATCATCATGACCAAATGTTACAATATCACACTGTGCCATAAAGCTCCCATTCGATTTTGATAACAAATTGCTAGCAAAGAGTCCAGACTCTTCGAACTCTGATGTATCAGACAAAATGTCACAGTTATTGTAAGTATCCCAATCATCATCTTCACTGACACTCTCCAAAGATATTACAAATGATGACACATCTGAGCCAAATAAATTATTACTTGAACAATCATTTAATGGAACTATGTCAATTATAAAGCTACCACTCTGGTTGGAATGATCAGGTTTAGGAACATGACTAGATTTCAAAAGACATGCAGGAATACTATCTGCTTCAGCATTTGAAATTGATTTTTTAGCTAACTCAGGATCGGAAATAGTCCTTTCACATTCATTCGAGTTAGCCGCCTCCCGACTTTTCTTCTGTCGCCGTCTCCTCTTCTTAGAACGCTTTTGCAATTCTTTCGTTTTGCGGTTAATAAGCTCTTGGTTAAAACATTTACTGTCTACTGTGCAAATATCATCCATACCATTACTTGGTAATGGTAAGGAAACTACTATTCCATTTTGTGCAAGTTTCATTTTTGAATCTTGTTCGGACTTCACAATATAAGATAAGGGTTTATTATTTAATATATCACTAACGTTTCTATCAGGAACAAAATCTTGATTAGAAATATTAAAGCCTTTCATTAAATTTGTACTTACATTAATATCGAAAAGATTAAATTCGTTCTTTAGAGGGTTAAAGTTTCTAGAATATAAGAAGGAACTGATCAAATCGTTCATATGATTTAAACGAATATTATTGGAGACTTGATGAAAAAGACGAATTGAATTTTCTGTCACACTTAAATTAGCGAGAGGAGATGAAAATTTAGAAGTTAAATCCTGAGATATATTCATAAAAAATGAAAGTTTGTCAGCAAAAAGAGATTCCTGGCAATCTTCCGAAAGAACGTAATTTGAACACACTGGAGAATTACTTTGCAAAAGGCTCTGCACACCAGTAAATTTCGATAAAGAAGTCTCTGGCCGTTTAACTGGTAATTTCAATTTGTCCAAAATATCCATTATTATCGAAGCCATAGTACCAAGTAAAAATTCGTTTAGTCGTAAACTGAGTAATTTCACAACATATTCCACAGTGGGTAACAAGGCTTAACAAAAATACTCATTTTTGGTGGCTCACGGCAAAATCTACTACTTTCGCACTCGCAATGTGACTTCATTTTTTTAAACTGAAACAGTAAAACTTGAAGTGCCAGATAAACAGTAAAAGCATAACAATTTATAATCGTTTTTATATTTTCCACAGACATAGATATCACTTTAACTTTCATCGCACAGATAAGATTCAAAGATCGTATTCGTTCAGATTCTTTTCTAAAATGGCGTAACTCGGTTTTCAAGGGTTGCATTTACGACTCCCGCCAACGTACAGAATTTCGCCAAAAGCTTTTTCATTAAATGCAAATTGTAGCTAATATAATATTTTAAAGATAATAATCACGAAGAACTAAAGTCATTTGTCGCTAAAAATTCGTGTAAAAAATAAACGATGCAGTTTTCTCATAAAAAATTAATTTAGGCACAATAAAATAGAATTAAATTATTAACACCTTCAAAGTGCGCCAAAGAAACGCTAAAAACCATATTCGGTAAATATTCTGAAGTACGTCATCAATTTTTTTGCGATATGATGATAAGATTATAATTTGCTAACACACTTAATTATCGCATTTTATCCCTAATATTGATATTATATCATATTTTATAAATATGAGCAAATTTTTAAAGTGATCGAAAATAATTTACAAAAAATGAAACGTTTCTTCTGATACAATGTAAACAAACTATTGCATCAGAAAATGTAGCTGAGGGTGAGTGCATGTGATATTCTAAGAAATTCGAAACCGAGCAAGGGGTAAGGATCGTGTATCGATGTCTTGTGCCAGCCAAAACCATACGTATTGAAATATTGTAGAATAACTGAGAAAATAGAATATTGTAGAACATACTGAGATCACGAAAGAATCATCAGAATGTGGAAATAAATAATTTTTGGAGAAAGTTGTCTATGTTATCCTCCACCCACGCTGTCTATGAAGCGTGTTGTTATTGCTTGAGGATAATTAAAAATATACATTGGCTTACATTTGTTTTCGGATATGTGTATCTTTTTAATTTATTTTTATTAATCTTGTACTAAATTTTGAAACATAAATTTCAATTTTTTTCTAATATATTACTTTTTCTCTAATGTAAACCTTGCTTGTTGCAAAATAAATATCATCAAATTATTCTGTGTAATAAAATAATTTAATTAAAAAGCAGTAATATCATCAAAACATTCTTTGTAATAAAATAATTTATTTAAAAAGCAGTAATATCATCAAAACATTCTTTGTAATGAAATAATCTATTCAAAAAGTGCTAATCAGTAACTTATATAAAAGCTCAGATACTGAATGCGTTTGTGTGTTTTATTAAAAGATGATATTGCAAGTTATTTGTTATTTTAACTCGTTTACTGCTCATCATAATGTTGCCAAATTCTGTGTGTGCCGTGTACTAGAATTAAACCTAAATTTATATCAAAAATTTGTTATAAAACAATGGAAACTGCGTAGACCTCGTCCACATTCTAAGCCAACACCAAGAAATTGGAGATTTTTTCGACGAAGAGCAAAAGAAAGCTAAAAAATTAATGCTGTTAAACTTGCAGTGGATTTAGAAGAAAGGATAGCTCTAGTGTAGAACTAGTGCCCTTTCGATTGGCGAAAAATTGTTTTCAGTTTTGGCGATGAAACCCCATTTTTGGTTACTATGAGAAATTTAACATGTTTTTTTTTTTAGCTTCTGGATTTATTTAATTAAAAATAAATTGATGTGCACATGGACAAAGTCAAGGCAATGTGCAATGATTAGTTTGTGCAATTCTCTGATGTTTTTTTAAGTGAAAATAGGTCAATGTGTACATGGACCCGGAGTTTGTGAAATTCTTTGACTTCTTGTTTTGGTTTTGTGTAGCGGCCATCTTGAAATTGTGTCTTATTGGCACCGATCTTGGTGTCAAAACAGAATCGCCAAAAAACAAGGGGCACCCAATTGTAAACTTTTGCCGAAAGTATTTCAATAAAAATTACCGCTTAACTTATTAGAAAAGTTATAAAAGCACTTGATACAGTGGACAATCAACAAGAAGAAATTCTTTGTTAAGAAGAAGACAGAAAATACCTCCGATGTTTTAGCCCACCAGCAGCCGAGCGGTAAAGACGCTGAACACTGGTAGTTTGGTCCGAGGTTCGAATCCCGCGAACGGGCTGGCTGCATGGGTGTTTTCCCCATGTATAACGTGTATACAAGTCAGTTTCCCTTAGAAAGTCCTCCACGAAGGCATCCCTCCCTTTAGGCAGATAGCCCTCGTGTGCTTTGCCATAATTGAATAACCTAACCTAACCTCTGATGTTTTAAAATCCGTGATAAGCTACAATTTATCATATTGGAACAATGTTATATTTGCAGAGGAATCAAAATTTAATATATTTTAGTCAAATGAACAAATTTCTATGTGGCGAAATCTATATGCAGAACAGAATCTGAGAAACCTATTGTTTACTATTTTTCACGAGGATGGAAATATAATGGTTTGGAGATGTTTCACTGCCTCTGGGCTGGGAAATGTAAGCTTTTACAGAAAATAAGGGTTTTCTTCCTCAAAGCACCCGGTAAATGTAAACATCCCCAACATTGGCGATAATAGTTCAAACCTGCTAACCCGTCAGATTCAACGGATTTGTTTTTTCGAAAGTTGCAACCATTGCTCTTACGTTGATTTTTGTTCAATTACCGCTTTCGTTGTTCGCATATGCAATTTAAAATTTTTCTTCACATATTTATTATTATTATTTCGGACTTTCAGGTTATTTTTATGAATTTTTAACAATGAAAAATGGAAACATTTTCATATAATTAGTGAAGTTTTCGGAAACAGATGCTTGTTTGCGGAAGAAAATATAGCAAGAGGGGGTGAATGATAATCGGAAACATGTTGATTTTTTTGTGCAATACATTTATAAAATAAAAAATAAGTATGAGAAGAATATAATTTATTACTAAAAAAACTTTTATGTAATCAGGTAGTTGCAATTCAATTTCCATTTAAATGAGAATATTTGCTGATTTCATTTATCTATGATAATAGATTTTCATAGTTTTGGAAGTACTTTGAAATTATGCATTGAAGATATTCAATATAAAAGTAGCTTTTTGATTTTATGCTTTTATAATTTCCTTAGAAACTGCACTGTTAAAAGCAGGAATATTTTGGAATTTTATAATATTGAAAGATATTCAAAGATAGATCCAAACTTTATTAATTTTTTCCATTAAATAGATAACTTTGTCAAGAAAAGGGTTCATTATTACAAAGATCTCATTATCAGATGATTATTTCACTTCCGTTAAGCTTAATATATTGTTTTCCATGCTAATTTTAATACAAATTTATTTTCGTATATCACGTTTAATCGGTTAACTTTACATCCGCATGCTTAATATATCATGTTTACGCTGCTTACTTCCATGTGTTTAATAACCGTACGCCGCTCGACATCGATCAATCGACCGCTGGTGAGCTTGCCGAGTAAAACTGTAACGGGTGCTTTGCGGTAGTGCTTCAGAAAATAATATATGTATCAGAATAAATAATGCATAAATAGTCGTACTGAAAAATGAAAGCACCTGCAAGAAAAAGTTGAAATGCAAAAAATGTTCGAGTTCTGTTAAAATGATGGTCCTGAACATTTGTGAAAAAATGTTTTGAATTAATTTTTCAAAACAAGCAGGTTTAAAAAAAATATCATTATATAAGAAAGAAAAATAATGTTATTTTGTAATTGATATTTAGAAATAAATTTTTAAAATACAAGTGTCTGAAAACAGATGTCAGTCAGTGTAAAAGTCCTAGCTGTAGCAGTTATCTAGATAGTTCTTTTAAATTCTGAATTTGAGTGATAAATATCAAATTATGATCTAATGTAGTAAGTGCATGCGAAGCTTCTGTTCTACAGTTATATTCATGTTGTGATTTAAAATATGAATGATATTAATTTATTATTACACTTACATTCATTTTTTTATTCTGTCAGATATCCTCAGTAAGATTACATCTGTAATAGTCTCTCAATTAATCTGACTCGTAATATGAGGATGGTGATAATTTTAAAGGCAATAGCCAGTAATATATGATAATTTCCTTTAATATTGACTGAGAAAACGTGTCCTGTATAATTTCTAAATGTATCCAACAACTGCCCTCATCCTCCAAAATTGAAGGATAATTGCATCTTCCTAAAATCTGATGATGAATTAATTTTGATACTTTCTTAACAAAATAGCAAATTGTAACATTTAGAATTTGCACTTGCAAATTTGGTCATCAAGTTTGCAGATTTTGAAGATTCATCACAGAGGTTGCTTTAAGGAAGCACCTTAATTTTACATTTAGTATCTATAATTGGCATTATATTATTTAGCATTAATTAGTAATTTTTCATGTTATATTGATTGAAGCACAAAAATACAAATATTTTAGTGATGTCAGTGTAAATAAGTTAAAGCCATTTTTCACATTCATATTTTGTAATAAGCTTATATTGTTTAGCATTAATTAGTAATTTTTTTTTCTTAATACATTGACTGAAGCACATAAATAGAAATATTTTAGTGATGTCTCTGTAAATAAATTATAGCCATTTTTCACATTCATATTTTATAAGCTTTAATTTTGCCTTGCTAAAACAGCCACAGTTTATGTACAATATTTTAGTAACGTACCTTATATATTGTAGTATGTGACGGAAAGCATTCTTATTATGAAAGAGAATGTATATAATTTTACAGTTTTATTGCACAACAAAAGGAACACATTGAACCATATGTGATCATCAGTGTAGAAATGCTGCAGTAGTATGCAGTGCAGTGGCATGATGTTTTTCAAAGAGGACTAAGTATGAAGAAAAATTATAATCCTCTCTGAAACAACCGTACATGGATAATGGTGGTGATTGTTTTAGAGAGGTAAAATTCAATACTAGTGTTTATTTAGTTCTCCGAAATACTGGTCACTTTTAGAAGTGTTTATTTTAGGAAGGTGGTCTTACAACACTGTTTACTATATTTTGAATATAGAGACTGATGAGTACGATAATGCTTATTTTGAAATTATATAATATTCCTCTTTAGAATTATGGGTATAATGTTTCTTGCTTCTATAAATGAGAACATGCAGAGTAGATCTATCCTTTTATAGTTATTTTTTTGTCTTCTGAAAATATATTATCTCAAAGAATATGATAGACAAACAGTCAAGGCCTTAAGGTTGTGACAATGGCAGCTGACAAGCATGTTGTCATGATAGATTTCATTCATAGATTACTAGTGCATGCTCCATAATGATTTCTAGCATGAGAACTAGCTTATCATACTTCTTCCCTCTTGGTAGTTTAAATTTGAAATTACTGCATCAATATATTTTACTTTGAATTCTTTCACATATTGTAAGAATGCTTTCATGAAGGCAAACTAAACTATACCACTGAAAGTTAAATTAGGTAAATTAGGGGACAGTGGACTTTAAAATAGCTAAAAATCAACCAAAATATTGAATTTGTTTTTTTACTCGAGTAATATTACATATACGTAACTACATCGTATGTAAAAAACCGAGTTCAAGTATCATAATTTTTAAAGAAGTTATGAGCATTTAAAATGTGTAAACAACGTAAATTTGCCCTTTGAATTTTGGAGCAAATGTAAAAAATTGTATTTCAACTTTCATTTACTGATGTTATAATTTATATATTTGCCCAAAAGAAGTGTTTATTTCTAAAAAAAGGCTAGAAATGTCAGTATTGACAAGTATTAATGAATTTAACTTTGGTTATGTAAATGTTATACATTGCAAACAAGCGTGATCAACGTCGCTTGAACCAATGCAAAAAGAGAAGTTTACCTGCTTGGAAAAAAACAGAAATAGTAAAAAATATTGTAAAGCATTAAAAGAAAATGTAAATGTAAAAAAATAAAGGTACGAGTAAAATATATGATGCAGGTGAATCTTAAAAGTTTCATTGGATATAAGGCGTAAATTGTTTCTACCTATAGCTTCGAATCACATACCAATTTGCGATATATTTATTTTTGTCATATTTAATATTATGAGATTAAAATTAATTAAATGATACAAAAATGTTATCTAGTGTTTACATATTCATATTTAAAGTTAATTTGCTGTTTCTCATGACCATGTATTAATGGTAAACAAATTTTTTCGAAATTCGTGTGTCTTGAAAATGCTCCATGCATCTTATTTTTAGTTTACAATGAATGATATTTGGAAAGAACTATCTTGTTATATGTTGCAGTAAATCTGTGTATGTGTTTTTGGATATGAGGTTATTAAGAAGTTTAAAACTTGTGATAAGTTTAACAAAAAAAGACATTTTTCCGAAAACTGGGTTTAAGTTCACAAAAGTCCTTTTGAAAAATTTCTGATCCATCATATTCAATAACGGATACACAAAAACTTTTGTCAAGTCTTCATAAATAACTTAAAAGAAAAATCAGGATAAAATATTGAAAATTAGCGTGCAAGGAGCACTTTAAAAATGTAATTAAAATAATTAATTTTTTGTTTTAAAAATTTTTAATTTAAAATAAATTAAAATTTTGAACATGTATTTCATAAACTGATGTTATAATACGTATATGCATAAAATTTTTTGTTGAAAACACAAAAATTTAAAAAACTAATTTTTAAAGTCCACCGCCCCCTTAAAAGAATCATGAGAAAACTAACATTTCTTATCATCTAGCACCAGTAGTTAATAACAAAGTAAAATATATTGATGCTGTAATTCCAAGTTTAAACTACCGAGAGGGTAGAAGTATGAAAAACTAGTACTGCAGGCATGGCAACAAGTGAAAGCAAGCTAGTTCATCCTGTCATGCAGCCAACATGAGCTCCTCCATTTTGTGTAAAAACCCGACTACATTCAAATAGCATGCCATTTCAAAAGAGGTAAAACAATGTTCATTTTAATGCTTTTGAATGTTAGGTAAAAGTATATTTTAAAATGTCAGAGGATTAGTTTAGTCCGTGTAGTTCACTTATGGCACACTACTGATGCTGTGGTTAGAGCATCCATGCAAAACTGAGAGAATTCTTGATATTTACATATTTGTCAGCTCTTGGAAGTGCTGGCATTCTTAACTTGGATCAGATTTCGGTATCAGGTGAAAAGTTTTACAAGTGACTAGGGTAACAAGTTTTATTTGATTTCTAACATGATAAAAATTTGTTCTTAAAAATAAGTAAAGGCAAAACATAATTATATCAATTCATCATTTAACACTGTGTATTAATATCAACCTGTCTATAGTTAACATAGTATGAATTTCATTTACAGAAATTACTTAAAGTATTTTAAAAGGATTACAATAGTGACTAAGCAACACCCTCTCCCCTGATTTTTGTGCTTTACCTGCTAGTACATTTTCAACAGATAAGTCAAAAACATCCAAAAGTATTTCCATGAAAATGAAAATGATCATTCAGTTCCTTTTTAATGGCCAGTAGTACTTATAAATAAAACATTCAAGATCTAGAGAATTGTGAAAAGCACTATTATATATTGATTGGTGATTGTAAAATAAAAGAATTGAAATTATTGTGAAGTGACAGCAAGAAACAGGATATGGCTACTGGAATCTTCTCAATAACATTGTGAAAGTTAGAGGCAGAACTACAGTAATCAAATAAATGCTATAATGATTCCATTGATCTCCTGAAATGGAAGAGGGAGGAAAACACTAACTATACTGACAAAATCTGTTACACCCGATTTCATTCTTTTGAATATGTATGATCATGATAATGCAAATCTTCAGCATTTTATACAGCTACTTGAATCTGGTGTTTTACTATAATTATGGCTTGAAATTTTAATCTAGCAAACCTGAAAGGTATTTGTTTCATGCCAGTCACACAACAATTAAGATCCAATTACAGTGTTGAAAGTTCTTATACACGCTTCCTTTGAATTTTTCATATTGAGTTCCACTTCAATTTCTAAAACTGTTTGATACTTCCTTTTTAAAATGGCCAGCATGTTTAGTTGTTGAAATCAACAAATTAAATCAGTAAAATGCAGATTTCAAATCTTGCCCAAGGCTTATGCAGTGGTTGCTTTCTGGAGTTCTTTCAAAATTGTGTCATCATACAATGAAAAAAGTTCCCAGTTTTTCATATTTCAAGATGCAGCTATACAATTCATATCAATTCTTAAGAGCCTTTCCATTTAATTATTTGAATAAAAATATGGATTTGAAGTTTTTCAAGTTATAACATTTTCTTCAATTTAATGTCAGGCCAGATTTTGAAAAATATTCTTTCTTTACCAGCAGATGTTAATTCAGCTGTAAGCAATATCTAAGAAATATTTGATTCTCTTTTTATTTAGTATCCACTGCAGTTATGGATTTCCAATGATAGGGATATTCGCTACTATGCAAAATGTTCCCATCAAGAAGCATGATGAATCACAGAAGGGTTGTGATCAAGGCATAAACTTGGAATAATAGATTTAATTACTCTTTAAAT
>KK120592.1:207489-219767 GCA_000611955.2 Stegodyphus mimosarum | reverse complement strand
ATGTATATAAAGCTTGAAATTTATAAATATATTGATACATATGTTAACAAAATAAAAATTTAGAGCTAACAATTGAATTTATATATTTTCTATCAATGAAGTCTTATTTACAAATTAACTTTTAAGTTATTAAGAAAAGAAACATTAAGATACTTCAAAACAAATCATTTGAAAATGAATTTATTCAAAGGGCTTATAAATACTGATTGTTACTGCTGCTCACATATATTTTACTGTTTTAATTTAAATATGCAAGTCATGATGTAAGAAAAAGACAAATTGCTTCTTCAAAATATAAATTTTATAATCCAAATTTAATACATAATGACGACCTTTTGAGGTATGAGATAAGAAAATGATTCTAAAACAATATAGTGGAACATTAGTCTTGAAATAAGTATAGAAAAATTCTAAAGTTAATAACAATTTTTTGTGGAAGAAAATATGTACTGAACACTTTGGAAAAGAAGAGCGAAGGAGTTAACAAGAAAAAAATGCATATACCATATGGTGTTTAGAAAAGGACCTTAACTTCAAAAAGAAATTATTCACATAATAAGTTTACATCATATGATTTTTTTGTGCTTAATGGGTAGATTATATATGCAACAAAGAATACAGCAACTTTAAAATTTAAAAAGAAAATCTGATCTTTCAGAACTCCCTGATTTTTCCTGTACGTGAATTTTCTTTTAAAAGTCTATTCAGAAGAGACAATGCACAAGAATAATCCAAGAATAGCAAAAAATCTATACATAGTATTAAGAAGAGGATTCAATCTGAAGTTACTGTCACAAACAAACCTACACTACAGCACTCACAGATAATCCTAAACTGCAGATATTATATTACCATCTATTCCAAAGTTCTTGGATTACCACAGTACATCCAACAGAGTGTTTTGAGCTGCTTGGGCTTAAATACAATTAAGTTAAGCAGACTACCCTCATATTATAAATTGCATAATCCAACTCAATCATCTTTTCAGGCAATCCCATATGAAAAAAAAACTCTAAAGTGACATAAATTCAGACACTGGAAAAACTCAGGAGATCAGTATGGCTTAAGAACTACCTAAAAGATGACAAAAGTCACTGTTTTCTGTGATGGAGTAAACATTCTCAGCTATGTCTTTAGCATAAAAAATAAATTTACTTTTACATATAAAAATAATTAATTTCTGAAGTTAGGTTTATTTATATGAACATTCTGTATTTAAAACATAAAATTATAATTGTACAGATATTACTTTCTTCTTATCATTAAGTGGATGCAAGCAAAATCTGTCTTTTTAAATATATTTAATGATTATAAGATTTTATAATGTGTAACAGTTAACTAAGCTTTGTTACAGAGCCATAGAAATTTTTTTAAAGAGAGAAACAAACAAATAAAAAAACTGCTAATATTTCATTCAAAACTGCATACATTTTAAAAACTGATATGCAGTGTTCAAAATCCAACTGAAATGCCATAATCCATAAAATGTGGATAAAAAACACAACATGAAACAAGTTTCACAAATATCCTTATAAGATGCACAGCTTCATATACAATAAAAAATACATCCCATTGAGATACCTTATTATGTTACTTTACATGATAATAATTCAGTAACAAAATCTTAAAGGTACAATAATATTATTTCAATGGATTTCTGTATGTAAAATACAGTCTTAACAAATATTCAAATTTCAATAGAACAAATTTAAGATGAATTATGCATACTGATTCTTTAAACACAATCTGCAATAGTATAATTTTCTCTTTTCAGCATATATATTGGACTCTGAATCCAACATGTAAAGATGCAGACTGAGTTATGAATCAAATATTTTCCCAATATGTCCACGTCCCCAAAAAATGAAATTATATTATTTCATAAATTATTTACATACATATGTTTATTTACAGTACATTAATTTGACTGATAAAATTCATGCAAGCTCTGAATGTAGAGAAATGAAAATCTAGTTAGTTTTACTGCATATACTTGAATCTGACCTAGTATGTATTAGTGCATAAGCAAACAAATTATAAGGATCTTATACAGTACCCACAACTTATTAAATTTTCTCGTTGATAAAATAGAATCAACATAAAAATTGCTACTTGATAAATTTAAAAAAGATTCTTCAGTGCTAGAATATGCTACTCATTCCTATCAAATTTTTAGTTTATCCATTTAACTTACTGAGGGTTTATGGCTTATTTTCTATTCAGGTATGCACTGCTTCAATAAAATGAGTCTGGGCGAAATCTTGGACAGTGTTTTACACTCCCAGTCCTTTTCCCTCTTAAATACCATTCCCAAGCTCTTTTTCTGTACTACAGGCAAATTAAAAAGGCATTGCAAATGAAAGAATGTTTGTTTTTGAAAGGCAATTTATAGGAAGTGGATGTTTAACCTCTGCATCTCATCTTTTAGGGTTACCATGTACAAAATCTTCCCTTTTAAATATACATATTATGTTTACAAAAGGTTCTCAAAAAAAAAAAAAAACTTTTCAGCATTATCCTACATCATCAGTTTTTGAATGGAAGAGGTCACTGTAGGCTAAAGAAGAAGCAAAGAAAGTGTTGGTATTTCCTGTTAACATCATGATGTTGAAAAGTAACTTAAAAGACAAAGTGCAGTATTTCTGCTGGCTAGAAATGTAATTTTTGAAATTGAACAAGTCACTGGAACAGATGCTTATTAAAGATTCTAGCGCAAAAGTAAAGGATATTTTCTTTTAAGATTATGATGCTCTTTATAAATACAAACAAAGAGAAGCTGCTTTTAAACTTGGTTAGTTTAATTGAATACGGCAAAGCAACTCGAGCGCTATTGCCCATGGGAAGGAATGCCTTCATGAAGGACTTTTTAAAGGAAACTGGTTCATACACATGGGAAAACTTTGAAAAACAACCATGCAGCCAACCTGCTCCCGGGCATGCAATTCCAAGTCAAACTGCCAGTTTCAGTAACTTTACCACTTGGCCACATTTAAACTGGATATTTCCTAAACAACACAATGCAATTTACTTAAAAACTTATAATTGATGAATAAATTGAAAACTAAGAATGAAAGTGATACTGCAGAAAGTGACAACATGCAAATCTCAATCTAATGCAGAAAAGTACTGCAAATTCTAAGAAAGATGCTTGAAAAGTGGTAAACAGAAAAGTTATCAGAAGCTTCAAGAGAATACAACATAAAACTATTGATGAATGAAACAAAATAAACTTGGATCAATTTTTTTTTTTTTTTTTTTGTAAAAGTTTAAAACTTCATCAGGTATCTAATTATAAAAATGTTTTTAAACACAATTTAAAATTGAATTTTAAAGCTGTGTAAATAATTTAATTTAAAATTTATTAATTAGCTAGTATATATCAAATTTATTGTTAGTCATAATCTTATCAGACAAGCTGAATCACAATTCATAATATACAAATCACTGTCCATAAACTCGATAAATTCAAATGCATTTGGAACAGAAATAATTTGAATAAGTGGTGGTATTGTATATTAACCAATTTATCTTAGTATAAAATATATGAAAATCACAGTAAAATTTAAAATTAAACAAAAAAGCAATTTTAGCTTGATGTAAATTTTGAATAAAACTACTGATTTTGAGGGCATATCTCCCATTCTTCAGGAGCACTTTTTTAAATTTGACAATATAACTTTCTATTTATGTACTTTAAATGATGCATCAACATTTTTAATTATTATATTAGTTGTGAAGTGAAATATTAAATAACTACATAATGTTTTTATCAAGTAATAAAAAATCAGGAAGATAATAACCTAGAGCATACATTATTTTACATAAATGAGCAATTTACTGAATTTTTATAATTTAAAATTGACTATTATGTAAAAAAATCTAGAGTATCTGGTTCTAAACTGGTCTGGAATTTCCATGCAAAATGTATTATCTCTTTTCTTAGTACTGCAAAGAAATATATTGCATTATTAACTATGCTATTTTAACATAGGTTAATGCGCAATAAGTTATTTTCAGATATATATTTTTATACCAGTTTTTTGCATATTTTTGGAAAGGAAAGAATTTGACATAAATGGACAGATTTAAAAAATGCACGCTGTGATTTACAAAGATGAGCACAAATAAAATAATAGGGTTTTATATATATAATTCCCCTCCCCAGAAAGGTAAATAAAGCTTCCCCCATTTTTATTCACAAATAAATTTGTTGTTAATCTAAGTTAGCATGAGTCCTGCATGTAGGAAGGTTCAAGGAGGCAGCAAATCTAAAATTGCTGAATCTCCCCACGACTGTTGTTGTGGTTGTTGCTGTGACTGCTGTTGTTGGCCAACAGAAGAGCCTATGCCTCCTTGTGGAATGTTTCCTGGCAGTTGAGGTCGAATACCTTGAGGGTGCTGTTGCATTAACATCTGATGCTGTTGCCTTCTCATTTGTTGCGCTTGCTATAACATACAAAAAGAGTTAAGACTTTCATGTTGTTAACAAGGAACAAAAATGCTTACATTTAAATCTGCTTGGAAATGCATTAAATACAAAACTGATTTTAAATGAGTGATGCTGAAAAACAATCTACTGTTTCCTTTTGTTATTTATCAAAACTATAATTTCTAATATGTCATTAGGCATTGTAATTATTCCTTTATGAGTTTCTTTTTATTCTGTGACAAGATAATTGCTAAACATTTACTGATACACACTCAATATTACAGATTCCTTAACCATTAAACAGTTAATTTACTGAAAGAAGGAAAATTGCACATTATAAACTGTCGTACCTGTTGCAGTAAGTTTCGCAGTTGAGGATTATGACTATTTTGCTGGCTAACTTGTTGCATTTGAATGCTTTGCTGCTGCTGAGCTAACTGCTGCTGTTGATGTTGCAACTGTTGCTGTAACTGTATAAATGAATAATAATGTAAGTTCCATAAAACTGTTTAAAAAATTCTAAAATAAAAATGTATGCACATAAATACATGGCAGAATTAGTTCAGACCTCCTAATATTTGAAAGAATACCTATTCCTTACATTCTGTGCATTAATCATATACCTATCATGCATTAAATTCTGCCATTTATAATATTTATATTTTAAAATATCTGTCTCTCCCATACAAAATTATGCAAGACGTGTATCACAGAGATGTATTCAAATCTACTAGAAAATATTTTTTTAAAAAAAAGACCACATAGAAACTGTATGACTGATTATTTTATACACAGTACAATGCCTGAAATCTGAAATCATCAGGACTTCGGCGATTCCAGATTTCAGAAATTTCAAAATTTTAGACTATCAATTTAAATCTACACTGCTAGCCATTAAAACTATTACACCAGGAAAAAAAGCAAATGGCCAAAACTTATTTATTGTACACATACAATCTAACATGATGAATACATGATTAAATTTGCAAATGGTTTGGACTACACAGTGTACAGAATTCTGCCCATAGAGTTGATATCTCTAGCAACACCAATGGCTGTTGTACTCAGGCATCAAGTAAAACTGAGCTTGGATGATACACATGGATACTTCTTTTCATGCGGCTTCAACTCTATGCCAGAGTTCATCAATGATAGTGGCTAGTGAGTGATACTGTGCTAGTCTCTCGGCAACTCATGACCAGATGTTCTAAATGGGTAAGAGATTTGAAGAATGTGTTGGCCAGTACAACAAACAATTGAACCCCCCCCCTGTATTGAGGAATGTCAGGAGCATGGGTAACAAAGTTATCTTGTTGAATGATGGTGTCATGCTGGCCTTGAAGACAGGACATAGCCATGGCTTTAACATGTCAGAAATATAATTGTAGCTGTTCAAATTACTGGATATGGAAACAAGAGATGAGTGCAACGTTTAACTAATGGCACTCCAGGTACTGGGTCCATATGAAGATGATGAATACAAGCTGGCATTGTTCATTCTTCTTGGTGCCTCTAAATGCAAAGATATGTCCATGATGATGCTATACACAGAATCAGGATCTGCCTGAAACGATGACATGGTGCCCTTCCTCCACCCAGTGTTATCATTTGTTGCACCATTGTAGGCCCACCTCTCTCTGCTACAGCATCAAGAGAAAGCTGCAACAATGGTCAATGTGCTGTGGTGCTGCAGATATTGTTGCACTTTCTGTGCAAACATTTGCCGTCCTGCACATGAGCCTCATTGCTGACTTGGACATGTGCTGTAGCTATATCCCACAAGGCTGAAAGTATTATACGTCTGTCTTCTTTGGAATTATGGGTGACTGAGATCCAGCATGGCAGTCAATATGGCACATTTGAATCCAGTGATTCCATATTAACCTGATTGTGATGGGAACATGGCCAGCACAAGCAGCAGTGTCAGAGAATGACAAACTGCTGTCCTGATAAACCACAATCCTACCATGGTTGAATCTGAGCACATGCTGATAGGAGTTTCTCCTCTGTACACTAGGCATAACATAAGCCTTACACAAACGACTAACATTCAAATGTGATTTCGAAATGAGAAAACCACTGTGCAATCTTCCCATTTATACTCAAATGCAGATGGCATTACTTATAGCTGCTTTGTGAACATGAGCTAGAATGCTAATCATCTGCATATCCTAACATGTAGTACCTTTAATTTATATTTGACGTTTGTTACATGCTGCCTTCATGGGATAGCAATTTTAATGGCCAGCGCATGCAGATATTATAAAATTAAAAATAATGAAAAATTGTTTAATTGTAAAGTAATAAAACTTTTCTAATCTTAACTATCCAGTAAAGGAAACCTCAATGTTAACATTTGTTTTGTTTCAGTAAAAGTTTCTTCCAACATAAGTTATTTAAGCAATTTGTTTTAAGAGATTAATACTTTCCCTTTAATTTTGTAAAGAGATGTAATTTCTTCTTTAGTTAAAAAGCTCTACTGTTCAAGTCCTATAATTACAATGCAAAGAATTCCCATTAAATAGTCAATTGAAATCTTTGCATTTTCAATCACTGCTTTGTCATATTCTTCATAATAGGTGATGACATTTTCCAGTTTTAAAATCATACTATAGGTTTTTGCACCTGATTGATAATTTAGGCATAGTCATCAAAATGAATACTTCTGCTATTTCATCTTCATTTCAGTATTTCACATATTCCATTATTCAAAACATTATGTGTTTCTTTCTGTCAAAGCCACTTGGTGGTGTTTTTATTTATTTATTTTGGCATATTTCCTGAGATAAACAAGTTTTTCATTTAATCACAGTCTTATATAGAAACAGATTTTTATGACCTAGAATTTGCTAAGAGATAAATAAATGGCTATCCTGCTTCTTCAAGAAAGAGTTATGCTCCATAAAAAAAGACTGTATTTGAAAAAGCACTTCATGAAATCAAAATGTCACTCAAAGCTGAAACGGTGATATTTTCTGTCATTTAGGCTTTCCACTGATTTTGCATTTGTTAACTGCTTGATAACTCATTGAGCATTTCTTCACATAGTCTAATAATTAAAAATTTTTGCATTTTACTTGTTATATCCCTAAACCTTCAAAATTCACCATTGTCATCATCATGAAATATGGTAACTTGGCTATAACATGTATAGCTCCAGCATTTTCAGTGCCTTAGGCAATCAATATGGTTGGCATCCCATAAAAATAAAATGTATTCATAATTCAAAGCAAAATGAATTTTTATTTAATTGTCACTTGTGAGAACAACTTAGTTTGCACCTTTAAAAAATCAGCACCACTGCTCAATATTAGTTTGCAAATATTTAATAAAGATATTTGAAGACTTATCCTCTCATGCATATATCACTGCAGTACTCCACACAGCAGATTTTATATTAAAATATTTCAATAAATTTAGAATGGCCTTACTGCTGTTTAGATATTTAAAAGGCTACTTTATATCTGCATTGCAAAATTCCAATATCCATTGGCGGAGAAAAAAGAAAAATGGAATGCTATCTGTTGCTAAATGCTACACTAATAAAAGGAAATTGGCATGTGCAACATTCTACTTCAAAGAGATATTGATCTTTGGATTTCATTTATTGCATACAGGTCTAGATATATGCTGCTCCCACAACCATTTGAAAGCCAAAAATGAAAATGCAATTCAATAGCTGGCAACTATTTAAAGTCGAAACAAAATGCAAGATGATTCAATATATATTTTTCAGTTAAAAAAAAAAAAAACCAGCGAATTCAAATAAAAATTGATTTACGGTACACTCATTTTTGCTTGAGTATCATTACCCATTCCCTCACTGTCTGAGAAAGAGGAGGGGGGGGGGAGTGAAAGGCCCAGATATTAATAATTCCAGGTATTCGACTTTGTTCTGTACTAGTGCTTTGAAAAATTACAGCTGTATTCAGGATCATGACATTTACAGCACTGGTTTTTTTACATTAACTGAATGATAAATTCTTTCATAGATTTTGCTTCATTACTTCATTAGAAAGCAGAATGAAAAGAAATTTTAGAAAAATGCAGGAATACATAATGCAGTAAATTATTATACCTTCTAAATATTGAATAAGCATAACATTATAAATATTAAAGAAATAACAAATGAGGACTGAAATGGTGAAAAATAGACTGTTTTGTTTTTTATTACAAACTTTTAAAAATATTTATATTTTGTAAAAATCTCGTTTTTAAATATGAAGAAGCAAAACTGATAATAAAGGGATAATTGAGTAAGAGGAAGAGACAACTACAGAATTCCTCCACCCAAGAATCTACTAAGAAAAGTTACTGATATATACACATCTACAACACTAATTTAGTAAGTAATATACAGGATGTATCAGTACAGTGCTGACAAACTTTCAGGAGAGATAGAGTACACTTAGATGAGGGAAATCACACAGCAATGCAGGGTCGGAAAAGCCTTCCTGGCGCGGTAGTGACGACACAAAAGCCAAGAAAAAAAGCACACAGATGGGGTGAGAAAATATGCTTATTATTTAGAGTACAACAAAAACAAAGAAAAAATATCAGAAAGAGCGAACGATTATTATCAAAGAAAGTGTTCCAAATTACGATCCAGACCATGATGCAGGAACCGTGCGTCATGCATCTTCCATTCGTGATGCAGATCTTCCATGCACCAGAGAAGTGAGGCCTGCATCACCATCCTGGGTCGTAATTTTGAACACCTTCTTTAATTATGATCGTTGTTTGTTTTTGTTCTCATTTGTAGGTTTCTGCTGTACTAGACATAATAAAACATGTTTTGTTTGTGTCCTTCCTTTTTTGTGTTTTGTGTCGTGATTACCGTGCCAGGAAAGCCTTTGCGACCATGCATTGTTATATGATTTCCCATCGTCCAGGTGTACTCTATCTCTTCTGAAGGTTTGTCATCGCTGCACTGATACACCCTGTAGTTCCTGCTTTCTAGATGCATTTGCTACTAAGTATTTAACATTCACTTGCTTTGATAAGGTTATCACTGCATCGTTACATTGTCCTGTACTACAAACTGAAACCCATTTATCACCTGGGGTCAATGGACTTGTTAACAACAATCAGCAATATGGGTTTAATAACCAACAGTATCCTTTAGTTATGGTGAACAATGTCTTTTTATTTCATTCAATTTTAAGAATTTATCTAAATTTGCTGCTTTTCCTCAGGTCAGTGACCAACAACTTTGACAGGCACTGGTGTTATTTCATTATTAAAATTTATTTAAATAAATATATTCTCTTAAGCCACACTGGTGACTCCTGGATTGACATCCAATGACATTCAACATGTAGCCCAATGTAATAGTAAGACATCCGATGTAATGTAACCAGTTACTAAGAGTCTTGATGTTTTATTTTGCTTTCAATTCAGAAATCTATCTAAATTTTTTGCACTGCTTCACATAAGTAACCTACAGGTCACTTGTTTGGAGTGATGTTCATCAGTACATAAATCATGTAATAGTGACCACCTACCTACTTGTACAAGGTAATCAAAAAATCATGCAGAAATTTTTAAAAATTATGGAAATTTCAAAATGGATATTGCAGACAAATTATTTTAATGGATTATCCTCCCATATTGCTACATGTAATATATCACTTGAAATTTCCATTTCAGCACGCTGTTAGCTTTAAATATCATTATCATGAGTTTCTCCCATGCAGAATGAATTTTTTGCTGCTGCTACAAGACCTTGACTATGCAGAAATACCATGAGTTAAAGGGTGCATAAAAGAGAATTCTATATAAGGAAAACATTGATTTGCATCTTCCATTAACTCGGGCTGCAGTGGAGCAGAGATCATCATGATTGGAGTACCACAGAGTGGAGACAAGTTCTCTTTATTCATGAGTCTTTTTTGCTTGAAGTGATTCCACACATGTTTTAGTCTTGAGGGAGCAAACCCAAGCAATAAGTCTGAAAACATCAGTACGAAGCTGGTGAAATCATGGTATGGGCAGGTATCATTTAATAAGGCTGCATTTTTATCAGAGCAGTTATGAAAACTGAAACACACAACAGATAAAGTTTAGATTCTTGTCAAGCTGTTAAGGAATGCAACTGGTAATAAATTCTTCCTTATAGATCATAATACTCATCTTTATACCGCACTAGTGATCAGTTTTCTTGACGGCAGATGAATCCAGAGAATGAAGTGACCCATATATTCTCTGGATTTAAATCCAACAGATTATGTGAGAGATGCACTAGGATGTTGATTTGCATCACTTCAGTCCCCCTCTAGCATTCTCCAAAAGCTTCGGGGTGCTAAGAATGAATACACTTTGTTATTTCAGAAACCCCTGGAGTATGCAGCATGGAAAATTACTGAAAAGCTTGCATTTCAGTCAGAGGTGACTACACACCTTAATTTTTTCCATGCAACTTTAAAAAGTTATTAAAGGAATGCTTCCCTATTCTACTTTATTCAAATTTATTTTTTCCAGAAATTGGCAATTCTTCATTTTGAAGATAAATTGAACATACTAAAGATCTTCAGGTTCTATGTTCTTAGCTGCAAAACCATTTTAAGTTACATCAGTTTTTTACTGTTCCTTTAATTTTTTCTACCATTGTATTGTAAAGGAGAACAACATTCTTTCATTTGCATTATGGTGTTTAGTGGGGGTAACATAACTATGGAGAATATTTGAATATCCAGATAGGTTAATGGTCACAATTAGCTTCAATATTTGGAATTCCATCATCATTTAACTAACTTACAGATGCTTTAATGTTTTCCTGCAAAGTGGAAGTGTTATTTTACTATTTATATTACAGTATATTAACAAAGTATAGCTTCCTTTTTTTAAATTGTTCCATAGCATACATCATTAATGCAAATGTTTTTTAAGCTATTAAAAAACATTTGCATTAATGTTTTTGAACCATTGAAACCATTGAAATCACGTACATAACCATTGAAATCATATACATAACAAATATATTACAAGGGATATTAAAATATAAAAAGGAATTTTTATATTTTATTTTTTTTTTTTGTAATGAGTAAATTTTGTAATGAGTGAAATGTAACTATGACTTATTGGGCATACACATTTGTATCTGTCAACAGTAGTGCTAGTTTTCCTTTCCACCACCCTGTTGATTATAATTAACACGCTGAAGCAAGAGGTTAACAGCAATGTTCTGCTACAAACTACCATTAGATTTTTGATTAATCAAGGTGTCATTCACTCTGAGAGTTTGGAAATGAGTGCCTCTATCAATCTAAAGTACATGATTGTTGCAAGTCTCTTACAGAAAGCCAGATAAAAAGAATCACATGCTCGTCTGCCAAAAATTTCAACTGATGAAGCTGATGGCTGTTAAGCATTAATTTTGGTTGACCAGAGAATCATCATCAAAGAAATCACTAACTTAAAATAAGTGTTAGTAGTATGAAAACATTAATTAAAATTTCCTTTAAAATTAGAAAGTTGAATGTGAAGTCTTTTATGCCTGAAAGCAAAGAAAAAAGACTGATTACAGTCACATAACTTCTGCAGTATTAGTGAAAGGATGAAGACAAGTTTTTACTCTCTGTTGTAACTTAAGAAAAAACAATACTTCATATCAGAGTCAAGATGAACAAGCACGCAGTGGTACCATTGAAATATTAATGCTGTGCAAGAATGTCAATTGTGGTCAAAGAAATTTTTCTTCTGGCAATTACAGAACTTCTTGGCACTGGAACAAGTGTACTACAGTGGCAAGTGATTCAGAGAATAGCAGTATGTAAATTGTTTCATTATATTTAAAAAAAAAAAAAATCTGATATGTTTCAGATTTTAAATTACGTCCAAGGGACGTTTA
>KK120592.1:187786-207130 GCA_000611955.2 Stegodyphus mimosarum | reverse complement strand
AATAATAATAACATGCATACATTTATGCAGATTTTTCATTTTTTAAACTTTAATGCAGAGCGATAACATTTAGTGGCAACAATTTGAAAAGTGAATCGGGCATTCAGAGTGAATCAACGCAAAATCGCAAAACGAAAGTAATAGTCCTTCGGGACTAAATCCCTTTGGACTAAAAATAAAATTTAGGTGATAAAATTCCTTTCATACATGAACATCTGTTGGCGATAATCTTTGTCACATCAATACATATAGAAAATACAAATTCATACTTTATATCTTACTAAATAGAGGATACATTAGAAAAAAAAACACATACATGTCTTATTGTATTCTGCCTCTCAATCATTTGTTGTTGTTGCTGCTGCTGCTGCTGTTGCTGTTGCTGTTCTTGAGCAGCTTTATATTGCAATTCTTTTTGTTGAGCTGCTTCTAAAGTTTGCTGCAGCTGCTGAATTTTTAACTGCAAAATATCATGAAAACATATGCAATCCTTAAATAAAAGCATTAAAGTAAAATAATTCAGTAAAAACTATAAACATATCTAAATAATAAAAATCGCCTATTAATTTATGTATAAAGGTAATATGATTTATCCTAAATAGATTATATTTTATAAGGGCTTAAAATACATCTATTTTGCAAACCAAATCCAGAGTTCATAATGTTTTCGAATTGAATATAAATGAAAAGTTTTTTTTTTTTTTTTAAATTACATTTCATTACTTGTCAAAAATTAATTCGTTTTATAAAATTTGATGCTGCTAAAACATTTAACATTTTCATCATTTAAAGCATTTCTGTAGAGGCAACCATCAACTTTCGCACATAACTGGTTCCTGAAAGTGTGTGTGAATGTTGAATTGTTTGAAAGAAGATTGATAAAAAAAATATGCAACAAAAAACTGTGTTTAAATATATTTCATTATAAATATGTATACATAAGTAAGTCAACAAGGTGTGTTTAAGTGCTTTTGGGTATTTTCTTCATACACTTCTCAACATACACCCCACTGAAGTAAAAGATTCGCCGTTTTCAGAACATTTAATTATTTTCATTTTTGTCTCAATCAAGTTTATGAGTCCTTAATTTCTTTTTCCTCATATCAACACTGCAGTTCCTCCATTTCTCACTTATGTTTATCAATTTATGAGGGAAAATATTTAAAAATAGTCTTCCTTATAAAGAGGGGGGGGCAGATGGAATGAGTGAGCCCGAAACAGTTGAGTTAAGGGCAAACAAATTTTTTCATTGTAGATAGAAATCTTTGAAAATCACCTGTAATTGGAAGTATACGACTGCAACCAACAGTTGTGAAAATAAAGGCGGGTAAGGACTTTTAAGCTGGACAAAGATGGGCGTATGTGTGTGTATATAGGTTTGGTACTGTGGATTGCAATAAAAAGGCAGGTGCACAACTAGATGTTATAGCAGTCCCAAATACCAAATTTCAATGCTCTACAGCTAATTGTTTTGGAGTTATACTAGAATGCATACATACATAGAGACATCATGAGAAATCCTTTTTGAATCCTCTTTACATCTGTTTTACAATCCTATTTTAAAAACAGAATCCTTTATTCTGTCCATTACAGACATCATGCAAAAAAAATCTTACAAATGGATTTGGGAGCAGTAAAAATGGATATTCCTTTTGAAATATGATACTTGAAATTTTTTGCAATTGTAATAATTCTTCCTTTACTTTGTACAAGGAAGTAAAAAAGAAACCAATGCTTTGAAGAAAAAATCCTTTCTCAGTTAAGAGAAAAAAAAGTACTCTTTTTTTGATTTAGTGAACTAGTCTGAAAAAAGAAATTAGATCAGAAATTAAGAAAAGTTGAACTGCAAAAGAACTGCGAAATAGAAAACTGATAAGACATTCAGTCATGTAAAATATGGTAAGGAAATCTTATCTGGTGCAGAAACTATATGAAATAAAGCTTCAAAATTGGCTGAAAACTCAATAAAATGATAAATAAATGAACAGATCACATTACAAGATGTAAAGGACAAATATTATTCCAGCGTCATTATTTAGTTTTATATACTTTTTTTACATTTAAATAAACAAAATATTTTATACTTTTTTTTTAATTTTTTGTTAAAAAAAGTAGTTTACAAGCAAATATTTAGATTAATATTTAATTTAAACAAGTTACTTTTATTAAATTTAATCATCTTATCTAATAGCATACATAATTTTTTCTTTCAATACACTAACTCATGAATGAATTATAATCATAGTTTGACAGCCTTAGCCGTGACCATGAGCGCAAACACACACACCTTTTCGAACCGATCTATTCTCAATATAGGTTGTATGGACATGAATCATATAGTAGGGATTTCTTCCGCTCTTATTTTTTCCCTATTTACACTTAGACAAAAAAAAAAGACGCACCAAGAAGGAATTATCCGAATGGTACGAAAATTGGTAGAAATGATTGATGTACATGTACAGAAAAACAAATGATTACAGTTTGAGAAAAATTTGATGATTTATTGAAGTGATAGAGCTTTATAAAGTGAAAAAGTCAGTAATGCGTTTGTCCACCTCTGACCCTTATGCAAGCAGTTAATTGGCTTGGCATCGATTGTTAGAGGTTACGTATGTCCTTCTGAGGGATATCGTGCCAAATTCTGTCCTACTGGCATGTTAGATCGTCAGCATCCCGAGCTGGTTGCAGGGCCCTTCCCATAATGCTCTAAACATGCTCAATAGAAGAGAGATCCGGCATCTTTGCTGGCCAAGGTAATGTTCGGCAAGCAGTAGAAATATCTGCAGTGTGCAGGCGGGCGTTATCTTGCTGAAATGTAAGCCCATGGCGGCATGATATGAAGGGCAACACAACGGGATTTAGAACTTCGTCGACGTACCGCTGTGCTGTAAGGTTGCAACGGATGACAACTAAAGGAGTCCTACTATGAAATGAAATGGCCCCCCAGACCATCACTCCTGGTCGTCGGCTTGTCTGCCAGAAGACAGTCAGTTTGGTATCACATCACTGTCCAGGGTGTCTCCAGACTCGCTTTCTCTGGTCATTGTGGCTCAGTTCAAAGCGGGACTCATCACTGAAGACTATTCTACTCCATTCAGTGACATTCCAGTGCGAATGAGCCTGATACCACTGCAAATGGGCTTGACGTTGTACAGAGGCCAATGGTAATCGGCACAAGGTGCGCCGTGACCTTGCCCCCTTTCTGCGAGCTGTCTATGAATGGTCCTTGCGGTCACTGAAGCACTAATTGCACGTACAATCAATGATAATGATGCATCTGGGGCTGTGAGTACCGCTCTGACGATTGCTCGGTCTTCACGCTCTGTCGTTTCTCTAAGCCTACTGCTTCCTTCTTGACACTGTGTGCAGCCATGGTTCACCCATTCCTGCCAATATTGTCTAATAGTGGCATCGCTCCTGCTCAAATGTCGAGCTATTTGCCGATAAGACCAACCTACTTCTGAGCCCAACTACACGACCTCTCTCAAATTCTGACATCTGTGCATATCATTCGCGCACCTGTATGCGAGGCATAATTACTGCCTACTAGAGTACACTGAATGAAATTCGTGAAGAATTTATGGCCTGGAAACGTAATTTCTCCTCTTAAATATCCTGCCAGTTGCGCAGATCAGATGCGCTGTAGCAAAAACCGTTCATTCATTGGTAGGCAAAACGTAAAATTTTGCTTCCGTCGAAACCTGTATGCATATCAATTTGTGTCCAATTTGTGTTATCTTCTCGGTGCGTCATTTCTTTGGTCTAAAAGTGTACTTCCATGGAGCACAGAAATGAGAAGATAGAAAATTACTTTTAAATAATTCAAGCTAATTTGCTGATCATCATGCATAAATAGCTGTTTTATTACTTTAAGTTCAATTTTGTGCATTTATTTACATATTCATAGAAATACAAGTGTTTTAAAAATTAGTTCTGTTATGTACACATTATTTTAATATAAAATGTAATAAATAAATTTTATTGTATTATAATTGCAGTTATTCAGTTAATTTTTTTATTGCATGATTTTCATTATTATATCAGTATTAAGACGAATCCTAACATAGTTTAATTATCATTATAATTAATTATAATAAGTACACAACAGTAAATAATTAATATATTACATATTAATAATTTATTGTTAATTAATAATTAGTCTACCTTTTATACATTTGAGCTGAATTATACTCCTGCAATGCTGCTTACTCTTTTCTTGGGTTGTGAGATGGGAATGCTAAGTTCTGCATTCCTAGCTTCCATGTCACAAAATGTAATGGAATTTCCTAGCAGCGTTGTGAAATCCCTTGTTTTCATCAACTGAACTTATTTTAAAAATAAAAACAACCTATCACTTACACTTTTGCAAAAGACCAAATTATTGGCAAATGTCAGGTTAAAATCAACTACGATCTACATAAATCCACGTCAGGATTCCTTTTTTTACTACAAAAAGAATACTTCCTCTAAAGAAGATAGCTTCATGATTTTTGGTGACCTTATCTTTAAAAGTAAGCAATGATATAATGCATTGTTTATATAAAAGTTATAAAATTATGAAAAAGATTTCAACACTGTTGCTTTCCGGGGAGCAAACCAATGCGAATCTTACCATTTATTTCAGCAAATATGAACCAATGGCACGAAAGACAACTGATGAAAGAATCGCCCGATGGCATGGGGAATTTTCCTCCCTTGGTAGTATAATTCCCTCTTTCCAGTGAAGAGAGGACTTAAACGTGAAGTGAGAGGGCATGTGAAACCTCACTTCATGGTGCATACTTAATGCCCCTTTTGGATAATTCTACATGTTTTGGCAGAATGCCAGCCAAGGTTACATTTGAGACAGTCGAACTATATTCCTGTTGCTTACTGTCATTAAAAGCAATTTCTCTCAGCATTCGCTAATTGATGATTGAATTAAATGTTTCAAGTAGTTTTTCTACAGAGATTGCTTTTTAAGAATATATGATGAACTATTTTATCATAAGTTAGTTAACTAAGATATTTTACTAACATATTATAATCAGATATAATCAATGATTTTATCACTGTCAGCTTCATATTTTTTTATCACTAAGACAGAATTTAAAAAGAAAAAAAAAAAAAAAATAAGTGTGCAACTCAGATTTTTACCCTATAATTTAAAAGCATGTAAAACTCTATCAAATAATGTAAATATTTTATACAACAATTTCAGACAAAATTTTTCAGAAAATTTCTAGTGAAAAACTAATATATGACCATATTTTAAATTACATCAACTGGTCATATAATAAAAGGTAATATAAAAAAATATTTTAAAAAATTCAATATTACTTCAAAAATTTTAATATTGTACAAAATGGATATATAGGGCATTTTGAGAAGATTGAACAACTATGTTACAAACATACAAAAAGAGTCATGAAGGGTGTTGCAAAAAAATTACACTGAAGATTGTTACAAAATTAGGATGAGGTGTTAATAAAAGAGTTATGAAGGGTGTTGCAAAATTAGGATGAATAATTCTAGAGCCACAGCTCCCAACATACAAAATAAATAAGGTAGGCTTTCAGATAATGACAATTTGGGTCATGTGATATCTTTTACTGTATCTAGGGTTTTGCAAAGCCAGCGGGAAATACATTTTCCTTGACCTGAATATTTCAAAAAAGTCTATTGTTATACGGCTAAAATTAACTGAGATAACATTTAATTATAAATTTCACGGTAGTCACTGATAAATATTTCTAAACACATTTATGGTGTTAAATAATTGAATAAAAATTTCTATAAGGCATTCTTCACACCAGATAAACATTAATGTATCAGGCCATTCAGTACATGAATGGAAAAGTAATAAAACCCATGTACACAACTAATATCATTGTGCCCAGTATGCAAAACAGTGACTTTGAACTACTTATGGTGTTAATATATTTATGGCATGCATAGCAACATACGAATTCAACATGATGGCAGTGCTGTTGCAGCTGCACCTCAAGCAACAGCAATGAAATGTTGAGAGATTTTTTTAGCGAAGGAGTAAAACTTGTATAGTTTCTTTTTAGGGTAAAAGTACAATGACAGGATATCAGCTGCATGTAAGTGGATATATGAGCTGAGAAGATAAAGATCAGTGTTACTAATGTGGAGAATTTTCTTCAAAGCAGTGAAGATATGAGAAAAATGCTACATTGCAATTAAGACATCACTACCGCACATATCAGCCCATTACATCTTATAACAAATTCTCCAAATCATTCGCAAGCGTTACGCACCTGAAATCAAAGAAACAGCTTTCTTTAATCAACATACTGATGTTTGCTAGAAATTTCTTCAATATGAAGCCGACAATAAAAACTGAAATAGTATTTTATAACTAGGCAGGACAGCTGAATACATTTTTGAGTAGGACAGAACTCTGGGATAACAATGAAGTGTGAATGGCGATGCAGTTTGTACTCATAAGAAAAATTCTTTTTTTGCAGTTACTATGCACTTGCCAAGCACTAGTGTATTGAATTATATTGGGATTAAGCAGAATAGAAATATGGCAATTATTTCAGTGTTTGTAATAACATAATAATATAGGTTGGGTTTTAAATTTACTGATATAGAAATGGTAAAACTCAAAATTTTATACTTAATGAAATTAAATTATATACAGCCCTTAAAATATTTTAAATTTCTTTCCATCAGGATAAGCAGTTTAGTTTATGCAATTATATCAGCTCTTTTAGAATAGATTTTTTAGAACTGCAACATCTCTCCAAAATATCTTTAGTGAGATATGAAACTTCTTAATACAATTTCATACAGGTCCCATAGAAAATAGAGCCCCACCAGTGGCCAAGTGATTAAGAGGGCTGAATACTGGTAGTTCAACTTGGTTTGAATTTGAACCCAGGTTAACAGGCCGGCTGCATTGTTTTCTCCATGTGCAATGTCAGTACAAGCCAGTTTTTCCCTGAAAGTTCTGCACAAAGACATCCCTTGTCTTATAGATAGATTAGCGATTGAGACTGCCATATTCAAGTAAAACCATAACATAACCCACAGAAAACAAAAAAATTTGTGTAGGTTTATTATAACCTATAAAATTTTTTTATTATAAGGTGCCATAATAAGAACTGATTAACCTGAAGTGTTACTTTACTTGACACATTTCTGGAATTCCTATGGGCAAACTTTTCAATCATGCAATCTTTCTGAAACCCATACTGATACACATTTCTGAAACTATTATGACAGTAATCGAAAATTTACACATAATGTTTTCAAATATTTTAGTTTATCCACTAGAAACTATGATTTATTTCTACTTCATTTCCCTTTTATTACATTTATAATCAATGGATTTAATATATTTTCTTACCAAATTCTGCTGCCTAGCAGCTTCTAACTGAGACAACCTGGCAGCTTGAGAAAGAGATGGTTGTTGTTGGTTCATAGTTGTTGAATGAACCATTCCTGCATTAGGGGCCTGTGCAGGAGCTGGAGTATTTTGTGCTACTTGCTGTTGATTAATTGGCATTCGTGGATTAATTTGACTGTTGCTTGCATTCATATTACCAGATGCAGGCTGTAAAACAAACAAAATGTAAGAATAAAAAAATAATTTGTTTACAATTATTAATTATCTAGCACATTAACTTTTACTCCATTTAATATACGACATTAGCTGTGCAATGCAACATCCTTTAGACAACTACTCACAGTTCTAAATTATTTTTTTATGGTTAATTTTGAGCAAATGATACAGATGATGTCTATACAATTTTTCAATTGTTCTTAGAAATGGTGGTTACTCTAAGAGACGACTGTCTTATGAAAATGCTCCTAATGCGAAACTTCCCTATTTTTATATTATCTAGATATTACACTCACATTTAATTAATCTCACTATTACAGTTCTTATTTTTATACATAATGACATTAAAAAAAATTATTTTATATATATTTAAATGATATTGAAATCAATCACAGGGCAGCATAAAAACAGAAGACAGAATTTACTCCAAATACACAGTCCAGTCACATTAATGTGACCATCTGTCAAAAGCCAGATTAACCACCTTTCGCAGAGCGGACTGCTGCGAGACGTGCAGGAAGAGAGTCACATAGGTCCCTGAAGGTGTTCTCTGGGATGTTGAGCCATGCCGACTCTAATGCCGTGGCCAGCTGCGCTAGATTACGCGGTTGAGGATCCATGGCGCGAACAACTCGATCGAGATGGTCCCACAGATGCTCGATTGGGTTTAAGTCAGGTGAGTTTGCTGGCCAGGGGAGGACGGTAAACTCATCCTGGTGCTCTTCGAACCACGCACGTACACTGGCAGCTGTATGGCACCTCGCATTGTCCTGCTGGAAGATGCCATCATCCTGAGGAAGAACAATGCGCATGTAGGGGTGAACATGGTCCGCAAGGACAGATGCGTACTTGTATTGATCCATTGTGCCTTCCACAATGATCAGTGAACCTAGAGAATGCCAGGAAAACATTCCCCAGACCATAATGCTCCCGCCTCCAGCTTGGACCGTTCCGGCAATGGTTGCAGGGTGGTTCCTTTCAGAGGTTTCACGCCTTATACGCCAACGTCCATCTGTCCGATGGAGCATAAAACGCGATTCATCCGAAAACGCAACCTGTCGCCACTCAGTGGACGTCCAGCTGCTGTACTGGCGTGCAAATTCTAGCCTTCGCCGTCGATGAACAGCAGTCAGCATAGGTGCACGAACCAGGCGTCTGCTTCGGAGGCCCAGACGCAGCAATGTTCGCTGAATAGTACTTTGGGAGACACTTTTGGTAGCCCCTTGGTTCATTTTGGTGGTCAGTTGCTCAACGGTAGCCCGTCTATCTGCCCGAACGCATCTCCGCAACCGTCGTTCGCCTCTGTCATCTATGGCCCGTGGTGCACCACATTTGCCACGTCGCTGATTTTGGACAGTCCCATTTTGCCATGCACGGTACACTTTTACCACGGCGGCACGCGAACAGTTCACAAACTCAGCCGTTTCGGAAATGCTTCCACCCTTGGCCCGAAAGCCAATGATCATGCCCTTTTGGAAGTCGGATAAATCGCTTCGTTTCTGCATTACGCCAACGATTGAAATGTTTTCCGAAGCCCTCACACACCCTTTATATACGCTCAACTGCACTGTGCTGCCACCTGCCTTCTGTGATTGGTTATTTAACTCTGACATGGAAAGTACGTGGTGGTCACATTGATGTGACTGGACTGTGTATTTAGAATTCTGAGTTTAAAAAAAAAAAAAAAAGGCAATAAAATATATACCCTTTTATATATATATTTAATCTTACCACGTTAAAATTAAAGAAGATACCAAATTAATAATACAGTACAAAGTCCGAGATCTGGACTTCAGCAATTCGAGATTTAGGATTTTTCCTAATATTAGATCATCAGTTGAAATCTAGTAAGATGATACATAGATATAAAATTTGAAGTATGAAAAGTATGAAATAGTGGTTTATGAAATAATTACGCATATGATCTTAAGGGAATAAAAATTTATAAAGAAAAATAAATATTAAGTGAAATCAAGTATATAATAACAAGAAAAATAAATATATTCTTATATCAAAATTAATAAAAAAATCTGAAAGCTTTCAGGTTTTACAATGCACCCAAAGGGGCATTTTTTTACCATTTTATGTGTTACCTTTATTTATTAAATATCATGTTCTTCGCACTTAAACCATAAAATTCAATTTAACAGCAATATTACAAAATAATTTTAAACTAAGCATATCTTAAAAATTTCCAATACACAGTCTTCTACGCTAGAGATAAAAATGTTTCCCCTCCCCTCACACATTGTTGTCATTGCTTGCTCTGAAATAGTTGAGCTTGTCAATAAAAAAAATCATTAAACTGTTATAAAATATGAAATCGATAATAAAAGAAATTCCAAATGCCCACATTTGGTGGAGGATTATGCTATTCAAAATTTGATGGTTCTAGGTACCGTTGTTTTATCACAATGCGAGAAATATAGATACATTTATGCAGATTCTTCATTATTTAATTTCTTTAAATATAACAATGGGCGATAATATTTAGTGGCAACAATTTGAAAAGTGATATGGACATTTAAAGTTTTCAATGCAAAATGCCAAAATGAAATTAATAGTCCTTCTAGGCTAAAAAATTGCAAGCAGCAGTATTTCAGTCGAACTTTATAAAGCTAAACAGTTAAGCTCATTTGGCAGAGCACTGGATGGTAAGGAACTATATAGCAGCAATCCACTAGTCATTGTTTTGAAACCAGCTCAGTGGAATGGTCTTTTTGTTGCTGTAAAAGCTCATGATTTATTACCTTGATTGTTAATTTCATAAATTAAGCCCAATGCTTCCTAGCTTATGTTTCATAACATAATAGTGTGTAATGAAGCCTGCAAAAATTTTGAATTTAAATACATGGTCTTAAAATTATACTTTTGTTTAAAATTTTTTTAATGACGGAAATAGAATTGTATAGAAAAAAGACAAATCTGAACAAAGAAACAAACTTCTGCAATTTTAAGCTAGTTTATGTGTTGATTTGCCATACGATTACCTCTTGAAAAAATCTGCGAAAAACACAAAGAACAGGCTTCACATTAATAGGTAACTGTTAATACAACAGTAATAATTAATTGGTATTTACTTAAGCCTGTTACCACTCGAAAAAGGGCTAGGAAGTAATGAAATGCTTGGTTTGGTTAATAAGTACAGGAAAACACACAAAGGCTATCTATCTTCAGAGGGATGCTTTAGTATATGGTTAACAGAGATAATGAACTAGCCTAAGTCAATGAAGATGAAAGAAAAAAAAAGGGGGGACATTAAAAATTAACTATTTGAATCAATAGTGAATTTTCAATCACCATTCAAATCATTATTTTGATATGTTAAAAGCTGCTGTGGAGTGCAAAGAGGTAATATAATATATAATGAAATGATCTTACTGTTAAAATCTATCCAAATTATGATATGAAACAAGTCATTTTCACAGGTGAATTATTTATCTTCTCATTTTACAAAATTGAAAATATTACTTATTTTAACAACCCAACCACTATATGTTAAATAACACAGTATATAACTTAACTATATTCAACAAAAGCATAAAGTGCATAATTTATTAAAAGATTTGTTTTCTTAGTTGATGTCAATTTGTTTCAATTAATTTACAATATAAAGCATATATTGGTATATATATATATATATACTATACATTTACCTGTATGCCTACCTATATTTTAATGTTTGAAAATAAAGGGAAAAAATCATGCAGTGTCATTTGTACTGAGGCAGCTGAGGTAGATGGTTCTGTATTTAAACCATCGAAACTAGTACTGCAAAATTTATAAATATTATATTGATTTTTGTTGTTTGACTTCTCCAATAATCATTATTTAGTGTGTTAGTTTAACCTAAATTCTCAGATTTGCATATGACATACATATGAAATTTTTCCTACTTATTTTTGCTTAACTATCTTCTTTAGTAGTTCATTTTTGCCATGGTTTTGTTACTTTTATTCGAATGATGTTCCAGTAGAAACCTGTCTACAGAGCTTTGTTTTTTTCTTTCTTCGAGAATGTTACAGAAATGAGTTAAAGAAGTGTCATTAAACAGTGTTGCTGCATGACCAGTTGCAAACTTTTCAGCGTGTTTCCTTTTAACAAAGTCAAAAACTTTTTCTCATATTGCCAACACATTCTTTATCTCACTTGAAGAGATAGTCCTTCTGGCTCCTCTGAAATCTTGCAGAAATTCCATTTGTTGCTGCGTCTGTAGTTCCATCAACTACTCCACTGTCAGTTCTTTGAATTGTATGGTGATAAGTTCTTTGATATCTCCCTCATCTGCTTCCAGGCCAATAGACTTTACAAGATACACAACATCCTCTAGGACTTCCTGTTCAGATCTAAATTAAGTTCCTTTCACACTATGAAGGCATATTTCAAGCTTTGAGGCATATGGCAATGTTATAGTGGTCCTTCCAGAACTCTTGAAGGGTGATGTTTGTTTCTCCATAATCTCAAAGAAGTGTTGAAACATTCATTTTGTAAAATGTTCCTTCAAATTGGAGATAAGCTGTTGGTCCATGGGTTTTAGAATAGAAGTAGTGTTGGTTGGAAGGTGGAGAATCTTTATAAAGCTGAACTTCTTGTGAATGTCGTCCTCAAGGTTTGGTGGGTGGCAAGCAGCACTGTCAAGGACAAGAAGGGCTTTCACGGATAAGATCACTAACCTTGAGGATTTCTTAATGACAGGATCAAAAACCAAGTTGATCCACTCCACAAAACATTTCCTGTTTACCCTTACCTTTGGGTTTGCCCTCCACATAACCTGTAGCTTCTTTTTAAAAATATTATGTACCTTAAAAGCTCTGGGGTTTCCTAAGTATTACAGGAGCAGCAGCTTGATCTTGTAGTCGCCACTTGCATTTGCATACAGCGCGAGAGTCAGAGAATGCACACAGTACGAAAGTTTGAACTTTAGTTTTGACCAATTCAGCAAAGGTTTTTACAAACTACCCAGCTGCTCTACAATCACAGCTCGTTGCCTCACCATAGAGTGAATGACATTCCTTTTTTAGAAATTCTCAAAGCACCCCTGAGTGGCTTTGAACTACTCCTGTGAAGCTTCCTGTCAATCTTTTCATGGACAGAGTTAGGAAGATTTGAAATAATTTCAACGTCCTTGGCCTTTATCAAGTTTTCTACTTCAGAATGGTATATATTGTAGAAGTTGTATGTTTGTATTGCATTGTCAAATCTTCTACTCTTACACCTTGCTCATATTTGTATATTATTTCATGCTTTAATGCCATAGATATCACTCTTTTCTCCCTCCCCCCATGTTCTTTACATTCATCACCTTGGGAGTTATGGTTATATGACAAATATATCAGCTAAATAACTGTCTGTGTCAATTTTAAAAAAATCAAAACAACAAGATAGAAATGTATCTGTAGCGAGGTGAATTGAAAGAGTGGGTGAGTCTGAGTGGTGGTGATGTCAGGGCCAGTTTGTGCACACAAGACTCGCAAAACAAATATCACATGCACTTTATTTTTCCAAATTTAAATAGTGTTCACCAGAACAGTTGTTGGCAATTTATTGTTACACTTGGAAGCAATTAAAAACTGGGGGCTGTAAAAAAGGGAAAGTATCCAAGATACATAAGCAAAGATTGTTTGCTTTTGTAGTATTAAAAAATTTAAAAGCAAAAAGCATTCCTAAAACTCTTGATAATCTACTAAGGCAAATGCAAACTAAGATTTAATACTCTTAGTGGCTTTGTTCGTCAGCTTATTTATAACTGGAGATGATGCACAATTTTGTACGAAACTAAAATACATGAAAGTAAAAGATGATATTTTTCATATCACACCCAGAACTGTCACAACCAACCAGTATGTGGCAACATTTTTAGAATTTAGAAAAACACCAGGTAACAGAATCTAGAAATGGCAAAACTTTTAGCATTCAGGGGAGTCAAAATTTTGGGCTTGCAAAGATTGCATTGGCTGGCAAAAGACTTATAGCTAGCTTTGGTGGAACTCAAAGAGTTTGAAGCTCCAGCTAATAAAGGACTACAAAGCAGGCAAAAAGGTTTTGAATACACTCATAATTTTTTTATATTAGAAATGTCTGTGGCCTAAGCTTCCTATGTTACATAACTAAGGCATAACTATAAGTGATAAATATGTGAAAATTATCATGCGGTCAGGCAAACTGCAAGTTCCAAAAGTATTACTAGTCTATGCAGCATAAGATCCCAGCAAAATAATCAAATTACTTAGAACAATGAAAAATCAAAGCAATTTAAACTTTAAACTTAATTTAAATTTCTTTGTGGAAAAAAAAAGCAATATAAAAGGTATTGAAAATTAACAAAACTGCAAACACATTAAAGTCTGTAGTTCAAATTATGCTTAGCTGAAGGCAGCTGATATTATAACATGTCAGTTAAATAATTCCTGGTTATAATCAATGTTCTGGAATTAAATCTCAAGGAAGAAACTACACAGAATTAGTATGTAAAATTTATGGCAGTTTATTAATTTATTTCCCTTTAAAAGTCAAATTATAAATTATTTTATACATGAAATATTTGCATACCTGTGTAATCATCATATTTTGATTTGGTGTATTTGTTGACTGAAGACCTATATTGTCAGATGAAGTAACATTTCCTAACTGTTGTTGCTGCATCTTCAAAAGAAAAAAGAAGCATAAAAGATATAATTTATTAAATTAAATAATTATATGCATCTGGGTTAAGTATTATTTTACACACCCTTTGTTGTTTTTGCTGTTGCTGCTTTCGTTGATTTTCATACATCTGCCGTATACTATTAAAAAATCCATCTTGATCATTGGCAATAAAGCCCATATAAATACGCTTGTCTTGCATGTAAATGACTACCATAATGCGAATATCGCAAGTTGGTGGAAATTGGATACAACCCACCTAGAAAAAAATTATTTAAATATTTTATCAATAAAACATTTAGCTTTAAATAACTAGAAGAAAGGAATTTTATCAGAACAGATGACCTACTTGGTAACAAAGAATTAACTAGTAGATCCAAATTCAATCATTTTTGCTCAAATCACAAATTTAAAAAATATTTTAACACAATTTAACAAACTATCAAACAGCAAACTAATTTCAGCATTAAGTTCCAATTTTTTTCAATTTCGAATATCTTCCAAAACAGCAAACTAATTTAACAGCCATTTTTAAAGTACACATGAAATTTGGTCGCAAGTGTATAGAAATCATTCTTTTTTCAACTAATGCCATAGAAAAGGATTGGCAAAGATATTCTTCTGCCACATTCTGAAAGCAAATTATAGCTTGTGGGTTCTGGAATAATTCCAATTCTTAAAGTACAGAATCCTTAGTCAGAGAAATATAGAGAGATTGGAATTAAAATTGAGAACTAAATTCACTGCTTTGCAAGAAATTTCTTCAGATTCATGCAACATACAAATATCAAACAATATCAGTAACTGACTTTCGAGTATTCTTGCAAGACAGAACTGAATGTGACCTAGCTGCTATCAGAGAACTGAGAAAGATATTGTTAAAAAATGCAATATCTCATGATCTCATGATCTTCAGATTTTGTGTCTAACAATTTTTTAGACATGATATGAACATAATTCGTAAACAATGGATCTCATGTTAACAAGACGTAGAAATATAAATCACATTTGCAGTTGCACATTCCAGAGATTTTAAAAGTTCCCAACATATATGAAACGATATTTAATACTTACTAAAAAAGTTGATTCTTATATCAGACTTTTCTCATACAACTTATTGCATAACATCAATATTTACAAATTGTATTCTTCTATTTATATAAATACCTTTCAATTACACATTTTACTATAATTCACATGCTGATATAAATATAATTAAACTTCCAATTTACAAAAGGACTTTGTTTCTGAAGCTCAATCATCATCTGAAACATTTATAAGATGAAACTCTTTTCCCTTTAGTAATTAATGTAAATGGATCAATGCATTCCTTGAACTTGGATACTGCTTAGTTAAACTTTACAATAGAATTTAACACAAGTTTACAACACAAGTTCATAAACAAAACAAATGAAAAACATTAAATCTAAGGTAAATAAATAAACAAACACAATAAACTATACAGTTAAAACAGATTGAAACTTAATTTTGCTGTACCACTACAGAGAAGAATGGGTGGCATAAGTGAGATATGGTGAGAAAGAAGATATACTTTATATGATGAGTCTCCTTCCATAACAACATAAGGTAACAGTCTTTCTGTGGAATCTTTTATTCACCTCTTAGTACCACTCAACTTTGAGATTCACTGCTCCTCCATTTTACTCAAAAGTTTTTAAACACGATTTGTCACTGTCTACATTTTAAAATGCTTATGCAGTAACTTTCTGCTGCTTTATCACGGTGCTATTTTTACATGAAAACATTTGCATGTTACCCCAATCTGTACCAATTTATTTGGATAAAAAAACTATCATCCTCTTTTCTTTCTTCCTCTGAAGATATTCGACCACAATAGCCTTTTGTTGCTGCTTCTGAAATTATTTTAGTTTCTTCTTGTTGAGCTTATTACTATGGTATTCTAGTATTTCATTCACATTTTCACTATTAACTTCTAAACTCGTGGCTTTGCTTATTATAATTACCAAAAAGTGCTGAGAGTCAAAGCCCTCAAAATCAATGCCTGCAACACAATCTAGCTATAATTTTTCCCAGCCCAAATTTATGATCCTGCCAATTTTTATAACTGACAATTAAGTAATAGAAAACATTAAAATATTTCTAGAGGTCCTGAGTGTTAATTCTTTGTCTACCTCAAAACTACATAACAAACCTTAAAAAACCATTTGCTGCCAATTTGACCACTAATAATCTAAGGAAGCATAGATTACTGAATATGTTCATGGTAAGACATGCTTGTAATTTGAAGTTTTACTGTACACAACTTTTGTGTTTCATTGCATAGTTATATATCGATGTTAATATGCCCTGAGGTATGAAATTTTATCACCAATGGCGGATGATTTGTTAATTAGATGATTTGTTAACAGTAATTAAAAAAACAATTATGTAAATAATAAGTCATGCTACATAAATTTTTTTCAATAAGTTATCCCAAGTATAAACATTAAAGCCACTACTTTTTTATTGCTTTATATTCCTCCTCGTATTAAATCTCTATTTTATACTTTATTCATACATAAAAACCTTTATTTGAAATTCAGGCAGTTTCATTCAAATAAAAGAGATTAAAACATTAACATACAAAGTTTTTTCTTTATTTATATAATTTTTCTGTTTCGTTAATTCCATATGATTTTATAACTAAAAGAATAATTATAACACATTCCATTTAACTTGGAATAATTTAAAGAACAAAAGCTTTAATTTTACAGAGCATTAATATATATTAATGTAATTATGCACATTATTTCCTTAACACAAATTATGTTACCAATTATAAAATATATAATTTACTCACAAGACCAGAACTCATAGTTTTACATAATTTTGAAAGGGCTTCAGATTCTTGATTAAAATGAATAAGTACATGTCGAGCAGCAGTTTTCAATGGGTTGAATAGGTTTGCAACAACAATAAGCTGCCTAGGTATCAACTGCAACATCAGTCTGTTAGGCCACTTATCTGCATTGCTAAAATTAAAATATGTTTGAGCTATTGCTTAAGAATGATTAGTTTCAACATTTATCTCTAAAAATGCCTTACAAATTTCATAGTATATTTAACCTTTCAGTCAGCATGATTTATTTGTGAGATACTTTTAAATACTTAGGAAAGTGGGGGAAAAAAGGAAAAAAAAATTCTCAGAAAAACCCCGCTGACTGAAAGCTTAAATAAAAAGAACACATACATATAATTATTAAAATAGTAGCAGAACTGCAAACGGAGAAATAATTGTAAATCCTCTCTGGTTTTTAAGTTTTTACATACATTGCAGCTAAAATATATTTAACTATTAAAGTACTACCACAACATAGAAATGTCTAAATCATAATTATAATTAACTTAGACTATGTAATATATTTTTAAAATTCAGATAATTATAGTGTCCTTTAAAAACAATAATAAAGCTCAATTAAGTAAAATTCCATTTAAAAATAGCAGAGAATCACTTCATTAACTTGTATATATAGCATACAAATAAAATCCATTTTAAATCACACTATGAAGACATAAAAAGTGTAATTTATACATCTAATCCAATTCGAGAAAAATGTTATGCTACATTATTTTTTAATAAATAAAGGGTTTTTAAAATGATAGAAGAGAGAAGGGAAATTAATCAAACAATAATTTTATGCACTCTCTCTTTAAGTAAAAACAGAAACACTGTCAATATTATATAATCATTCATTTATTTATTAAATTATATGACAAAAGGTATTTTATGACTAACTTAATACTCTATTTATAAAAGATTTATAATATATAAAAAATTATTTTAGAAATTAAAAAGAATAATAAAATTCAGCATTAGATAAAGTGTGTGTGTGGCTTTATATGGTACTTACACATCTGACTCCCCATTAGTCACCACAGAAGAGAAAGTGCAGGATAAAGAGTGAGACACTCTTTGAGCCTGAGCCTGTGACTGTGGCGGCACGGATTTCTCATGAAATTCAAGAATCCCCTGCCATATAGTACGCCTATCTTTTGTGGCAACTGTGGGGTTAGTAGATGGCTGACTTTGCTGTGAAGTACCTTGAGACATTGGCATGATCCCAGGTCCTGACTGTAACGGCATGTTAGATGATGGTGCAGTTGTTATAGTTTGACCCTGAGAAGGTATGAGTTGATTTCCACTTGTGGCATTTCCAAGTTTTGTTTGAATAGATGAAGGCATGGAATTGGCCATGCTGGCAGACTGTTGTTGAGGTTGCTGAGAATTCTGGCTAAATGACTGATGCTGATTTAATTGCACTGTCAGTGCATTGGGGCCAGCAGCAGGAACAGGTCCAGGTGAAGTATTCTGAGTTAATCTAAGACCAATGTTGGGCAAATTTCCTCTAAGAGCATTATTTGGATTAAGAACACCTGGATGATTTATAAGAGAAATACAATTTACAACCATTAAATACTTCTTACATAAATAATCATACTCCAGTTAACAAAGAATGAAATTCTAATTTAAAAAATTAGAATGGATAATAAAATAGTTTCAAAAATAACATTTTGCTTAATGAAATTTATTGTATGCTTTGGAAACCATGAAAAACTGAGATATTGTCTTAATCGAACTTCAAATGTACATATTATAAAATGTTAAAATTCGAGTTTATATTTACCAGTTACTAAGTTCCCCCCCCCCTCAGATTTCGAACACACAGGAAAAAGATTACTTAAAAAGCCTTTAATACAAGATAATTTTCAAATTGCTTTATAGCCAAAGCAATGAAAACAACCATTAAATTAGGGATATTTTTAAATCAGCACTATTAAATTAGGTTTTAAGCTGTATTTAAAAACAATGAGATCATGTAAAACAAAATCAACACCAAATTTTACTTAATTATTACATTATTACATAAAAAGGCCACTTGTATGTAAAACAATGCATAAAGTGATTATATTACTAAATAAATAAAAATTCTAATAATATTATCCCTATTCATGAAAAATTAACACAGGATTGAAATAAAAATTTAACTATTTCATTCCCTCCAAAATTGTATTTAAAATTTTTAATATTTTTACATTTTGATCATACTGAATAAACTTTTAATAATATAAAAATATCTATATAATGCATAAATCTTTTATTGGCA
>KK120592.1:153010-187714 GCA_000611955.2 Stegodyphus mimosarum | reverse complement strand
TGATTAGTTTTACAGTTTTTTATACAAGATAATTTCAGCTACAAATGCATAAAAATATTTCACATAAATGCATAGTTTTTAATGAACGTAATTGGGGGGGGGATATTTTACAAGTAAAGTATTTTACAAAAATGGAATACAGAAACTAACTTTGAGCTTGATTCATTGTGGACTGTGACTGCGACACAATACTTGAAACTGCTTGATTTGACTGAAGCTGTGGGTTATTATGTCGTAGTGGCATATTACTAGGGGCCATGTTTAACTGATTTGCCAGAACGCTAGTTGTAGGAGATGTAGATACAGGAGATGATGGGGCAGCAGGCTGATTCCATGACATACGAGGGCCACCTAATATAAGCATATAAACAATGTTTCATTTAATTTTGATTCTACTTATGGTTTATTTAATGGAAAAAGGAAAAAAATACTAAATATCTTATACCAAATTCAATTGTTTGCTTCATGTTATAGATACGGATTTATATATGAATATTCAAAAATCTCTTATCTGAAATTTAACACCAATTAAAAAATGTTTTAAAACTAGATATTATACATAAGATGTGAAAACCAGAAATATGTTTATTTTTGGCTGTTTTAGAATTTTTTCTGCTCATGCATTTTCAAAATTAATTTTTGATATTTTATAAAGTGCTGAAAGAGATATATACAGATAAGTATTTATTTAGTAGCCATATATAATTATTAACCTAATGTTTTCCAAAACATCAAATTCTTAATAGTACTTTTCTGGCGACAGATTTGTGTTTTTAGTGTGATGCTGACAATGAATAGACCTTTGGCATGCAGCATAAATCATACTGTTGGCACATAAAAAAACTAATTTATGCTTACAAGCTGGAACAGGTGAATGCCCTCTTGGAGGTCTTATACCTTCTGTATGTTGAGTTGGAGGTCCCTTATTGGTAATTGTTACATTTGGTGGATTGGGCTGAAAAAAGAATTATACAATATCAGTTTCTGATTAGTAATTTTGATATGCATGTATGATATCAAATTTTGTCTTTTCTTTCTAAATTAATACATGTTTAGCCTTAAAACTTGAAGACAATCAAATACCATCATAAATGTACCCACATGTATAACATATGGATAATCTTTCTGACTATTGATTTACTCATGCACACAGATAACATTCATCTTTGCCATATCTACAAAGACATTATAATGCAAATGAATGCTAATTTTCCCCCTCATTTTGACATGATTTCTATGATTATTAACCTGCTAAAGCAATTTTAGTCATGTAAGCTCTATTTAATGATGAAAATAAAAATATAGTAATAGGCTGCACAATGTAAGACTCAGTTGGGTTCTAATGCTAATTGCAAGTGAAATGGACATAAGATCCAAGAAACTGAGCTATGGATAATAGAAAAGACATCACCTGGTCCAATAAATCCAAATTCTTGATACATTATACAGCTAATTAAGTCCATATGTTCAGATTATAGTCACAGCTATGATTCTTATATGCACTGCAGAGTGCATACAGGCTAGAGGAGGAGATAAATGTTCACTAGGATTTCAAAGCCAGGAAATGACAAAAATCAACTGTGTCCTCACCATGATTTCAACTAGGGATCTTCCAACTGACCCTCTAAATTTCATAAGAGCATGTATGGGGACGCAATAATTCTTTGTATTCTTCCCCATTTAAATGGTGATGGGGAAGAAGCACAACGTTGTTAATCAAATTTAAAAATAATCATTAAGAGGCCCAACATTGTTAATCAAATTTCATCTGAACTGAAATCTACTAGATTTTAGTTCAGATGCCATAGTAGAGACCGATATCTGAATGGATTTTGAAACAAGACAACATAAAAATTCAGCAGTGCTCTTGCTGATATTTAAACCACCGATCTTCCCACTATCAGCCGGACATGTTAATCACTTACACCACAAGAATATACATAGGATAATGCAATGATTCCTTACAAAATTCTGATGCTGCAGACAATTTCTTCACATCTAATTTTATGAGCCATTGTTCAACAGAAAAATATCTATCAATTATCAAAAACATGAGCTTTGTTGCAGATAAAGTTTATTTATTCATATTGTCGTGTAGATGAAGGGATCGTACAAATGAACTGGCAAGTATTCAAGTCTAAACTCAAGACTTAATTAATTCGAACTGCATAAGAACTACCTATATACTACAGCTGATGAGCATGCTGGAACATAGAGAAAACAGGTTAATAAGAACAAAATTTACCTAAAAATCAATTATGAGGCATCCTGCCTTTAACAGGTTTCGAACCCGGGACCTTCGGCACTCGAGTCTTGTGTCTTCTCCACTTAGCTATGAGGAGCTCAGTCGAAAGGATCAATTTTCACTACATTTCCCCCTTCTTAGGAAGAAGCAGTGTCCCGCTGCAATCTGGTTTGGCTTCTTGTAACAGGTCTCCTGGAAATATTGGGCTTTCTTTCATCATCTAGTTGTACTTTTGGATCAAGATAGGGCTTCAATCTCAATACATGAACGAAGTCTTTTGAATACCGTCGTTTCCTATTTCATCCTGTCAGAGAGCTGTCGTGTTATTCGATACAGTCCAAAGTAATGTTTTAGGAGCTTTTCGCATAATCCAACCCTTTCATACTGGAGTGAAGACCCAGACTAAGTCTCCAATGTTGTAGATGACAGGTTGATGCCTCTTGTCACATCGGCACTTGTCTGGGGCTTGCACTTTAAGAATATTGAGTTTTACAAGTTGTCTAGCTTCTTCAGCTCTAATGATCAGATGTTGGGCATAACTATCGCCGGAATCTTTGATACTGTATGGAAAAATTATGTTGAGAGGAGTCTGGATATCTCTACTATAAATGAGAAAGAATAGACTGAATCCCGCTGTGTCTTGTTTCGTTGAATTATAGGCATAGGTTACAAATGGTAGAAAAGTATCCCAATCTTTCTGTTCAATGTCTATGTACATGGACAGCATGTCTGTCAGTGTCTTATTGAATCTTTCAGTTAAGCTATTGGTCATTGTACATAGTTTGAATGGCCTTCATTGTGTATAGACTGGTCCTGTTCCCACACAAAAGACCCTTTTGTGAACGTTATTTTGTTTACATTCTTTCCCTTGAACGGACCTACATGCCTTAGTCACCCTAAACAACAAGATCTCAGAACAATAACATTCTTCCCCCTTTCAAATCAGCATTTTCATCAGTTTGAATAGACTCTCTCCTCTGCCATTCGATGAATCTTCCAGGACCCATCTTTTCCCCACCCCTGCCTTTTCTGCAATTTTTTTCAAAGGTGGACATGACTCTACCTGCCTCGCAATAACGAACTCTGACGTATTTCCCCTTCAGCATGAATCGATTTTTCTTGGCATTCTGGCAGATACAGATCCCATCAGTTTGGGTACAAGTACTTGTTGGATAGTTTTTAAGTAAGAAGGGAGAGGAAAATTTTTGAAAATGGCACCTAAACGGCACAGAAGCTATACTGCTTGTTTTAAGCTTAATGTAATTTTACGTGCTGAACAAATTGGAAATAGAGCAGCAGCTCGAGAGTTTGAAGTGGACGAGAGATGTATTCGACTTTGGAGAACTGAAAAAGAAGAACTTAAAAATATGCCCCAACAGAAACGAGCCAAAAGAAGTGGTACTGTAAGGTGGCCGAATCTAGAGGACGATCTTGCAGACTGGATAAAGGAGCGACGAAGAAAGGGAATGGCAGTTTCGACTGTAAAATTTCACTTTCAAGCAAAATTTAAAGCAAAACAAATGAACATAAATGATTTCAAAGGAGGGCCTTGCTGGCATAGCAGATTTATGAAAAGAAAAAATATTTCTGTGCGTACTAGAACAACAGTCAGGCAACAATTACCAATGGACTGGCAGGATAAAAAAAGCATCTTTTCTAAAATATGTGACAGATATTATTGATAAAAAAAAAAAAACTTCTTCGGTCACAGATAATAAATATGGATGAAACGCCGTTAGCTTTTGACTCTCCTGCAAACAGAACTGTTGATGAAACTGGTGCAAAAACTGTATCTGTGCTTACAACGGAGCATGAAAGAACGTCATTTACACGTGTGTTAGCTTGTGCCGCAAGCGGTGACAAGCTAAAGCCGATGATCATTTTTAAACGAAAAACTATTCCGAAGGGAGATTTTCCTAATGACGCACTTATCTGTGCAAACGAGAACAGCTGGATGTGCGAAACAATTATGCATGAGTGGCTACAAAAAGTTTGGCAGTGTCGTAAGTTTTTCCAACCAAAAGAGCTATTGATAATGGATTCCATGCGTGCTCATTTACCCGAGTCAGTGAAAACCAGATGTCAAAAATTGTCTACAACCGTAGCAATAATTCCTGGTGGTTTGACAAAAATCTTACAACCATTAGATTTGTCAGGTAATAAATCCTTCAAAGCTGAAGTCCGAAAGCGGTGGGAGTGTTGGATGAGTGAAGGATTGCATACGTATACCAAAAGCGGTAAAATGCGTAGAGCATCTTATGAAGAAGTTGCAAAGTGGGTAGTAAGTGCATGGAAATCGGTAAAATCATCGTCAATAATAGCAGGGTTCAAAGAAGCTGAAATTATATCCTTAGATAAAGAGACTGTAAACCAAGAGGATGAATGTGACGATCTGGAAGACTTAGATCAAGATTTACTAAATCTTTTTAATTCGGATAGTGAGGAATCAGATTTTGATGGCTTCATATGATGTATAGGTTGCTGTAATACCTTTTGTAAGTAAAATTTAAAATTTCCTTTTGTCATCCAAATTTAATATTTCGTTGTTGCAACATTTTTTATAATATAGTCTGAGTATTACAAATATGGATTTCTTTAGTGGGTAAATATAAGTATATTCGTGAATGTAAATATATTTTCAACATTTTTTACCTTTAATTTATTTTTGAGCTATGGTTTCATTTCATGCATTTTTCTTAACTGATATGTTATATATCACGACATAGGTTGAGATTTTGCATCTATATGGGCCACGACCATGTCACACGCAATTTAATCTATTGCGGCGTTTCTGTGTAATTTTAATTTTTTTCCCGCCATTTTTCTCGAGTGCGGCGTTTATGCTGATGCGGCCTTTCTTCCAGAAATTACGGTAGATCTATCCCAATTTTGGTAAACAGTGAGTCAGGGGGTTTTATCAGATGAAGCTGTCCTGTTGGAAGTTGCGGCAGCGGTTTCCGTCTTTGGCATTCTCGGCAGTGTGATACATACTGCCATGTGTTCCTATATAGCCCTGGCCCTACTTCCTCCTTATTCGGTCGTACGTTTTGGCAAATCCGAGATGACCAGTCGTTGGAGCATCATGAAGACTTCTTAGAACCTCGTTACGAAGTTGCTTTGGTACTACTAAGAGCCATTGTTGTCCCATAGGATCATAGCTTCTTTTGTACAGTATAACATTCTCATTTGATAATTTTGATATGTGTTACCTCTCTTGAGAATTGTAATAAATGGATTTTAATTGTTTGTCCTTCTGCTGCTCTTTTCCGTAATCTACGATGGCTGCGAAGAAAGGGATATCTTCATTGTTTTCAATTATTGGTTCTATAAGGGGCTTCCTTGATAGTCAGTCTGCATCGGAGTGTTTGCGACCGCTCTTGTAGATGATATTTATGTCATATTACTGTAATCTGAGAGCCCACCGTGTAAGTCTTCCGGCCTAATCCTTAACTTTGGCCAGTCAACATAAAGAATGGCTGTAGAGATATGGCCTAAACTTACTGATTGCCCAGTTGATGGCAAGGCATTGTTTTTCGGTCATGGAATAGTTTCTTTCAGCTGCAGTAAGGGACCCGGATGCATAGGTTATTGGTCTTTCTTTGCCATCCTGAATCTGAACCAGTACTGCGCCGATGCCATAGCTGCTAGCGTCAGAATGTATTCTCATTTCTGCATCTGGAATAAAATGTCCCAAAACAGTGGCACTGGTCAGCAACCTTTTCAGCATTTCGAAAGATTAAATCTGCAGCTCGTTCCAAGAAAATTTTGCATCTTTCTTCAACAAGTCATGCAGGGGCTTAGCGATATTTTTAATAAATTGTCGGTAGTAGGCCCAGAAAACTTCGGACATCGGCGATATTCTGCAGAACAGGGAACTTTGCTACAGCCTCTACCTTTTGTGGATCAGGATATATCCCATATTGATCGACTAAGTGTCCCAGTATAGTCAGCTTCTTTTTGCCGAATGAATATTTCTTGGAATTTAGCGTCAGTCCTGCTCTTTGGATACATTTCAGTATTTCCTGAAACACTTTAGGGAACTTTGCTACAGCCTCTACCTTTTGTGGATCAGGATATATCCCATATTGATCGACTAAGTGTCCCAGTATAGTCAGCTTCTTTTTGCCGAATGAATATTTCTTGGAATTTAGCGTCAGTCCTGCTCTTTGGATACATTTCAGTATTTCCCTGAAACACTTTTGGTGTTCTTTGAAATTAGGTGCATACACGATTATGTTGCGAGGTAGCAAAGGCAAATATTCCATTTGAGGTTTATTAGTGCTGTGTCCATCATCCGTTCGAATGTGGCTGGAGCATTGCCTAATCCGAACAGCATGACTTACATGGCATGACATGAAAATCAAAGAGACTATCTGAAGTCACAAAAGCTGTCTTTTCTCTGTCTTTATCATCAACCTCTAGGTGCCAGTAGCCTGACTTCAGATCCACCATAGAGAAAATTTTTGCACCAGCCAGGCAGTCCAAAGCATCATCGATGCGAGGCAACGGACAGACATCATTTTTGGTTACCTTGTTCAATTTTCTGTAATCGACACAAAAACTCCATCATTTTTCTTCTTCACAAGTACGACTGGAGATGACCATGGACTGTCTGACGGTTGTATCACATCTTCTTTTAGCATTCGTTGCACTTCATCTGCAATCACACACCACTCAGTGGCCTCGTGCACTGTCACCTGTATCAATCTTGTGCTTCACCGCATTGCATCAGGATTTTCTCACAATAAAGCCAAAAACGTCACTAAATTCATCTAGTAGACTCAATAGATAGTCTTTCTTAGCATTGGTCAGATCAGTATCAAAAATTTCTTTTAAGTTTTCTTGAGATAACCTATTCCTGAACCTTCCTTGGAACCTTCTGGAGTCTGACCACTTAGGGAGCAAATAGCATTGCTTTCTATGATCGTTAAACAGCCTACATTCATCCCTTTCGATATCAGTTGTGTTCGTCTAGAACAATTAGTTACCCATAATTTACCAAAACCATCCTCTATAGTGACAATTGAAGCTGGTATCGATAGTCCTTTTTCGCAAATCAGAAATCATTTTCCAACAATCATAGCTCCATCTGCTTCCCATTGTTCTCAACTCAGGGCACATATTTGCCTTGTGGTGTTTGCTTCAATTAAATAATCGGTTGCGGCAAACAAGAAGGACTCTGACTTATTTAAATACTCATTGCCTGGAAGGATTTCTGAAAGCTGAAGTTCTTGATTTCCACAACGATAACAGCATCAGTGGCACGGAAAAAGTTTCATCCAATTATCATTTGATGACTACATTCAGGAAACGCAAGGAATTCAAATGGCCTCTTAGTCCCATTCAAATCAACTTTTGATACACAGCGTCCTGAGGCAGCTACAGGTTTACCACACGCAGTTTTCAATATAGATCCATTTTCAGTAAACATAGTAGCATTCAGCTGTCCACGCAATTCCTCGGATATGACAGAATAATCGCCTCCCGAATCAACAAGAGCTTTTACACACTTTCCGTTCATGGTGATAAAAGTGGTATTCTTCAACTTGGCTGTGGTGTACATCAGAAGATTTTCTTCATCTGCGGCTCACCAGGTACAGGTCGCTTGAGCTAGTTTTCCTCATTGGCTCAATTCCTCGGATATGACAGAATAATCGGCTCCCGAATCAACAAGAGCTTTTACACACTTTCCATTCATGGTGATAAAAGTGGTATTCTTCAACTTGGCTGTGGTGTACATCAGAAGATTTTCTTCATCTGCGGCTCACCAGGTACAGGTCGCTTGAGCTAGTTTTCCTCATTGGCTCAGCGTTGGGAATGGCTGAAGCAGTGTACTGGTGACTGCGAATGTCGGCGGTTGAAAGAATGTCACCGATAAGGTGAACTGCACCTTATTCGGGAAGAAGTAGGTTGTGCATATTCGTCGTCGAAGCTGTATGGAGCTGTATGTATCCCTGTCCTGTCTTGAATGTCTTTGCGGCTCTTGCATTTTTAAATATCTGGCGTCTCTCCCTACAGTACCTCAGAACATGTCCTGGGCATCCGCAATGAAAACACAGAGGGACATTATCGTCAGTCCTCCACAGATCTGTCTTACGTTGTGGAGTAGTTCTTTGGCTAGCTTCACATCTTGGCTGCAGCCTAACTGGAAGTGAACTTGGATAGCGTTTTTGCTTCTCCTTGCTCCTGTAAGTGGTGCCAGCGCCTCCATAACCTCTTCGCGGACCACAGATGCTATGTCATTCGATGCTACAGGTTCAATTTCTGTGTACAGCTGAACTTGCGGCAGGAATTTCTGAAGCTCTTCCCTGACGATGGGGCACATTATAGACCTTAGTTCATCGGCATCCGCATCGGTTGACACTGCAGAGACATTAGGTAGCCTCTGAAATCGTGGTTGGTCTTTGTTGAAGGCTTTCTATGTGACGGCAGCGTTTCCAAAGGCATCGACGCTGTCATAGTCCTGGGACGACAGAACCTGGGACAAGTCCTCAGCAATACCTTTTATGAGATGGGCCACTTTCTCGTCTTCAGACAGGGTTTGCTTTTCGGCAGAGAGCAAGAACATCTTGGATGTAAGCTTTAAACGTCGCATCAATTTGCTGCACACATGTGAGTAGTCGCTCAGCTTGGCACTTTCTGTCAGCTGCAAGGGAAAATGTGTTCTTAAGAGCATTCCTGAAAACAGTCCAACTAGTAAACGTGTCTTCATTATTATCAAACCACTGTCGAGTGGTTACATCAAGGTAAAAAATGACATTCGCAAGGCACATTTGATCATCCCAGTGGTTATAGTTGGCAATTCGATCGAAGTCCTTGAGCCATCTATTAGTATCTTCTTGGCAGTCTTCAGTGAATATACACGGGCTTCTGGGTAGTTGGTACGTCAGGATCAGTATTGGTGCGATGTTACTCGAAACGGAACTAACTCCTGCTTGAGCTGCTCGGTTGCCTTCTCATCAAACATCTTTCTTGGTCTTATACGTGAATCCTGTAAGAGTCCAAACTCAGGAGGAAGTCCTCGAATCCGAAGGCTTTGGCATAACTCTGCCATAGTAACCGAGTGGTACCCAGCGCCTCCACCAAACTGTCGCACAGAAGGGATTGTAAAAATGAACAGGCAAGTACTCAAGTCTAAACTCAAGACTTTATTAATTTGAACTGAATGAAGAACTACCTATATACTACAGCTGATGAGCATGCTGGAAAATTCCAGACTCAGAATGTTCTGGAAAATAAAGAAAACAGGTTAATAAGAAGGAAATTTACATAAAAATCGATTATGAGGCATCTTGCCTTTGATAGGTTTCGAACTCAGGACCTCCGGCTCTCGAGTCCTGCATCTTCTCCACTAAGCTACGAGGAGCTCAGTCAAAAGGAGCAATTTTCGCTACAATATCAACTTTATTCCTTGCTTGTTATAATGCTTACTAATACACTAAGCTACGAGGAGCTCAGTCAAAAGGAGCAATTTTCGCTACAATATCAACTTTATTCCTTGCTTGTTATAATGCTTACTAATAGGTCACTGCGTTCCTTGCTATAATGTTTACCATGCCATACTGCCAGGATCATAGAGGAGCAACTGAAGGAAAAAATCTGATAGGTACACTATATGACTTCCTTGTATGGAATATTAAATTATATGCATTTTGCATTTCATTTAAACTTATTGGATTGAATTAAATCTACTTTGTCAACAGTGCATAAACCACAAAAGGATAAATGCACTCTTTAAAATTCACTATATTTGTTTATTATAGCGACACTCTGGCACTAGGTTCACTTAACAACATTACATCTCATTCATTTTATAACTCCAAATGCACAAGAATTATGTATATTTTCTGAAGAAGTACCTAATCATTGCCACATATTCTATTCAAATACTATAATAAATCTAAAGCAATGTATAATTTAAAAAAAAAAAAAAGAGAGAGAGAGAGAGAGGAAGAAGAAGAAAGAAAAGAAAGAAAGAAACAATTTTTCACAGATGATTCAGTATTTCTCATTTAACTAACTCAGTTCTCACTTTGTGACAAGGCAAAAACACATAAAAACTGAAAACATCTATATTAAAAATTATAAAGTAAATCTTAAACACTTATTTCCTCGAATAAATTCTGGAATGGATTAGGCATGATTTAATTCGCAATAATAAAAGGCGACGTTACCTTTGTTGTTGCAAAGCTTAGTTTCTCTAGATTGGCAACAAATCGAATATTATCTTAAGTTTCAAATGTAAACAAATATGTATGCCATGAGAAAAATCATTAGGCTTAGCCGCACTTAAACAACTTGCAAATTGTTGATAATTCTACAAATATTCCCCGCAGATTTACTAAAGGCATAAAAACCTTAACCGACAGATAAGAACGACATAATTCAATCATTTTTAAAGAAAAAAATGCACAATTTACCAACATATAAGAATTAAAAAACTAACTCACGGAGCCAAGTAACAGAATGAATATACAGTTAGTCAATAAAGTCTGCGTACATCAAGAAAAGTAATATCAAATCCAAATTTTAAGGAGCAAAAAGAGTAGTTTCTTAAAGTTTTATTTTTTAAATATTTAGTTTCAATAAGGGACTTTCAAATTATTTAACTGTAATATTTTCATATCTAATAATTTATGCACACTAATCTTTAAAAGATAAGTGGCCAGAAATTAAAGCCAATAAAGTTTGCGTACAATGCGAAGGAGGCGAGGGATTTCTTATCTAACTTTCAAACTTCAAACTTGAGATTGCAAAGAAGGTTACACTTTCAAGGTCATTGACTTCTGAAGCAAATTTCACGTTGATTGGAAGTTGTTATTTCTATTTGTTGTTATTTCTATCTTTTGACGAAAATGACCAATAAAGTAATTCCTTTAGTTATGAGACAACTAATTATCAAATTGAGAGATGAACGTAAAACTCTTTGTTATATTGGTAAAACCATTGGAAAACCATTTTCTACTGTGCAGAGTCATTCAAAACTATCTTGACACTGGTAGTCTTGCTGTAAAACTAAGATGTGGGAGACCGAAGAAGCTAACGCAGAGAGAAGAAAGAAAAATTCTTTTATGAATTAAACAAAATCCTAAACTTTCTGCTGCAAGCATTGCAAAAGACTTTTTTTAACTAGCAGCAAGAAAATTTCTCTTGAAACTGTACGAAAAGTGTTGCAAAAGGCCGATTATCATGGATGCAAACCTAGGTCTAAGCCATACATTTCCGAGACAAATAGAGAGAAAAGAATTACTTTTGCCAAAACATATTTAAACTCTTCGCAGGACTTCTGGAACAATGTAATTTGGTCAGATGAAAGTAAATTTACAATATTTAAAGTTAATGACCATCCTATTGTATGGAGAAAACCAGGAACAGAACTGAATCTGAGAAATTTAAATCCAACTGTCAAACATGGAGCTGGCAGCGTGATGGTATGGGGGTGTATGTCGTCGAAAGGAGTTGGAAATTTGCACATTATTGATAAAGTCATGGATAAGTATGTCTATCTGGATATTCTGAAGAAAAATCTACGAGAGAGTGCCCGAAATTTAAACTTTCTAATACCTTTATTTTCCAACAAAACAATGACCCGAAACATGCAACTAAAATTGTGAAGGAATATCTCCTCTATCACACTCCAAGACAGTTGTGTGCTACTCCACAGTCACTTGACCTCAATCCAATCGAACATTTGTGGGCAAAATTGCAGAAACGAATTCGAAAACACAATAACGTCGCGAAATGAGCTAATTAGTAAATAGCCGGAAGAATGGGTGAAATTTACATCTGATGACACTGAAAAACTAATTCAGTCAATGCCCAGATGTCTGCAAGCTGTTTTGAAGAATAAAGGATATCCTACAAAGTATTGAAGTAATGTAAAAAACTTATATTTTGCTTTTTTTTTAAAGTGTACACAGATTTTATTGGAGGGAATTTCTGAGTTTTTTTGACAAATTATATTTTTGAAAAAATGTAAAAAGTATTACACTTATGTTATTTACTTTTTATTTAAGCTTACAATTTTAGCTAATAGAAGAAAAAAATGCAATGATTAAAACACATTTTTCTATCCTTTAAGTGTTTTTTTAATATAAAATTTAGTCTGTACGCAGACTTCTGTGGCTAACTGTATATATATGTACAATTTAACAAAATTTCTATTCATAAAAAGCAATTTAAAGTAAAAAATTAATTATGGAAATAAGTTTAAAAGAAATTATAAATAATTTATATTGCTGCGAACTTATCTACAATATCATTTAAATTCTGAGAACATAAGTAAATCAAGTGCAAGTATCAAATATAAAATTGTAATTATTTTTTTTTAAATCCTAAAAATAAAAAAATTGCATAAGTGAATAATTGTTGAGCTGGCAGAAGACAGACTTATCAAGGGGAAGTTGCCCTCAAACCTAACTCTTCAATTATTCAATTCGTGTTTCGTCATTTATGTAGGCAAGTGTAAAATTCAAAACCAAAAGTAAAACCAAATGATGTGACCTATCAAAGGCTATTCAAACAAGTGGAACTTTTAAAAAAGTACAAATCAAAGCCAATACAAAACAATACCCTTTATAATACAAATTTTTTAGAAAACCAATTTAATTTAGAAACTCTTGCCCACAAAAAACTTCCCCGACACGAATATGCATATAAACAAAAAAGATACAGAAACTATTAACATACTAAAAATAAACTAGAAACTAAATAATACTACAATAATATAATAAAGGCAAGTAAAAAGTAAATTTCAAATTAATTAATTTACCATTATTTCTATTGGAGTGTGGACAAGTAGCAAGTCAAATTAAGTGATGTAAAGTAGTGTTCCTTCTATTTATAAAAGAGGGCACTAGTAAAAGGTAACGTTGAGTGATAAGCTGCTGTATGTAAGAACCATTTCAAAAAACTACTTAAAATTATGCTGCAAACTATATGTAATGTAAAAAGTGTGTTCTGTAGCTAAAAATTTTTTTTAAATCTTACTGTGTAGTAATGTAAAAATGTGTGTGAAAATGTGTGTAAAAATGTGTAAAAATTGTGAAAAAACAAACTGTTGTAATGTGAAAAATGGTTGCAAATTACTAAGAACTGTAATAATTTTTTTTTTTGTAAATTTAATTCAAGAAGTATTTTTGAATTTTAATTTAGAAAAATTAAAAAATTTTTATGAAAGTAAAAAGTATTGTAATATTTAATTATATTGAAACTGAATTTAAAATGTGTAATAAAACTTACTAAATACTGGCCAAAAAGTTAAGGAAAAGGAAAAAAAGATTAAAATTTTCACTCAATTCGGGCTATAATTGAGACTTTTGAAAAGAGTTGGCCCTTTATTAGTAAAAGGAAAGAATCCAGTATTAAATATACATTTTTACATATTTACAATTACAAATATTTACAAGAAATATTTACAAGATAATCCCTTAACTCTTCAAAATCCTTCATTACCCTCCAGTTAAGGTTTAAGGTAATGTTATCACACTATAAAAAGTCAATAAATTATAAAGAAAAGTTAATGCCTGCCTTTTTAATATATAAATTAATAAATTGTGTTGGGACTTGGTTATTAACCTGAATATCAACTAGTTTTATTATTTCATCTTTTAAATCTTCTATTTCAGTTAAATTTAAGTTAAATTCAGTTAAATTCTATTTAAATTCAAATTTCATTCCTTGCAGCAATGGCGCAAGTGAATTATTTAAATTTAATTAAACTTTAATATATTCTTTTGAAACTATATATATATACATATATTTACATACTTTTGGTGCGGCCGATTACAACCAAAATAGGAGATGCACATCTACATGTTATAACAGTCCTATATACAAGATTTCAACATTCTGATTTATAGATTTTGAGTTATGCGAGATTAATACATATGTAAATACGCACAGACGCGACAAAAAAATTTCTTCAGAATCCATTTTAAATCAGTTTTATAATTTTTTGGGGGGAAAAACAGTCCTTTGTTCTGTCCTTATGAACGGATGTCATGCAAAAACATCATTAAATTGCATTCGATAGTGGTCAAAATGAATATTTTTGTTGAAATATGATACCTGAAATTTTTCACGATTTTAATACTTCCTTTTTACTTCGTACAAGGAAGTAAAAAACAAATTTTCTGTTATAGTTCCATGTGCACAAGAAATGAATATAATCTAGCGCATATGGTTAAAAATAGATAAATAAGTCTGCACAACATCACCATTTTGAAACATAATTGGAAGATCTATAGTTGAGATTAATACCACAGATATCTTTTATCACCTTATTGAAGCAATGCCTCACAAAGTAGCTACGGTTTAGTAAATAAACAAGAGTTTTATATCTTATGAAGTCAATTATCACAACATAACAGCTCCTGTGGACATTCTTTCTAAAAATATGCATATCACAACACATTAAAAAATTCTACCTGCCTTCAGAGAAGCAAACAGCTAATATACTCTAATTTTCTTACAGTTTTCTGAGTTCCTGAAACAGTTTCAAACTGGTACCCTTCAAGGTACAATTTTTCTCTTTAAAGGCGAAAAAGCGCCAAATATGGCTAGTAAGGAAAACAACTAGGAAAAGTATGTTTTTGGAGAGAGGACCAATAAATTACTTGATAATAGTAATGTGTGAGGAAATTTTTACTGTTTTTCATTATGCATCTGAAACAAAACAACAAACATCAGCTGCATGAAGGTTCCTGTCAGTTAAAAAAATACAGGTAAATAGCATTCTTACAACAATAATTTAGATTAGTAATTGCATGTTCTAATTATCAAAAGGCAGCTTTGCCAATAAAGTTATACACATTAAATGTACCGAATGGTGAATTTTATTTGAACAACCTGAGTTTGGCATACATCAGGTATGGGCTGGTTATATTATTACAGGTTTTGCTTTCCGATTATTAACAGCATGATAATGAACACTTTTAATTCAAGTTGCATTAAATAATGAATAACACTGTGATAAAGATTTGACACATGTGTAAATTTTTTGTTGTGCAGCACAAAACAAACCTTACTTTTTTTAACAATATCCTCTAAATGTGACAGACAAAATGTTCTTAAAATGTTAAACTAAACCACTGTAAAAATTCATAAAAATTTGACAACAGTTAAACAGCCATTTTAAATTTCATTAATTGTAAATTTTATTACCTGATTTAATGAAGAAAGATGAGATGCTGGTGGCGTTGGAATGCCTGGCCTTTGTGGAAGTGCTTGATTTGGCTGACCAGGCATAGACCCCTGACCATAATTTAAAGGTGACTGGCCAGAGCCAGGAGCTTGTATAGAAGATGGAACCTGATTCTGAGAAGATAATGCTGATGCTGGACTTTCAGAAGAAGGCCAATCCATGCCTGAATAATTATCTTTAAAAATAAATTTTATAATTTTTCATTAAATTTTCACATTTTTTTTTAACTATTTTACTCACAAACTTTGAAACAAATTCTGATACACATCTCAACCTAAGGTTCTTAACATAAAAAATCTTGTTTTTTTTTTAAATTTTAATTTAATTTAAACTGCATTTTTTCTGCATCCACTTATCAAATGCTGTTTACACATTAATGGTTTCCAAAGCAATTTAACACCTGCTTAGATATTAAAAATTGTAATATACATTTTAACATGCAAATTAATATAATAATTAATTAAGACCCAATATAAATTTAATATGATTTTACTTTGGCCTAAAGCAGAAAGAAATATTATGTAAATGAAATTTATCATAAAATAATTAGTAAATAAAATCTTTTAAAGAACATTACAGATTATCTTAAGCTTTAATTCTCTTTCCCATCATTTAACCCTCTGAGCAGCTCAGGTTTTTGGATCTGCCATGAAGACCTGTATTCAAAGAGCTTTTATTAGCTAAATTTGTATATTTACTTACTTTAGGCTCTATTTTCATAAACTTTATTTATTAAGATGGCATTTATATTGTTAAAGAAAGCAAGAAAGCAAAATATTGTAAATTATACGCTAATATATATCAAGTTAGAAAAAATCTCATGACCGGATAAAGCCAGCCATGGCGCTCAGAGGGTTAAAGAAATAGCGGACTATCTGAAATCAGATGCAATGAAGGGAATCCTTTTAATGAAGGGATATACAATGACTTTCAAATATTTCGCAGTAAATACTTTGTGATTTCAGATAAAATGACTTTTTTTTTCCTTTTTTAATCCTCTTATTTAAAACATGATTTTAATCATCTGACTAAACCCATTCACATCCTACTGCTAATAGTGGTAAAAATGTGTTAAAAGTTCTTTTATTTAGCCCATCTTATAAATTTATTCAAAAAAGCAACTACATAAGGAAGCACAAACCCACTAACCTACAAATTTTTAATATTTTATATTTTTGTTTCTATCGCATTTAAAATAATAGAAAGTCTGGCTATATATATATATACATACACACACATATAGCTATAACATATCATGATCTAGAGAATTTATCACTTCAGTATTAAAACTTCAATTAATAACTATAATATTAAAAATGCACCACATCTTGTGCTAATTTTCTAAAGCTTTTCATTCATTTGTAAAAAAGTGGATCTGGATAAATTCATGATTTTGTCAAGCTTATTAGCACTTTTCTGTTATAGCCATATCATGTATTTTCAACACTATAATAATGCATTTTGGTTGATTTCTTTTGCTATGCCTTTGGATTAATACTGGACATTTTATCCCCCAATTTTTCTTTACTTATTTTTCTACATTTTCTCCCATTTTTATGAAATTCTATTCACAATTTTTTTCTGCTTTCATTCCTGAAACATTCTTCGAAAAATGAGAAACACTTTTTTGGGGAGAGGGGAACAAATACATAAAAAATTATGCTTTATGGCTTTTTAAATGACCAGATAAAACATGGAAAACTGAAAAAAAATTAACAGTAATTAATAAAAATAGCTTTAAAAAATCCCACGACTAAACAGCAGATATAAAATTAAAAACTGCATTTAACATAGCCATATAGAACATTTTCCCTTTGCCGTGCATGCAGTACCATATAAATTCGTTTAAATAAAAGTTTAGTTGATAGGCAGTATTCCTTTGGCATTTATTGTGCCATTTTGCACTATCCACAAATGTTGACATTTAGTGTTTGGATGAATGAAACGATATAAATGATTTACTGTGAAATATCCCAAATTCATAGCACTATGATCAAATGAAAAATGTACTTGCATCAGCAATGCACGCACATTTTTCAAGTCAACTATTGCCAGGGAAAGCCAAACCAAACTAATGACATCTGGCATCAAGGAAATATGCCAAAAGATGAAGAGCATCAAGTGGTATAGCTTTAACAGAAAAGAATCAGATTTTTCACGTTTTAATTTTCTACAATAAAATCTTCTTCAAGTGCTAATATTCAAGCAACAATAAATGATGAATTCAACTTTAGTTCTTTCTACATTGAAGTCATATCTTTTATAATATATACTTTTACTTTCAGTAAGAATGATTCTAAAAAAAAGCCATGATTTATTATTAATTCAAAGGGGCTTTGTCCCTGAAGGAATATTGTTTTCGTTTTGCAATTTTGCATCGGTTCACTCTGAATGCCCGTTTCACTTTTCAAATTGTTGCCACTAAATATTATTGCTCTGTATTATATTTAAAAAATGAAATAATGAAGAATCTGCATAAACGTACGTAAGTTTCTTGCATTGTGATAAAATGACGGTACCTACAGCCATCCAATTTTGAATGATGTAATCCTACTGCAAATATGAGCATTTGGAAGCCCAAATTTGAAATCTGTTTTATTATTGATTTCATATTTTGTAAAATTTTAATGAATTTTTGATTAACAAACTTAATGATTTCAAAGCGAGCAATGGCAACGTTGTACAGAATAAACATTTTATCTCCAGCATGTGAGACTGTGTATCGGAAATTCTAAAGATATGCTCAATTTAAAAATATTTTGCAATATTTCTCTTGAACTGAATTTGATGGTTTAAGTGCAACGAACATGATATTTAATAAATAAAGGTAACACACAAAATGTAAAAAAAAAAGTCTCTTTGGACGTAATTTAAAATCTAAAACCTTCCAGTTTTTTTTTTTTTTTTAATTTTATAAAATATTTTGTCTTTTCTCTCTGGCCCTAATAATCATTTGTTTGATGCTGCCTATTATTTTAAAAAATCTAGGTATTACAATTATGTTAGCTGCAAAACAACTTCCTTCTATGATAGTTATTTAAAAAATTTCAACTTAATCAACCATTTGTATCCTTGAAGCCTGATAACTTAAAAAATCCCAAGACTAAACAGCACTTAACATAGTAAAGAACATTTTCCCTTTGGCATACATGCAGCACCATATGAATATAAATATATATTCATGTTGATGGGCAGTATCTCTTTTGGCATTTATCATGTCATTTTGAGCTAACCACAGATGTTGACACGTAGTGTTTCAATCAATGAAATGATGCAAATGATTTACTGTAAAATATTCCAAATTCATTATATATCCCTTCATTAAAAGGATTCCTTTCATTGTATATTCCCCCTATCATTCAATTATCCCTTTGGCATTTATCGTGCAATTTTGCATGATATTGCCATGAATAGGAACATATTAACAGCTGAATTCTTGGATTTCGAAAATGAGCAAATACGCAGGCTTATTTCTGAACTGCATCTAGGGGGTGACAAACCATCTCACTTATTGAGAAAAATGAGAGAATTGGGTGGAAAATGTAAAACTTGTAAAGCTAAACCTTCTTGGAAGTTTTTAATTGCCGATGTACCAGTGCCTATAACAGGAGCCAAATTTTTAAGACAATTTGATCTTTCGATTGATTTAAAATGAGGTAGGCTCATTGATAATACAGTACAAAGTCCGAGATCTGGACGTACAATATCCAGAATGATCTAAAATCCGAACCTCCAAACAACCAACAATTTTTTTTTATTATTATACAAATGCTTTACGCATGTGCATTTGACTCCCCCTGCCCAAACATTTTTTTTTACATTAGTACAAAGAGTATCTTTTATGTTTTTTTCATTCCTTTGTGGCTTGATTCCCACACACACATATATATAAATTGAATATAAAAGTAATTAAAAGTAAATTAATAAGACCACGACTTGACAAATACCTTTCAAATGATGATTTTAAATTGAATTTCTGTTCCTTGGAGATGGTATATGGAAAGTTTTCTTATAATTTATTCTGAATTATTGCTTTATATATATGTAAGATATAAGAAAATACAATAGCTGCCTTAAAAACTAATTGGCGATCTCAAAATTAACATTCTAAATTTGGTGCTCACTCAAATTCGAGATTTTTCTACATTACGTAACGCTATTGAGGCGCAACCAAAACGAATACTAGCCAATCATAGCTTGTCTCAAGAATCACATCTACTGAGGTATACTGTGCGAGATAATAACGTTGCCTTCTTTTACTAGCTTCTACCTTCCTAATAGCTCCTCATTTGCTTCCCAATCTAAAATGATATTGCCCCCCGTTAATCTGTGTATATGAAAAATTATTGTAATTGTTTATGATCAAAAAGTATACATTATCTACGAGAAATGAATCTAACGTGCCTAGAAATAAGTATGATAATTAGCTGAACTTGGATTGCATCAACATCTTCTTCCATCTTTCCACTCAACTAACGAAAGCTAAAAGTACCAGTGTTAACTGCACATTAAAATATCCATCATCCGTCACGACCATGACTGTGAGCTGATTCCTCTTCTATGTTTTCCTGAAATCATTACATATATATGCAGTACAAAGTCCGATATCCACATGTCCAATATCTAGACCGTTAAACCACACCTTTATTTATTTAAAAAAAAATTTTTTTTTTTTTAATTCTGTAGGCATGCACATTTGTAGACCATCAAAATCAGCATGGTCATCACCTCTTCACGTCATTTCTAAAAGATTGGGTGACATACGGATAGTAATAGATTACTGAAAATTACACTCATGTTCAAAATTATGTTTACGTGCATAAATTCACGGATTTCTCAGAGACTAATAATTTAATGAATTTTCGTGGAATCATGCATAACATGATGACACATAAATACAAAAGAAAAAATTGAAGATCACCTCATATGATATAAAATTGTAGCATGAAACAATAAAAACGGTAATAAAGTGTGACAAAGAGAGTTAAGAAAAGGAATGATTCAGAAAAAGAATTAAGTTTTACGAATTTAATATGGAATATGATCTCTCCTGACTTGTATACACATATCACAACATGTTTTAAGGCTGGAAATAACGTTGTTAACCACAGTTTGGTGAATTAATCTCCACTCTTCCAGCAATGCCGTCTTCAGAGCATTTACATCTCTAGGAGGAGGATGTATACGTGCAACTGCTCTTCCAAGGTAGTCCCATAAGTTCTCTATCAGGTTAAGGTCAGGAGAGTTTGGTGGCCAAGGTATTCGCTTAATGTCTTCACTTTCAAAGAATTCATCAACGAGGTTTGCTCGATGTGGACGGGCATTATCATCCATAAATAAAAAGTCAGGTCCATATGCACCCCTGAAAAGTCTTACATAAGGATCTAAGACCTCATCCCGATATATCTGGCCTGTCACAGATCCGCTGCTGAACACGTGTAGGGGCGTACGTCCATCGATCATTATTCCACCCCATACCATCACACCTTCACTACCGAAACGGTCACATTCCACAATGTTCGAGGGATCATTTCGTGTTCCTGACTCCCTCCAGATGTAAACACGTTTAGAATCACCAGTTAAACTAAACCGCGACTCATCAGTAAAGAGAACATGGGACCATTGATGTTCAGTCCAGTTTTGATGTTCTTTACACCAATTAAAGCGGTCCCTCTTTTTCTGTGAAGACAGTAAAAAACATACCCTTGGCTTTATAGCATAAAGGCCTTCTGTATATTGTTTGCCGTGATGCAACAGTTCCAGTGGTGGCTGTAAGCTCTGAACTTAACTGGCGAGCAGTAGCCTTTCTGTTACGACGGGCAGTTAATGCCAGATACAGATCTTCAGAAGCAGTGGTCATTCGTTTCCGACCTTGTCCAGGCCTCCTTATAACACTTCCATCATTTTGAAACTGTTTCTATAGCTTAGAGACTGTCTGTCTTGAAATATTCAGACATGTGGCTGTTTCCATGATTGACTGCCCTGCTTCTAAACGGCCGATAATTCGCCACTTTACAGATTCTTCCAAATGATACTTTGAAGCCATAACAAACCACTTTGAGTCCCTACACACTGAAATCAAACGCTATGTTGCAGAAATTCACTCAAATATTCAGTTTGCGCAAAGCGCTTGATTCACCCTTGGATGACGTAACGCCTAGATTTGCATATCACAAACCGTTTGATTACTTTTGATTGGATAATGCTAATTAGGCTTGGTTTTCACACATTCCCTGCAAATACGGATCACACTGATTCGATATTTCATTGAATATCATCATTTTTGGGTATGTAAAGATAATTTTGGACATGAGTGTAAATGTGTATACTGAACCTGACAGATCTAATATCCCGCATTTAGAAGACTTTAATAATACACTTAGCGGAAAGCAAATTTTTTCAAAAATTGATATTGTTCAGGCATATCATCATATACTGGTCCATCCAGACCAGATATGAAAACTGCAGTTTGCACCATATTTGGTCTTTTTGAATTTCCGTTTTAAATTTTGGACTGTGCAAAGCAGCCCAAACGTTTCAAAGGTTCGTGAACGAAATTCTTGGGGGAACTAAAATTTCCTTATGCCTACTTAGATGATATTTTGATATTTAGTGACACAGAAGACGACCACATACCTACCACTTACCTACTATTTTTGAAAAATTAATGTTATGCAGATTCACAATTAATGGTGCAAAATGTGTTTTTGGCATTCCCGAAATATCTTTCTTAGAACATTTAATCAATAAAACGGTACCAAGCCTCCGTTGAACAAAGCTAAACTGATACTTAACTAACCACTTCCTAAAATAGTAAAAAATTTGCAGAGATTTTTGGGATTTTTAAATTTTTACCCAATGTAGACCAGAATTAAATAGTTCAGAATCTAACTTCCTTTTTAAAACTAAGAAAAATGACAATGCTGAATTTGTCTAAGGAAGCGTGGAACAAATTTCAAAATTGTAAACAGTTAATCGAGAATGCGGTTCTTTTAGCACACCCGAAGAAAGATGCCCAGCTGATTTTACAGGTTGATGCATCAGGCTTTGCATTGGTGGATTGCTATCACAATTAGATGATGGAAATTTACAGCCTCTCCAATTTTTCTCACAAAAGGTGTTGAAAGCAGAAAGGAACTACAGCACTTACGATTAGAAGCTATTGGCAGCTTATGCTGTTATTAAGGCATTTTAAACATATGTTGGAAGCACGGAATTTTTCTTTAATCACTGATCACAAGCCGCTTATGTATGCATTTTGACAGCGTTTGGATAAGTGTTCACCTTGTCAGGCTAAGCAGTTAGACTTTATCTCCCAAATCACCATAGAAAAGGATAGGAGAATATCGCTGCTGATGCACTTTAGTGCATAGAAGAGATGAGCACACCTAACCCTATCAACTATGAGGAAATTGCTAAAATGCAACAAATCAATTTAGAATTACAAACTTTACTTAAAGATTCAAAAGTTTTACAACTAAAAAAATTACCTTACCTAACTGTAGCTTACCAATACACTGCAATTTGTCAACAGTTGTCGACCGCCCTCATACTCCCCCAGCATTCTCCCGTGAAAAATTTTTGCAACATTGCACAATTTGTCTCACCTTGGCATTCGTGCATCAATAAAGTTAACACGTTCTCAGTTATTTGGTCTTCCATCTGTAAAGATTTTGCAAACCGGGCACGACAGTGCATCCCATGCCTGAAAGCAAAAGTAAGCAGACATACTAAAACCCTGTTAATGAAGTTTCCAGACCAACTGCAGAAATTTGATAACATCTACCATGACTCATTGGTCCACTACCTCCTTTTCAAAATAATTATTACTGGGTAATTATGATAGATAAGTTTACTAAATGGTCCGAAGCAGTACCCATACTAGACATAACTGCACGCACAGTAGCACATGCTATCTACGACCACTGGATTATTCGATTTGGTTGTCCGGCTGTTATTTCTATTGACCAAGGGCGACAGTTTGAAAGCGGATTATTTCAAGCCTTTTCACAATTGCTGGGAATCGAGAGAATCAGGACATCTCCATACCATCCAGAGGCGAATGGACTTATTGAGGAACTTCACCATCCTTTGAAAGGTCGGTTAAAAGCGTATGATACCAATCTTCCAGGACAATTTTTTGATCTGAGACCTATGGACATATTCCCCAAACAGTTCATGGATGACTTAACATCCCACTTTGCCAGTGTCCACCTGACCATGACTTTCAGCCACAGCCAGCAAACCTGTTTCGTTCATAGTCGACTTAATGATTCCAGGCACGTGTTTGTTCGACATGATGGAATTAGAAAGCCACTCCAAGCTCCTTACAATGAACCACTTAAAGTGCTAGCAAGACGAGATAAAACATTTGATCTCAAAATAAAAGGGATTAAGCAACCAATCTCCATAGATAGACTGAAACCCGCTTTTATAACCAGGGATTCTTTTTAAGTTCTTTCCCAGAGTGCAAAAAAAACCCTCGGACATTTCTACCATCCGTTCTGGACGATTGATTCGACCCCCACATCAGTATGGCACATTTCATTGACACCGTAGTATGCAGTGGCATTGCCAAACAGGCGACAGGAACACAAAACTGTACAGAAAACCCCTCAATTGGAAAAACGCAGTTTAAACCTGTATGGCAAACTTACAGGTTAATGGAGAGGGACGACTTTTCTCCCGCAATCTGTGCTTCACTGGGACATGGAACCCTAGTATCTGTATCAGAGTTGGGCCATTCTCTGTCCTTTTCAGTCTGTTATAGTGCTGTCAACTCTGGCAACTATGTTGTTTTTTTCTTATTAAATTTGATCATTAATTGCTATATGTCTCACCTTAATTAAGATTGCTGTTGTCTATTTAATTCCATCAATCCTCTCTTAGACACGTGATACAGACACATACCTCATACCCTTACGTAGGCACATACCTTTTAATTGATTCGTCATTATTATTTTACAAATTAATAGTCACTGAACTGAAAGCACAAAGACGATAAATTATCCACAAATTAACTTTATTGCCATTAAATTCTTCTATGAAACTAACACGATCGTGACATTTTCGTAAGTTGTCAGAGATTTTTAGTGGTTTCATGACATCTTGAACTTAAGCCCCTTCCTCTTACTTTGTGATTACCAACGAAATTTTTAGGTGCTGGAGGGGGGTATGTATAGTATACAATATATCCAAGTATTATCAGGTTGATCAAGATCTCGATTCTTATAATGGCATTCGTAACAAATGCAAAACTTGATTGGTTGAAAACGAATTTAATATAATGCTACAACAATTGTATCTGACAGGCATTTTGGAAGTGTAAGTAGAAATCCTCAGCTATGAAATTTTCACCAAATTTTATTTCTCCCTTGACAGAAACTGGCAAGAATGATGATTTTGAACTCTTGCCATCCTAAACGAGGCAAAAATAATTAACTTACTGATATCTGATGCACAAAATGATATTAAGATATTCAACAAGATATGTCAACATTTGATAAGAATTACTGGAAATTTTTTTTTCGATGACCACATTACAGAAAACTGCACACATTGTCCCCAATACCTGAAAACTACTTTAAATAATTTTCAGCTGTTTTTAATCTTGACATATTCAATAAAATGCTGATTCAATATATAATGAGATTATTCAAAAATATAAGAATAATAGCCATCCTCTTTTTATGACTATGTTCATTCGATTATCTGTAGCAGATACCAGTTCAGCATTTAAGGTGCTGTGTAGCACAGTTTAAATTTCAATTTTTTCACCACAGAAGAAATTTTAAAGATATTCCTCACATTCCTCCCCAAAATATCGAATGATCTTTTCAGTTCTCACAAGCTTAAACTTATTTTAGACAATAACTCTTACTGGAATACTTATTGATAATATTTTGCAAATAATTTATTATTTAAATTATATTTAGCTTGGACCAAACTCTCAGCCTGGGAATTTCCTTTCACTGAATACACTCATTTATTAGCTCACAGACCTTGGAAAAAATGTTTTGAGCCTGTTCTCAGAATCAATAAATGCTTAAACGCATAATGAAATCTTTGGGATGGGAACGAATAGAATTTTGTCCCGTGTTACCAGGGGATATGTATATACATCAGAAAAACATGTTCAACAGTGCAGACTTACAGTCAACAACAATGCCATAAATGAAACTTTTAGGTTTGCTACATCACTGAGTTAATGCAGAACCACATTTTATTTGCTATAAGATTTTGATGAAATAATTCTTCAAAGTTACCTTATCTCAAGCAGGAGAGGGAGAAAAAAAAAGAAGAAGCATTATAATGCTGAAAAATTATATGTTTCTACAATAAAAAACAACCATCTACTCATGTGGTGGTGCCCTCTATTTTTCACGATTTATTCTAATCAGAAAAACATATGTATATGCATATAAAGATATTTGGCAAATATTTATTCTTACATGGGTATGGGTTCATAATGGATTAAATGCACATAGAACTGATGATAGATTGATAGAATTTGTTCTCCCAAAAGAAACACTTTACAGTTCTGGAACTTTCCGCAAAAATATTCTTGCAGCTCTTCTCAGTATGACAGAGCATAATTAGTGGTTACCACTTCAAACTACTAAGAATGTTAAATGCAATGTCACTAAATCTGCTTATTTTAAAAGAATAGTCAAATATTATGCAAAATGTAATTAAAAGAGGTTCCATTTAATCTTCAGAAATATAGATTCCATAACCTTATATACATTACATGGATTCATGCTGCTAATCTTGTTCCATTAGCTCAAGAAATCTTTCAAATTAGTTCTTTGGAATGTTCTTTTTATTATAATCAAACTTAGTTTAAAAATTTAAGTAATAAATAAATAATATATTACATTTTCCCAGCAATTTCTATTATGATCATACAATTAATACACAAACTTTTGAAAGGCTTTTTCTTACTTAATTCCTTATTCTAATCTTATAATCTAAAGTCCAAGAAAATAATTAAATAATTTTAAATTAAATTTAAAAATAATTTGATATTAGTTAAGTCAAACTACCTTAAAAAAAAGCTTTGATTATTTTCAACACAGTATTCTAGAGGTATATAACAAGAAGCACCACACAAACTTTACACAATAAATGACACATACTTTGTGTTGCAGGCTGCTTGAATGCAGGAGCTTCCCTAGGATGTGGTGGTGAATTTGTAGCTGGACGTTTTTGGCCAGTAGCAGGAGGGCTACATACAGATGAATTTGGAGGCACAGAAGATTTGCTATCCAAAGATGGTGGACTCATAGGACGTTCTAGTAGGCAAACAGAAAATTAGGGATAATTACTGACAGAATAATAAAGAATATTTTATTATTTAATACAAATCTGTTTAATGAAGAATATTCAATTTTTATTTCTGCAAAGGGAGGCGATAATATTTGGTGGCAACAGTTTGAAAAGTGAATAAATGCAGAAAGTGAAACTATACAAAATGCTGTTTTGAGACTAATAGCCTTTTGGGTTTAAAGCCCTATTTGGGCTAAAAGAGAGAGAGAGACAGAAGGTTAAGGCGAATTTTCATGAGAAAACTGATACATATTTAAATATTCTGAAACAGTAACATGGGGAGAAAACTCTTAACTTTATATATATATATATATATATTTGGAATAATTACAGTAGCATTTTTGTAATTTCTAAGAAATGTTTCAGAAACTGTGCTTTAAAGCATTTACTATCTTGTTTTATTTTTTGGAATCAAATATTTTTAAGTCACCAAAACGGAAAGTAATGTCACTTTAAAATATGGCAGGAGAAAATAAAAAAGTTATTTTAATGTTATTTTTAAAATATAATTTTCATTTATTATCACTATTTTTATGATATTTATCAGTATGTTTATGAATGTTTGTAAAAAAAAATGTCAAAATGTTACAAATCTCCGTGTTACCAGGGGTACCTTGAATAAAAATTTTTGTATACAAATTGATTTTGAAGTCACCAAAATGTCGGAAAGTCGCCAAATTAACATTGCATAATAAAAGTACTCATATATCTCAAAAAGGCAACAGTTGTTTTTTTATGTAATATTTTATGAATTCTTCATTTGGGGAGATAAAAATTACTTTGAAATGTTTATGTTTCAATAGAAGCAGGGCCCTGTATCTAAAACTCTAGTATGTACCATTTATATGAGGTAAGAAAGAATTCAAACATTAATCCATCAAATACATATTTATCAATGCATCTCCAAAAATTATTCTCTGAAATGTTAATTTACACTCAGAATAGCAGTTTAAAAAAAAAAAGAAAGAAAGAAAGACAAGAAATGTTAGATGAATAAACTTAAGGACCTTTTGGTGGTTTTGGCTGAAATTAAAGACTTTTAATGACAAACAGCATTTCCAAAAAATCTAAGGACTTTTAAGGACATATGAACCCTGAATATTGAATATGACTGCTGCTAATCAATGGTAGCATGTTATCACTCATAAACATCCAGCTGATTAGGTATCACGTGGAGCTGAACCTAGGATCTTTATAATGATTTATTGTGGTATAAACCAATGTTCTTAAGTACCAAAGCTCTATGAAAAAAATTTATCTGATATCGCTGATATAGAATACATCAAGGTACTCAAATTGAAAGACAATGACTTAGTTAACTTAAATGTGAACTGTAACAGTTATAGAATTGTTTCAGAGCTGTTACAGAACTGGATAATGCTGAGAAAATCAAGGTATGTAAAATCACAACATTGTGGCAAGGATATTTTCTCTTTGAAAAATAAGAGTTGCATTTCTACTAAAATTTTTATATCTTATTTCCAGACAAGGATTCCCTTCTGAGGGCACGAGGCAGATTTACAAATAGCAATCTTAATTATAATAAAAAATTTCCCTAATGTAATGTCAAAAGATCATTGATTTACTACATTAATATTTTATTATTACCATGTTAAATATTTGTGTCTTGGCATGCAAGCTTTAATACATCAGGTTTGGTGTAAATTTTGATTTATTAATGGCTGAGCGATAGCTTAAAAGGATCATTGATTTACTATGTAATTTTTTATTATTATCATGGTTAATATTTGTGACTCGGTGTGCAAAGCTTTAAATGCATCAAGTAAATGTTGTTTTATTAATGGCTGAGATACAGCTTGAAAAGTTGCACATATATGTAATGATTTAATGGTCAGATAGATCAGCGGTTCTCAACCTTTTGACTATCGCATACCATCTAAACAAAAATTGAAAAACTTAGAACTACCGCTAAATTTTACAATTATTATTTTTCGACCTCTAAAAAAATATTAAAAAATATATATATATTGGGATTTGCACAACCTATTGGCTATTTGTATTAAATTTGCACACATAAAAAATATTAGATTAAAAATTGGTTACTATTTTAATTACCAAAATTTATATTATAATACTTTAATTCTAAAATTTAGTGTGAAATTTGGACCTGTTTAAGAGAAATCGATTTCTTTATGTCTAATCTTATTTTATTTAATTTTAACCATAAATTAGGAATCCACTTTTAATTTTGTTCTGTATTTATTTTAAAAATATAATATGGAAGAAAATCCTTGTTTACACAAATAGGTTGTGCAAAAAAAAAAGAAATAAGAATTTAATAGCTTTATTTGAAATGCCTTTAAATTCTTTTTGGCTCAAACAAAAGTTAACAAGTATGTTATTTTTTAAACCTTCAGTTAGAGTTCGATCACAGGAAATTTCTCTCTCAATTGTTCTTTTCCAACATGAGATAATTTTTCATGTACATTTGAAAAAAAAAATGGATTTCTAATCCAATTTTCTTTTTCATAATCCACAGAGAAATACATGTTGAAATTATTTATCAATGAAAAACAATGATTTTTTAATGTCGGACTCTTCTTTTATTTCCAAATTATTTTCGATTAGAAAATTTTCTAAAAGTGGTAGAAAGCTTAAAATGTCATTATCCAATTCTTTCATTTTTAGCTTGAGCTTTCATAATTACATTTATTCTATCTTTAATGATAATTAAATTAACTCTTTGCCCTTGAAACCCTAAATTTAATTCATTTAACGTTCCAAAAATATCAGCTAAATATGCTAAATGGCTTTTAATAAAATTAACAATTTTCACAGCTTGATTCAAAACGATTTTCAGGTTTTCGGGGATTGTTTTGGCTACTAAAGCTTCATGATGAATGGAACAGTGAGTAAATTTAGTTTTTCTTTGGCTACCACCAGTAGTACACATACCACCAGTTGAGAATTGCTGGTATAGATGACTTGCTGATTATCAAACTGTTCACATAGACTGATAAAGCCAGGTAGATGGAAATGGTAAACTTGCAGACAGATGTGGCCAAATTCAACATAATTTTATTATTGCATAAAACATTTCTGGAGATATTTTCTTCGCACATAATTATGGGTAGTATGCACCCCACAATTTTAAAATTTAGCCCATCTGCAAACAATGGACGATACAGTGACCCAAGTGGAGCATGGAAGCTAAAGCAGGAAAAAAGGGTGAAAGGGAAAGTATAACTGGATTGCAGTGGTATTTACAGCAATTTTTTTTTTTAATCTGATGGGCTAAAAAGTATATGCAGTGTAGAAGTTTAGGATGACACAATGTGAAATTAGTTTTCAGATGATATAGAAAAGTAGCCAAATTAAAAAGAGGAATTAAGGGGCTATTGCTAATTTAATGCATAATTCATAATTACATATTTTTTATCTTGAATATTCTCCCACTTCAAGGGAAAAAAGGCTTAGCAATAGAAAAAGCTTTTGAGAAAAAAGCATTAGAATGGAAGCATAGGAAGAGAAATTTTATATAATTTATGTAATTTCAATGAAAGCCAATGAACTGCTTCATGTTATTTAGAAATATTAGGACAATATATTATATAATCTGTAAATTAGAGTCCAATCTCAAAGTCTCCAAAATATAAATCTGGAAAATTCTTGATGTGGTTGGAAGATCATATAAATTCTTGCAGTCTTATGCAAATCTTTCATAAAAAGTAAGAATTGTTATCAGCATAAAATCAAAATGTTTCTAGTACATAGTTATGCAATTCTATTAAAATACTTATTTACTTACAAAACCAAATTATATTTCATTATTGTAGAGCAATGTAATAATTAATACAAAACCAAGAAAAGATACAACATAATTGTGGGAATCATCCCGCAATGATGCACTAGATTGCTCTAACTACACCTAGAGTAAGAACCCTATAGGTAAACTCATTTCACTTGGTTCTAAAAGTTCTACAGAAGTGTCTAATGGAATGCTCCCGAAGGAGCTACACAAGACGCTTACTGATCATGTTTAGACGAACAGACCTGGACTGATCTAAAGTGACCACACGTAGGTGGTCAGCAGTTACGTGCATACTGGAACAAACGTGATTCCTCTTCTAAAACATATTCAATCTATCTGTACAAACTCATCCCACTTATCTTTCCTTCTGTGAATCAGGAAATAAAACCTGATACTTGGAACAGTGGGTGTGATTTCTGTTTTATAATAAGACATAAGCTCCACAACTATGGGGGCTCAAAGTCGGTGAACTTCAAAATAAGGTATAGAGAAAACTTTTCTTTCTTTCTTCAAGATAGCATTACTTCTGTTTTGTTTTCAAAATGAGTTTCTTAAATAAACTCAAACAAGAGTGATTTCAAATTAATTGCTGAAAAATTTGGAGAAAATGTTCCAAAAAATGCTGACATTAGAAAAATTATTGGAAATTTAGATATCTTTAAAATGAATGCTGAATTTGTTTGTGGCATCATCAAATCAATTGCTGAGGATCGGACGCCTAAAACAAGTAATGAACGCTACCTGCTAGATATTGAATGCCTTAAGTTAAACCAAACTGAACAGCAGATTGAACTAGAAAATTCAAAATCACAGCCATTATCTAATGATAGAAGAAACATGCAGATTAGTGTTGAAAATTTAATAAAAAGTATTAAAATATTTACACTCTCTGTTCCTGAGCAGAGAGGCATTGCATTTGTTTTTCATTTCATTGTAAAAAGCGTTTGCCACCAAAGAAGTTTCGAAAGTCTTACAAGCTGAGATACCAATTAATTTGCTAGGGGTTCAATGTTTTAAAGAATGCAATTGAAGAAGGATTGTTGGATTATGAAAAATTAAGAGTTGTTTGTAACTGAATTTCAACCAACACCGAGAGAGATTCTTAACTCCTTTAAACATGCTCAGCGTGCAGCCAACGAGTCGCATGTTCAGTTTGCATTGTGATTGACCGCAACATTCAATACTATTGTCAGGTTAGGGAAACAAAGAAGGACTTTAAAAAGTTTTAAGATTTAATTGTTGCAGATAAACTGTATGAAACTTTGAATTTTGAAACGAAAGAATACATAGGTATTCGCATGGGAAAAACATGGTTTAATCCAACCCAGTTATGGCAAGAATGTGATTTATATTTTTCATCCTGAGGAAAATCACTGTCTGAAACATATAACCCTAAATTTCAATCTAACGATTCAAAAGTACCAGATGTTCAAAACCAAACATTAAGAATGACTCATTCTGTCAAAATAAACACCAAATCAAACCAGATGTGATTTCGTCAAGACCAGAAAGGTCATGTTATGTTTATGGAAGGGTGAAAATATTCAATTTGCTAGGGATTGCATAAAACAGTTTAAAAAACAAAGCAAATCAGATAAGGAAACAGAAAGAATAAACAAAACTAGTGACAAAAATGTCAGTTTTATTCAAGAGCTGCAATATGCTGATATTTTAGCAGAAAATAAAAGCACTTATCAATTCAGGCACTCAATTTCCAGTCATAAATTTATCAGTAATGGAAATAAGAACAATGCTAGAGGGTAAAATAATACTTAGCTCTTGTTTTGATGAAGAAAAAGAGGCCAATATCGCTAAAGTAGGATTATCTCTGAATCACAATTCACCAAGGCTAGAACTCATTGTTGCAGATATAAATAAAACATCTGTTCCTTCAATTTTAACACAAAACATTTATTCTCAACTTCTAAAAGTAAGTCAGAAAGAAAAACATAAAACATCATTTCCTAACACTGGAAATGGTTTTCAGAGAAATCATCTTTACAAGAGTGTTTTTTTATTAAATTCTGCAAATGTATTTAATGAATGGGATCTAGATTTCTTGCACATTACGGATGTGAATATTCGCAAGGATTTATAGTTATTGATTAATAATTATAAACCAAATAAAATGAAGACAAGAATTTAAAGATGACTGTTGTGTTAAAAGATGACATTCCGTTATTGCAATGCTCTCAAAGATTACTGTTTGCTGAACAAAACATTTTTTGATAAACAGATAGACGAGTGGTTGCAAATGGGGATAATTAAACCATCTTGTTCTGAATACACATCCCTAATTCTGTTATGTAAAAAACACGACTGAAAACATTGATTATGCGTTAACTTTAGACAATTAAATAAAAAAAGTGATGAAAAAAATCTTTTCTTATGGCCCAGATAGAAGTAGTACTTGATCATTTGGGGGAAGCGAAAGTTTACTCAACTTTAGATTTGAAAAATTGGTTTTTCCCCATTCCAGTCAATAAAAAATGTACTAAATATTTAGCATTCATTTGTCATAGCAGGTTTATTTGAATTTTTAAGGGCTGCGTTTGGTTTAAGCACAATACGTAGTGCATTTCTAAGATTTATCTATAATGAATTCAGGGAATTAATAAATGCTAATACAGTTGTAATTTACATGGATGATTTTATCATACCTTCCCATGATGAAACAGAGGGTTTAGAATAACTTAAATGAGTTTTAAAAGTAACTTCAGAATATGGACTAGAAATTAATTTTTAAAAATGTCAATTCCTAAAAAGAAAAATCAAATTTCTTGGTTATTTAATTAAAGATACAATTCATCCATTCCCAAAGAAGATGTTTGCAGTTAAAAATTTTCCTCAACTTAACGTCAAGCAAATGCAAAGCTTCCTAGGTCTCACAAGATATTTTATAAAATCTGTACCTGGTTATTTGAAAATAGCCAAACCATTCAGCGATATGCTTTGTAATGGTGTAGAATTTGAATTTGGGCCAAGGCAGAAGCAGGCATCTGACCACCTAAAAGAACTTTTGAGCCAAAGCCCTATACTTCGCATCTTCAAGCAGGGAAAACCTTTGGAGCTACATACAGATGCTAGTAGTCATGGTTTCAGTGCAGTGTTGCTTCAAAGCGCAGATGATGGACAGATGCATCCTGTCCATTACATGAGCAAAAAAACATCAACCCAAAAAGAAAAAATGTCAAGTTATGAACTCAAAGTGCTAGCAATCCTCGAAGCCTTATATAAATTTTGAGGTTATCTCTCAGAGACAAAAATCAAAATAGCGATCGACTGCAATGCATTTCAGACAACAATGCAGAAAAAGATCTGACACCAAAGACAGGTACATCGGCACTACTCAAAGAGTTTGAATATGAAGTTATCCACAGACCCAATCAACAAATGAGACACATCAACCCATTATGCAGGCATGCTGTGTGCATGGTCACTCGTTCGCAAAGTGAAATCACCATTAAGATCGCAACAGTGCAAGAGGCTGATGAGCGTCTTCAACTATTGAAAACTGGTCAAGAAAGACTTAGAGATGACAACCTGCTAAAAGATAATGTATCGTATCCATAGGAGAGAGGTCGAGAACTCACTGTTGTGCAGTAAGTGATGGAGTTAGAAATTATTCGTGGTAGACATAACAAAGGACGCTTTGCTGTATAGAAGCCAGAAGATCTGCTGAAAAGAGATTTTTATATTCCAAATGCTACAAATAAAATAGAGCAAGTTATAATGAACTGGTCGAGTGCATCCTCTGAAATAAAAAGTGAGGCAAAGCAGAAGGTCTATTGAACTCAATCCCAAAGGACAACAAACACATTTTTATCTTTTTTTCTGTAAATTGGGAAATAAAATCTGATACTTGGAACAGTGGGTGTAATTTTTACTTAATGATAATACATCTTTCCCACATAATGTAACAGTAACTTTGATTAAAATGGGCAGCTCCTCTACTAGTGAAGCTTAACTACTTGTTGATGGCTGTAGGTTGCTTAAATACGCAAGGTAACTGGGTATTAGCATTGTATATTAAAAATGTTTTTATTTACTTTTATGGCCACAAAATTCTTTATAGTATGTACTTGTAATAAAAAGAAATAAATATTAAAAAAAAATAAAATTCAAGTTAAGACAAATAACTTGTATACTAAGTAA
>KK120592.1:133437-152901 GCA_000611955.2 Stegodyphus mimosarum | reverse complement strand
ATAAAAATAATTCTATTTAAAAAAAATGAATTTTTTTCATAAGATGGGAGCATTTAAAGTTTATACTCACTTCATTCTTAAAATAATTAGAAATTCTTAGAATTAAAATTTTAAAATAATCTCATTTAAATAACTCAAAAAGTTCAAAGGTATGTAAACAGTAATACAAAAACATAATCATCTTAAAATTCCTCAGTCAGTCACACCAAATCAGCAAAATTCAATTTCTAATCCTATTAAATTTCAATTAATATGACTTTTCATAATACTGTGCTTATTTCCTATAGCTGATATAATGATAAAAATATCATGAATTTGTAAGAAAAATGAGATTATGGAAAGCAGAAATTATTATCTTGCAACCTCATTTAAACAGATTTTCAATCTTGCACTAGTGCAAAATGACTTAATTTATTTGCTGAAAGCCGAGGCAATAAAAATTAATATGTAGATCAATGACCTCCAAAGCACTGTATGTTTTGAACTACTGGTTAAATCACTTAATTGTAAACACTATGTCATCCCCAAAAACAGTCAGTAAATCATTTTTGATGACTCGAGCATATTTATTTTTTTTTTCATACATTATTCTGAATTTGTTTGACAAGTGATGAACACTGGCTGAAACACTGGGTAGCCAATCCATTGAAAAATTTGTTTGAGATGAATTTCCATTATTTAAATGGTGACAGATGGTTGAATGAATTATTCATCACACATCCCGCAAACAAATAAATTCATCCTGTCAGATACACTGACAAGCCAAAACATTATTATCCTCCCCACTTGTCTGGATGACGTGGAGGGCATGTGATTAAGTGGGAATGGTATTTAACTGCTACTGGAGAAGGTTAGGGATCATTCTTGTACATACTTTTGCAAATGATGGGAAAGGCTGCTGATCTAAATGAATTTCATAGAGGGCAACTGTAATGGCCTAAAGACTCAGAATGTATATCTCCAAAACTGCAAGACTGGTAGGTTGTTCTTGATCTGCCATTGTTAATACTTATGCAAAGTGGATAAATGATGGTGAAACCAGCAGTAGAAACCAAGGTATTGGGCGTTCCGGTGTCATCAGAGAAAAGGATGTCGGAAACTGTCCCACTTGGTACAGCAAAATCGGCACCAGACAATGGTTCAGCTGACAGCCCAATACAATGCAGGTCCAATGCAAGTGCTTTGGAATGAACAGTTCAGCAGATATTGTTGGATATGAAATGGCGCAGCAGAAGTCCCATTTATGTGCCTATGTTAAACAAGCGTCATTGTCAACTACGCATATAATGGGCTTAGAAACATCGAGACTGGACGATGCATAAGTGGAAGACAGTTGCTTGGTCAAATGAATCATGATTTCTCATTCATCATGTTGATGGTCATGTCAGGGTACGCTTCCCAGCAAACAGTTGCTCTCCGCCGTACAGTAAGTCATACACAGGCTGTTAGTTATGTTAGGGGTATGTTCTCATCAGCAACTCTGGGACCGTTAGTTGTGACAGAACAAACCATGAAAGCTGTAGACTATCTGAACATAACTGCAGATCAGTTGCATCCTCAAATGGTGAAAGTCTTCAAAACTGGAAACAGAATCTTCCAGCAGGAACAGCATCCCATGTGACAAGGCCCGAATTGTGTTAAGTCGTTCAAAGAGCATAAGGACGAATTCCAATTAATGTCCTGGCCTCCTAACTCATTGGATTGTAACCTGATAGAGCAGATTTGGGATGCCATGCAGCGGCAGCTCAGAACTCAAACACCACTATGTTGGAATATCTCGACTCTGCGTGACCACTGCTTAGATAACTGGTACAGCCTGTCTCCAGTTGTGGCAGCCATGCCAAGGCGAGTTGCAGATGTTTTGCAGGCCAAAGGTTGCATAGTGCATTACTGAGTAGGTGGTCATAAAGTTTTGACTTTTCAGTGTATATTATAACTGTAATGATTCAGTGGTATAGAAGATGTGTTGGTTTCCAAGCTGTGCAGATAAATTGACAAAGCCGTTTAGATGGAAATGATGGAGTTGCAGATAGATGTGGCCAAAGTCAACAGAATTTTATTATTAGATAAAACATTTCTGGAGACACAACACTTGCCTCACACAGAATTATAGGTGTAGTATGCATCCCGCAGTTTTAAAACTTAACCCACCTTCAAACAATGGACAATACAATCCTACGTGGCACGAATCGAGTGGCGTGTGAAGGCTAAAGCAGGAAAACAAGTTGAAAAAGAAAGCATAATTAGATTGCAGGGGTATTTGTAGTACAATTTTTCTTCAATCTGATTGGCTAAGAATTATATGCAATGTAGATGGTTAGGATGACATAATGCATAATAAGTTTTTAGATCTGTAAAAGTTTCACAAAAGCTATTATTATTTTTAGAATAGAAAGGAGGGAGCGCCCAAATTAAAATGAAGAATTAAGGGGCTATTGCTAATTTAATGTATAAGTCACAGTTACATATTTTTTATCTTACATACAAGTGTAATTTGTTTTAAGGTTAAATCAATTGTACATGAACAACTTATGGTAAATTTATCTGCTGAAAGAGTTAACCCAGGGTTTGTCTTTAATATTTGTGGACTGATTTTTCTGGGCCATTCCTGATCACATATAAAAATCACAGAAATGGAAATTATGCCAAAGTGTATGTTGCTATATTTATATGTTATGCCAAAGCGTATGTTGCTATATTTATATGTTATGCCAAAGCGTATGTTGCTATATTTATATGCTTATCTACTAAAGTGAAAACATCACATGGTGTATATTTTGATGTATAAGTAAAATTTGTTTACTGCCTATCAAAGATAACAATGTTCAGCTTTACATTATTCTGTTCTTAATTAAAATTGTGCTTTATACTGAAATGAAACTGTTTTTAAAACAGCCAGTAAGATAGTGAATTAGTTTATGTTCTTTATAATTTTTACATTATTTCATACTGTATTTCATGCTTATCTTTTATATTATTTTACATTACATTTCAAGATGGAAAACTACCTATTAGCTTTCCATATTTTACTGTACAAGTAGTTTTTCTTAAAATTGTTAAATTATATTAATAAATGATTTACATATATATAATAAATGATTAAATAAATTTACATGTATATAATAATAATTAAATTTACATACATATAAATATATAATAAATGATTTACATAATGAAATTTGAAATATTAGGAACAGGTAGCATAATGCAAAGTTAGATTATAGTGCCACCTATTGCAGAGAGAGAAAACTTGTTTAGCAGCTGGATTCTGCTAAGGCAATATCGCAGAGCATGTAATAGTACTTATTTAGCAATTATCATCAATAAAGTTGTTTGTGTTTTTTATTATGAAGTCCACTCTTTTAGTTTAGAATTATAGAATCATACAACAGAAATTATTATTAAAGTATATAACTTATCAAAATTTAATACTATAAGCTGAAAAATTACAGTCTATGAATTCGAAAATTAACTTTAAATAACAAGGATGATCCCATATTTTAACAATACTTAAACAAGTAAAAGAAAACTTCACAGACATTAAGTGTATTAAATACTCAGGACACAATATCAGTTCTGACCTAAGTATTTAATTAAACATGTGGCGATATCACATTATAAATATTTCTGTAAACTTCACAGAATAATTGGTCTCAAAAAAATTTAAATGTCAAAAGATGAACTGTTCCAGAATTAAATCCCAATAATGCATTACTGTTACCCGCATATCCTTCCTCATAGCAGTTTCAGCATATGATTCAGAAACTTCTGATTAATAGTACCAATATAAAAGTTAGAGAGATAGAAAAATATACTGTTAAGTAGAAAGGAAAATACAGAAATGCTGATTGTAACATATTTCTTTGAAATATAAAATACAGTAATATTAACATACCTCTCAGTTTTTTCAAAAGGTTAAGATAATCCTTCCACTTAAGAAGGATATACACCACATAATTTTCTATATACACCACATAATTTTCTCAAGGTAAAATTAGTTTTAAAAAAAATAGGGGGTAAACAAGTAACAATATGTAAGATTGGATTTGTTAATACTGCACATTCTACCCAATGAAAAATGATACTGTTATCCCACTTGCTCATATTGCTAACAGTTAATATAAAGTTTTCAGATATTCAAACCTGGTACACTATTATTAAAGCATAAAATATTGTCAATCAATGCTGCAATATTATCCATTTCTTTTACATATAAATAACAAATCTTTTGCACTGATGAAAGATTTTTGTTTTCACTTATTAACTGATTCATTTGGAACAGGAAAAAGTAAATTTAAACTTGCTACTATATGCCCTAAAATCTACAAGAAATAAGTTATAAATATCAGCAAAATAATAAATAAGTGAAACTTTAACTAAAGCAAAGTCAAAAACAGATTTACCAATAAGTTTCGAATAATATAAGGCAGCTACTACATCAAACTACAAATACTCAAAAACTCTCTTAAATATATTTCTCAGTAGTAAATAACTAGCTTTAAAATAAACATTTATGAATGAATGTTTAAAAGCCTTGTGAGTTGGTTCACTTTCTCTTAATGCATTAATGCAGGAACTTCCTTATATATTAAACTAATACATCTGTTAAATGGTGATAAGCAATCAGTTGAAAGATATATTTTTGACATAAAATTAGAAAACAAATTATCAAAAATTGATCACATAGAATACTAAAAAATTTTTTTTATTACCTTGAAGTTGAAAACCTCTAAGAAGTACTAGATGACGACGATCTTTTGCATAATTTTTGGCAAGTGCATGTTGGAGATCTCCACCAGCCTGGAGAAATAGTTAGTTCATATAAAAATAAACAATCTTGTGCTGCAGACTGATTAATATAATAGTTACGCAATAATAAAAAAAAGGTAAGACAATATGTTTTTACTTTTACTATCAGATGCATTTCTGAAAAACAAAACGACATATGCATTAGATATTTCAGAATGAATGCAGTAGAGTTACACAGAGTTTCTGTTGTCCCAGTAGGAATAATTCAAAACCATTCTCCATGACAACTGGCATGCATGCTTTGCTATGACATGATCGTATGCAAGATCAGATAGATCTTATTCAGCAGTGTAATATCCATCTGCATAGCCTCAAAATCAGCATAACTTGTTACTGGGAGTGACATTTTTACCCAGAATGTTCTCCAGCCTCATAATTCAGTGAAGCTTATCAGAGATTCACGGACTCAATTGGATAAAAAAATATATATCTGTATGTTGGTTTGCAATGAGACTCTAATGAAAATGTGTCTTGACACTGAAAGGACATGAAATGACTTCCCCAATATGATATTTGGTATTACATAAGACTGTCTGCATTCAGATCAAAATTCTAAAAGAAAAGGTTATACTATCTATTAAAATGAGCTTTTGATGTATGATATTCCTTAACAGCTAAATTAAGCATTCTTTTACTCTTTATTTTTACTCTGTAATTCTTTCTAATAATCAAAACTTTAAGTTTTCTTTCCTGACCTATTAAATTGTGGTAAAATTTTACATTAGTTGTAACATACGACTCCTAAGAACATAAAACTGAAGCTTAAAAAAAATTTAGAAATTAAATCCTGAATTTTGAGAACCAGTATATATTTTATACCACTGCATGATATTTTTTCCATGTGGCTGCCATTGTCAATTTTTTATTTTTTAAATATATTTCTGCATACTTTTAATATGTACCTACAGAAATGAATACTATAATGTGATTACTTAGGTTCTGAGACAAAAATTTCTTTAATTTCTATATAGATTTTAAATTTTAGGAATAAAATTTACATTTTCAGACACTTTGATGATACCACCCTGTTAAACATACTTTTGTAAAAGATTTGGAAAATGACTTAAATTCAGTATTATAATTCTATTAATGCTGCAGAATGATACACAAATATAACACTGCATCGTGCTGCAACTGTAACAGCATAATGTTACAAGGAAATGTAACTGAAAAATGAAATGATCCCATGCCTTTAGAGCCCCCTCCCAAAATGCATGATTATGATCAGTAAAGGACTCTTTTTAATTTTTTATAAATATAGGACGTAATACATCATTGTATTCAAGATACACAGTGGTTAAGTAGTTTTATACCTGACATACCTTGAACACCCTTTTTAAATATATAATTTGGTTCAGAAAGACTACCTCTTTACTAGAGGTAAGTCCTGGCCCACCTTGAAGATCTTTTTTTTTCTAGCACCAGCTGACAGGGCTCTGTAGTAACCCCTTTCATAAAAACTGTAATGTAAAGAAACATTCACATCCCACAGAGTAAGAAGAAAGTCAAGCTTGGTGGCCAATAATTGTATACCTCACATGGCTGCCAGTATAAATTATACACCAATCTTAAAAATCATTAAATAATCTACTTTTAATCATCAATTTTAACTGAAATGCAGTAAATATATAAAATTCAGCCTGCGTGCATCATATATTTGAAGATTTTAAATCCCCCCCCAGTACAATTTATGAATCTTGAAACATCAGACCTTTGAACGAGATATAATCATTTAATAGGTGGGAAATACTGGGCATTAATAGGATAGGTCTGGCATATTAAAAAAAAAAAAAAAAAAACTAGATTAAAGATTTTGATGAAAAAATCAATATTTTTAAGGGATTAAAAAATAACTGAAATATCTAATAAACCATGGACCTTCAAAGGATTAAGGAGTTAATACAAGGTTTGCTTTTGAACAAGTGTTTAATTATCTAGTTTTCAGCTTATATATATTGGATCAATAAAAATTTGCAATAAAAAGTTTTAAAAAATTATGTTGTTTTCAATTTAAGCTTCAAAGGTGAATATTTAGTACACAGAAAATAAACAATAATCAATAAACATAAAAGAGACTTATCAATAATCAACAGCACACAAACTGAAATGTAATATATACACTTTGCGTGATTTATTTAAAATCATTCTACAGTTTATATATTGATACATCAAAAGACAAATTATTAAACAACTTGTCACTCTGATTAAGTATATTTTAAAATCACTTTTTATATAAATTACTAATGTTAAGGAGGAATGTTAAGCAGAGGAAAAATATTTGATAGTTTAAAATGAGTCATAAGAATAAAAAATTACACTGTTCAATGTATAATAAAATATATGAGTTTGTTCCTGCCCTTGAGTGCTATCTCTGATTTAGATACTTGAATTAATTTCTTTGTTCTTCCTTTAGCCCCCCCCCCAAAATATCAAGAACATATAACAAAATGCATGCTTATTGAATATTGTTAATACACAATACCTTTTCATAAAGCTTGAATAACATAGGAATTTTGCGTGGGGATAGAACACTAAAATTTATCTGCCGCTGAAAAATAAATAGAATATATGATGAAATGAAATCACAAAAAAGATTAATCAAGAGACATACAGATAATGAGAAGCTTCCAAACCAAAAAAATTTAAAACTTAAAAGAATTTTAAACTAAAAATTTTCAGATACTCGATAAAACAACTAAAATAATAAATGTATTTGAAAATTCTTTATTTTAAAAAAATGTAAATCAGCAGAACATTAAAAAGTAATAAGCAGAACTTGGCACTTTTAAGAAAAATGCTTATAGAATTTTTTATTTTAATTTATTTATTTATTAGGAATCTGTTATAAACAATATTTTCGCAAAATAAAAGCTGTTTCATTTCAAATAAAAACTTTTTGACAAACATTTTAAAATAAATCTATATTTTTTGCATTTAAAGTCTTCAAATTTTACAGCTAATAAAATTTTAATGTGAGCCTTAAAAAAAAAATAAATAAAGTAACTGCTTATGTTGAATGATAATTAAATTCTGAAATGATAATTAAATTCTGAAAAGTAGATAAAGGATATTATTATGTATATAAAACAAAAAGAAATCGAGGGCATTTTTATGATTTTAATCTGACATTTTGCATAATTATAAAGAATCTTAAATTGAACATATGCATGGAGAGAAAACACACTCCTCTCAAAATAAGTGAGAAAAACTGACAGTTAAAAAATATTTAAAGTATTTCAATTCCTCACTCTCGACAAGTATCACTAGCCTGGACGATACTAAACACGCACAAACACAGTTTAAGGTTAACTGCCATTATTTTTTTTCTTTCTTAACTAATGTTATTAATTATTTTAATGTTAATTAATCAGAAAGAAAATTTATTCATGAAAAATATTTGTAAGCATATAATATTAATTTAATTAGATAGAAAATTTATTCACGAAAAAATATTTGTAAGCATATAACGTTAAAAAATATTACAAAAATTTTGGGCAAGATAGTAATTATTTCATTTATTTTATTCTCACTTATGGAATTTTCAAAAATTTATATACCACTGATTTAGCTTAATACTTAAATATAACATAGTGGCACTACATACATACACTAAATAAGTTTTCAGTACTATTTCATTTTTTTACATGTTTTTATTCATAATATTTGCTTTGTTTACAGTTATTTTTTCCTCTATTTTATTTTGAAAGAAAATTTATTTATGAAAAATATTTTTAAGGGACGAACAGTAAAAAGAATATAGTACAAAAATTCTTGTCCCAAAAAAAATTCTCAATTAATTTATTTCCTTTATTCCTTATTTTATTTGCAGTGTTTTTTTTTAAACTGATTTATTACAAAATGTGTTCAAATGTAAAACAATGGCAATTAGCACATAACGTTCATTTATGACATTTATCGGGTTTTAACGAAAGCTTCCAGCCAATGCAAATATCATCTACGCAAACAGTTTGCATTGGCATGTTTCAGCATATTTTGTCAAACGATTTTTGGTATTTGAAAGAAAGAGGCTTGCTTTGAGACACTGTGTTGAGAACTTGGGGGGAAAAAAAAGTATCGCTATCATTAAATACAAGGTCAATCTGAAATAGAACTATCATGTTACCAGATTAGAACCAGATTTACTTCTAGTTCTGTTACAAAAACTCAGTTACAGAATGTCACCAACTCATATGCATGGCTTAGGTACTAATGTTGTATCATATGACACTATGAAGGTTTGGTACCGAAAACTCAAAAAACAAGGACTATGACATTCACGAAGCAGAGTGCTGTGGCCGGCTTACTGATGTTGATGAGGCCTGCTTGCTAGAACTTGCAGGAGAAGATCAGTATACAACCACTCGAGAGCTTGCAGTGAGGGAGTTAAACATTAGTGCCATGTTCATTAGTGGCACTATGCATCGCATAAACTTGGCATACAAGTTCAATCCGCTAGGTGCTGCATGAGCTGAATCAAGCAGATAAAGACAGATGTGTTCAGACCAGCAGTAATCTGTTCGAATATAAACACAAGGACAAAATTCTGGACTGGATTGTTACCTGTGATGAAAAGTGGATTTACTTCAACAACACAGGCTGAAAAGGGAGTTGGTCTGGATGCAGTGAGCCTGTCAGCAGCACTGCAAAGCACAACTTGACTAACAAAAAGATCATGCTGTGTATCTGGTGGGATTGTGGTGGTATTATCCACAAAGAGCACCCAGAAAAAAGTAAAACCCGTGACAGTAAAGTGTACAGCGAGAGAAAAGTACACAGTGTACAGTTGATGCTCTTATCAAGGAAAAACTTCAAATGGAGTTCCGGCATAAAATGGCCATGTTCCATCAAGATCATGCAAGAATACATGTGGCTGCATTCACCAGCTGGCCTCTGTATGGACTTGAATGGGATTTTTTGCCACATCCACCATAATAGCCTCAACATCGCTCCTTCGGACTTCTACCTTTTTTCACACCTACAGCTACATCTTGCTGGCACTACCTTCCATTCTGCACAGGATATCTGAAATGAGGATGATCTATTTTTGGACTTGCAGCCACTAAATTTCTGGACCAAAGAAAAACTAACTTTGAAAAACTGGGGGCCTTTGAAAAACTACCAAAATGTTAGCAGAAAATCATAGTTGGCAGAAATCGAGTGGAGATTACTACCTGCACTAAAGGTCCTGATTTCTTTTTTTTTCTAAATTTAATGAGAGAGTTTTGGTGGAAAACTTTCGTTACAACCAGATAACTACAATAGGTAATGTAGTGCTGTTTTGACACCTTTTTAAAATGTTGAAAAACGTTACCTAAAGATTCACCTCTGGCGATAAAAAATTTCATACATAATACTATTTTATGCATTATCCAAAGACATTTAACAGTTACTTTTAACTAAAGTCATTTTTATTATGCACAGAATTAGATACTTACCCCCTAAAATAATCAAAACAATCTATAATAGATAAATTTCTCATTAACAGGAGATTAACAATTTGCATGCCCTTTTGCTTTTCAGCTGTGAATTTATAACCAACAATGAACTTGAACTTTTTGCATTAAATTTTGCATTCCCATATTATATAGAAAGAGGTGAAATTTTCTGATTCTGCTTGAACTATTTTTAGCTGTTTGTTACCATTTGTGAAAACTGACTTTGCTAAGAGTTGTAACAGAAGTAACTTTCTTCCTCTTCATATCTCTGGTTTGTTTACAGTATCTAAATGAAACATGAACATAGAATAATACTAAATACTTACCTCTGCCATTAATGCTGCTAACTGCTCCGTCATTAAACCAGAATAAGCATAACTTTCTAAAGCAGGTATAGGATATGGTGGTGAATTGCAGATTAAAATACAGTGCTTTTGCGTAGTAATGCTATAAGAGAATAAAACACATACTTAAAAGGAAGCACTAGCTGTCAAATTACATATATTTATTTGAAGCAATATAAAAACAAAAGGGAAGCTATGCAAATGAATATGAATGCTATGATTTATATTTAACTGTTATGCATGCTTCAATTTAACAATTAAGAGTATCCAGTTTTACAGATAATTAACAAATCTAGATTCAAAATAAATTGTAAAAGATTAATTCATAGATTTTTTTAGTTCCAAACAACCTACAAATTATACAGTATTGTAAAATAAAAGGGTTGAGACTAACAGTACTTATTATCTTGTTATTTAAGTGCTTATTATCCTGTCAACCATAAAAGCTGGTTCCTTCGAACCATGACAGCCTGCAAATATCAAGAATAAAATTTATAAATCATTTGATTAACACCATTGACACCTTACACAGACTGATCCCATTTTCAAAGTTGTGGGATTATACTACATACAGGATATATGAAGTTTAAAATTCACTTTTTAAAGGATCGCCAAAAGGAGTGGTCTGCTAGAATGGTTTTTACATCTTATGTAAAGCTCCTTGAAGGGGGAAGTTTGGTAGGGGGGAATGAATTTCGAAACATTCTACAAAGAACTTTTTTGGCAGTAATGCATGCTGCCATTCCCAAAATATCTAAACTGTATATACCTAAGGTTTTAAAAAAGGGGGGGAGAGCCATTAAAAACAAATGCATACTAAATATTCTTTCTATTGCAGACGAGAAATCAGAATTTTACATCATAAGGCCTTTTTGTTAAAAAAGCATATTCTGTTAAAGCTTTTTTAGCAGAACATGCATTGACAGTTTTGACAAATTTTAGAACATTAAAGAGTTTAAAAATCTGCATGTGGTTTGCTAATTGTTTCTGCAAAATAGTTTCACATTTTGAAGAGACAGATTGCTTGGCTTTAAAACTCGGCAAAAAAAGAAAACAGATATATTAATGCAAAAAGCAGCCACAGCTATTAAGAGAGACAATAAGGACTATGCTATTAGAAGTGCAGAACACAGAGAATTAACTGCTTAATCTTTAGGTCAGCGAATAAGCAGTTAACACAAAAAGGGGGGGACAGGAGGCCTGCTATCATTTTGCTGACTTGTTAAGTTCATTTCTGCAATATTAATATGTAAACCTGCAAAACTTAGATCTACATGCTGTAAAAAAGATGCCTCTTCATTTTCCAGAAGTCATTTTGTGATGCACACTTAGAATCAATCACTGAACCATCCCCCTTGAGAAAATTAGTTCCAGAAGTTCCCATTATGTGCTCCATCAATGCCGACAGATTGTATATTTTCAAACAATGATTCGAACACTTAAACAATATTGGTACTTAAACTCTAATTTTTATACAAGAGGATTTTCCTATGCATCTAGCAGCATCAATACAGAAGTTGCTTTTGGATCATTTGGGAATTAGAATAAACAGTTGCCATTCTCCATCAACATGCTCAGTTTGCTTTTATTTTTCAAGGTACCTAAAGAAAATCACTTTAGTAAACACACTGTAAACTCGATGGATCTGAAAAGAAATACTTGGATGTGTTACTAAACATGCAATTTCAGCTTCATGCAAGAGATGGACATTTTCATGTTTCACATAAATATTTCAAACATAATTTATATAAATAGCATAGGTTTTAATAGTGCAACTGCTCTTCAGTATACATTAAAGCATCACTTAGCAGTATGTTTTGAAGCAGTTGTTAAATTGTTTCCCTCAGCAAATAAAATTCCATTGCTTCTTGAGGTCAGTACATACAAAATCTGAAGATCCTATAATCAACAGTTGCTCTTAAGAAACTTTTGAAATGTTAATTATCTATATGCACAACCTGCATATTTAAACCACTAAAATGATTAAAATGGTAAATTCTAAATTTTTATGTATATCTGAAGTATGAAGGATTTCTAACTTTATATTGCAGTTCGTTAGTCTTAAATGTAAAAGTTGTAAAATAAATTCACATTATTTTGCTTAAATATGACTTGAGTTTTAATTGCATACAGAAATATAATTACAGGTTTTAACAAAAAATTTCCTGCCACAGCAAATACCATCTGCGTAAACAGTTTGTGTTGGCATGTTTAATCATATTTTGTCAAGTAATTTTTGGCATTTGAAGGAAAGAGACTTGTTTAGAACACTGTGCTGGGAAATATGTAAAAAATATCGTTATCATCAAGTACAAGGTGTCTGAAATGGAACTATCACACTACCAGATTAAAACCCTCATTTACTTACAGTTCTGCTGCAAAAAGTCAGTTACAGAATGTCACCAAATCAAAAGACCAGTATGCTACAACTTGAGAGCTTGCTAACGAGTTACACGTTAGTGGCATATCCATTAGTCACATTATGCATCACATAAACTTGACGTACACATTCAACTGTTGCGTGCTGCTTGAGCTGACTCAAGCAGACGGACAAATGAGTTCAAACCTACTGAAATATCAATGCAAGGTCAAAATTCTGGATTAGATTGTCATTTGTGATGAAAAGTAGAATTATGTCAAAAATACAGGCCAAATAGAGAGATGGTTTGCATCCAGTAAGTCCGTTGGTAACATCATAAAGTGCAGTTTAACAAAAAAATGATGCTGTGTATCTGGTGAGATTGTGGTAGTATTATCCATAAAGAGCACCTAGAAAAAAGTAAAACCCTTGACAATAAGGTGTACAGCAAGATGCTAGCTCTTGTTGACGCTGCTATGAGGAAAAAATGTCAAACTAAGTTGCAGCACAAAAAGGTAATGTTTCAGCAAGATAATGCAAGACCATATGGTGTTTGCATTCACCGGCTGGACTTTGTACGGACTCGAATGGGATCTTTTGCCACACCCACCATTTAGCTCCGACTTCTACCTTTTTTTACACCTGCAGTTACATCTTGCTGGTGCTATCTTCCATTCTGCAATGGACATCCGAAACAAGGTTGACCTATTTTTGGACTCACGGCCACCAAGCTTCTGGGTCAAAAGCTTTGAAAAACTACCAAAACATTAGCAGAAACTCATAGAATTGGGTGGTAATCACTACCCCGAATAAAGGTACTGCTTTTTATGTAACTTTATTAAGAATGTTTTTTGCTGAAAAACTTTCTTTACAATAATGTCTTTATATGTATATATATAAAGAGATAATGTCACAAATTTTTATTTTAAAACAAAATTATCTTTTTTTTGGGAAGGGGTACGGGTTTTACTGGTACTCAATTTCATTTCTTTCGTGCCATTGTGAATTTGGGTCTAAATTTCTTATTTTTGTCTATATATATGTGTGTGTGTGTAGTATTTTAACTGCATAGAACACAGTGGTACTTTTAGCAGTTTGCAATCATCGTGGCTGAGCGAAAAATGCAGGAAGAAGACGTTGACAAAACTAATTTTCGCGAATCACCATCTTTATTTTTACACATTTCAAATCATCTCTTTGGCAAACAAATTACTTTTCCATCATCGTTGAATACAATAAAGTTTTATGTAACAGGAAAAAAATACTATGCCATTTTCAGGCAAGGAAGCATAAGCAGCAGGCAGTTCTTTGCAGGTACAAGTCAGGAAGAAAAGTGAAGCGTAATTACTCGTAACTCAGTTTTTATACTTCATAGGTGAAATTGTTAAGCTAAGCCATGATTGGTTACTTTTAGTTATCTTTTTCAAGGAGTATTATGTAATTTGGAATGATCTCAAATTTGGGGGAATAGAATTTAGAGGGGGACATCAAATCTAGAGTGTTTATTTTGAGGTCGGCAATTACTTTTTTAATGCAGCTATCGGATTTTGTTATATCTTGTACACATATGTATATATGTATACACACAGTCTTGAAATAGTATAATATATATACACACACTCTTGAAAATAGTTCTTAATAAATTTTTTAAAAAATTTTAACTTGAAAAATAGCAAAGAGACGAATCTGTGCTTGTGCTGCTAAACTGAAAATTATAAATATCAAAAAGGAAATGTTGAAACGAAACTGAAAATTTCCTTCCTTCTTTACGAAGGTCTAACCTTTCTTCTCCGGGTAAAGAATTACCAAATTGAGTAAACGCAAATTAATGAAGCCTTCAAATACGGTATTTTAAATTGAAAATTAATATGGGAAAAGAAAAACTTTTTTCAAAAAATGTACAGAACGTTATACAAAATAAAATAACTTTTTATTAATCTCCTTCGTTTAACAATTCAAACAGAACTTGTCAAGGGAAAAGTGTTTTGAAGCCTTAAACGAAGTTGATTAATGAGTTCCGAATACATGTTTCGTTCCTCTGAATCATCTGATACCCAAAACCGCTTTTTAGTAGAAAGCTTCAGGAAAAAGAAACAAGGTGTTAAAAAAGTCGAAATTCTTCATGTAATCAAGCTATTAAATTGTCTGCCCTTTTGTTTAATAATATAGGATAGAATGCCAGTAATTCCAGAAAGCACATAAATAGTAGTACTTTCATAAAATCTTTGCCGAATTCAAAAAGAAAAAAAGAGAGAGCTTTTTAATTACATATTCACATTAAATTACTCGTTGAAGTCATTCATAAAATACCTTCTTTTCAGGTTTGGGTAAAATATATCATTTCACTGTAAAGAAGTAATCTAAAAGATAAAGTTAATGACAGTTTTTTTTAAGGTGTGTGAAATTGCGAGTTTTGGAATTTAATTTTCTAAGAGGATTTCAATAAGGCTTTTATTTCTTCTTGAAGATAATCTGTTTCATTACAAACTTTTTTGATTCTAAGAATTTAGGTATTAATAACATTAATTACTACTTTCTTGAAGATGCTGGAATTCCAATTGATAAGTTTAATGGTGCCAAAATTGAAATCTCTTCTTTATCATACATTTTAATACCTTTGCAGTTTAAAATCTGTAACTCAAGGTAAACAATTTCTTGTTGTAGTACTTACACTGTAAAAATTTCAGTTCAATGTTACACCATTTAATGATTCAAAGTAAGAGATAGCACCAAAAACATGGTTCACTTGATTTTACCATTACATTGAAATTTGGTGAAACCATTGAATTAGTTCAATGTTTCACCCTTTTTAAGGAATACTTTGCAGCCAATCAAAAAAAAGGATTCAGCGCATGCCTGGTCTTCCCATGATTCCGTATTTTGAGAGTCCAATGGCTGCTGTTTTTATATGTTAGCAGATAGTCTATGTGGTGTTCAGTAGTTACAAGATATATATTTTTTTGGTTTGTTTCTGTTTTGATTTATGTATGCATTGAAATTTGTGCATCAATGAAATGTAAGACACAAATTAGTGTTAATATTCATTCGCAGTAACTTTTTAATGATTTTGTTGGGATGAATTGCGTTAGTGCTAAAGCCTATTTTCACCATTTGGTTGTTACTACTGTATTTAACGTAGCTGAATAGAACTCTAAAAAGAGATTCCCGAACATTCCTAGCAAAAACATTGTTCATAACATAATGTATACTTCTGCATATATTACGTAATGTGTATTTTTGTAAAATACATTATATCCATTCTGTAGAAAACAGAGTACTACAATATGAACATATAATGTACGTATTTTTCTATGTTATTCTATGTCTGTATGTATAAATAACTAGCTGGGGCTGTAAACAGTGATGGAATAGAAATTATAACCAGTCTTGTGATGCTGAGTAAGTAATGTCTTGATACATTTATTAAATAATTTTTGATATATTAGAAAATTATATGTGTGTATTTTATGCATATAGTCATCGATTTTAGAGTTAATAGCGGGAAAAGTAGGAAAATTTACAACCTTCAGAAAATGTTATTCCAAATAATAGTTGTATAATGTGTATTATAAAGTAATAATATTACTTTTGTCAATTTAACTTTTAAAAAGTGTTTTGCAAGAATGCAAATGATAAACAGAAGCCCAAGAAAAATTTCTGTCAGCATCAATATTGGAATATAATTGTTGTTCCGGTGTTTCTGAACGTGAGAAATAAAAAACACATAACTCGTTTAAAACGTTTAAAAAAATTTTTTTGACGTGAAAATTTAAGCATTGTTGGGTAAAACTAAATCTACGGTTTAATCTTTCTCTAGATGAAAATCTTGGTACAGTGTTAATCATCATTGAAAGTGCTAGAAATTTCAGATTATGATCAGCTTACTGTTATTAAATATGTGCAAAAATATGCTGATGATTTAAAAGAATATGTTGATTATGAAAACTTTCCCTGAGGATCCCAGCAAAATTGAAAGTAATTGATTAACTTTATAAAAAGGCATTTGGAATATTTTGTTTAATAGCAAGTTTTTTTTATTGCTTTATGAAAACTTTTGTTTATTAAGTCTTATTGTTTGATTAAAGGCATTTTGAAATATTACCTAAACTTCCCTTTTTATGAAAAGAATTTTTTTATAAAGATGCACTGAATTTTTGTCTGCCAAACTCGGAGCAAATTTCTGTTTTACTTATCATATTCATAATGCATCTTAATCTGTGCTTTTGCAGATACAATGTTAATTTGTTGAATTTCTTAACATCATGAAAGATTTTGCCAAACTGGTAGTATTTTTAATAGCCAAAATGACAAATATAATTATCTATTTACCCGTATGATAATCTTGCAAAATTCTGTTTCTTTGTAATTTGAGTTGGAACATAAATGAACTTATAATATGGTTTCCGATTTTAACAAACAACGTTTTGCATGTACAAACTTTGAATGTAAATTTAAAAATTTAATTAATATCATGTAAAAATAATAATAATTAAGACACTTTTCCCCTTTTCCGAAATGGATAAGATGTGCTACTGGAATTGTATTTATATCTGTTTAAATCTTCTGCAAAACAAAGTTCAACTTTTTAAAAATATAAGTGATTATTTCTAACCAATTAAAATATGAGCTAAGTGTTATTTCTTCATTTGCCATTCCGTTACTGGTAAATATGGCAGAACATTAAAGGATAGAGTAAATAACATTCAGTTTATCAACAAATCATAGATGCATTAACTTCTTTCATAACTGGAAAGCATAACACTAAGATTTAATTTAAGTACTATTTTTCTAACTGTACAGTATAATTTATTGTTGTCAAGGGCAACAAATATTGCCAAATACAGTTAACGTCTTTTAAAAAGCATTATATTAGTGCATGAGAGAAAATGGCCTGTTATATGAGAAAGAAATCAAGATAATTGTACAAAACTGCTGGAATTTTTTACAGGTTAATTTTTGCTTTACATAATCTAAACCTTATTTTTTATTTGAATAATTTTAACTTAATTTTACTTGTGAAGTCATCCAAAATAACATTTTGATTCTGAGACATTCATTGTTTAACTCAAATAATATGCCGAGGGTTATTTGTACTTTTAACTTTTTTGTAATTACTTCAGGTAACCTTTAAGTGCCCATAAAATGTTTAATAAATTTAAATTAAATGTATATATTTATAGTTATTTCAATATACACATAAATACTCTTTCAAGATGACAATAATAAAAGTAAAGTAAATTTTCAGTTTAAATTCTCAGAAGTTTCTGATTTGCATTAGTAACTGTGTATGTAACTGCTCCAGTTTTCTTTTTATTACTTCAAACTGCTGAAATATTCAAAATATTCCATTTTTAAGCTGTTACATTTTTTAAATACGTTATTACAAAAAGTTGCATTTCTGAAAATTTCCTATTGCACTTTCTTAGCTAACAGTGCTTTTTACAACCATATCATTATATCAAGGGTTCCCAATGGGATCAGTAGTAGCGCCCTGGAGGGCATGGAAATTTTATAGGGAGTCAATGAAGATCTGGTCATTGACAGCCGAATTTTCAGTGGCAATGAATCAGCATAGTCAAGATTCCATTGATTCCAGAAATGCACATGTATGCTAAATTTCAGATTTTAAAAGTCGCACAAGAGTAATATCCCAAAATAAAAGTTATTACCGAACCGCCATTGCCTTTTCCCTCTTCTAACCTAGTATAAGTACTGCTTGCCCAAGCGAGAGAGACTGGGTTTGGCACGCTGCCAAGAAAATGGAACAAGCCAAGGGGGAGAAAGGAAGGTCTGGAGGGACGGAAAAATACACTTGCTTGGAATTTCCTTCAGTAATCTCAGAGTGGTCTTAGCTTTTCCCTTTTGCGCTTGTTTAAATTTAGTTCTTTCCATCTCAAGATCGTTGTATAAGTCAGAATTAATTATTGTCTAATACTTTTGTGTTTTTGTTTGATATTTTTGCTCATGGATTTATTCCAAACAAAAATTAATTTATAAAGCTAATTGTAGCACAAGAGATTACCACGGGCAAATGAATTCGAATATATTTGAGAAATGGGCAACAGAAAAATTGATTCCGAATTTACCAAAGGATTCAATTGTTGCAATAGACAGTGCAACTGAACAAGCCCCCAAATTCATCTCATAATAAGCGGAGTATAATGGATTGGCTTACTTCAAACAATATTGTGTACTCAACTAATATGCGAAAGATCGAACTGTTGAACATTGTTAAAGAACATTTGCTACCGAAAAAACATATAAATTTGATGTTATGTTAGAAGAACATGGATTCACAGCATTGAAACTGCCACCATATCACTGCGACATAAATGCTATAGAGTATGTTTGGGCAGATATCAAACATTTTATTCGTGCACAAAACATAACGGCAGATATAAACATGGAAAAACTCTTAAAGCTCACTGAACACGCCACAGAAAATGTTACAATTGAAAAATGGAAGAACTATTGTGCACACGTAGAAAGCTTGGAAAACGCTTACTGATAAAGATGG
>KK120592.1:73479-133353 GCA_000611955.2 Stegodyphus mimosarum | reverse complement strand
ATGTAAATAATTAGTGTAATTAATTTTTCAGACATGTTTACAGCAATTATTTTAGCTTACAATCGTTAAAATAAATTCTAAAAGTTTATTATAGATGTGTTTTTTATTCTGTGTGTGTGTATGTTATTCTTGTGATAATTTTAAACTGATTTTTGTTCAGTAATTTTCCATTTTATGCATCTCCCCTTTATACGTTGTTTGTTTTTATTTATTCTTGTCGGCATTTAAGCAAGAGACTCTTTGTATTGCACAACAGAACTCATCCGCAGCTACCCATTTTCCCTATTTTCACTCTGAGAAACAAATCGGAGCGATCAGTAAATCACGTGACCAGTCTCTTTTGGCTGGCCAAGCAGTAGGCTTGAGTCAAGTCAGTAATTTACTATGGGAAACAAGAAACTGGTTGAATATTTCTAATGGAAGTGATTTAAGAATTAAGCAGTTTTATGGCAAATGTAAAATATATGAATTCAAGCATCGCATTAATTATTCACATTTCTGTGCAGTAAAAAATCTGTGATTTTTTTTTCTGGAAACTTGCTTATATTTGTAAAATTAAAAATAATAAAACACAAATCCAATAATTTTTTTTTTAATTTTTGTTCAAAATTTTAGTTTGTTATGTTATTTACTTGCAATTAATTACTTGTATTTTGATTATGCTGCATGCTATATATTACAGAGGAAAATGTAAGGGGTTCACTGAAGAAAACCTTCTTCTAAACTTCTTTTAAAAGGGTTTAGTGTAAGAAAAAGCTTGAGAACCCCTACTTTACATAAGCAAAATTTTCGAAGCCCTAGCTTCTCTATTTTTACCTTCACTAAGTTGTAGTATTCTTATTTTTAAATGTAATGTCATATGACATATTTGATGATTTTTAAAAACTTTTTTGGTATTTTCTGATTATCCCCCCCATTAAAAAGTCACAAATTGACTGCTGACTTTAGAGAGAAATATTTGTTTGGATAACTGTCTGTCTATAGTTCAAAAATGCATCCCATGCTGCCAATTTTTTTCTTTCTTTCTTTCTTCCCCCCCCCCCATATAAGGCATGCACTCTCCTTTTCATGTACACATAGATCTGCTTTCACTGAAGAAAGCATCAGAGAATTCCAGAAACTTCACATTTTGAACAACTATGGCATGTAAATCCTAAAATGACACGCACACAGAAAAAAAGCACGATGCCTTTAAGCAAGCCTCACTGCGCTGTATGTGTGTAGAAAGCTAAGTCTGAGATTTCGCCGATGAAAACTGCAGTATGCAGTTCACCTCTACACTAAAACACAGAAATTCCCATAGGAGGGATCATGATCTGTCGTTGTACTGGTGAAATGTCTGAAAGGCTACTTTGTTTTGTCATGGGCACACCTAAATTGCCACATAAATATATTTCGGCAATATCGTAGGTTTATTATAATAAAATAAGCACTTTAGTGCTGGTATAACATGTAATTCTTATAATTGTGTATTTTTTTAACAAATATACCTTTAGATGTGTAAGCATATTAATATAATAAGGCGTGTGAATTATATATTTGACTGTTTTTTTAAATACTGGCGGATCGTATGCTCTACCAGCACCAACACGTTTTCATAACAAGTACATAAACACATTGCAACACAAATATTTTTTGGCGGCATGGTGCATTGCCTCATCAGTACATTTTTGTACTCCTTTGGTGGGTTCGGGTATAGTCAAAACCCCTCCTTTTTTTTAATAAAATCTCGAATATATTAAAATATTGATGTTCAGCCAGCCATATATTTGACATTTAGCCCCAGTATTGACAAAAATTGTTTTTTGATGAATCTTTCTTTTTACTTCCTTGTATGAAGTAAAAAGGAAGTATTGTAATCACGAAAAATTTCGGGTACCATATTTCAAAGAAAATATCTCTTTTGACTGCTTTCGAATGCAATGTAATGATGTTTTTGAGTGACATCCATACATAAGGACAGAATGAATAAAAGACTCTTTTCCCCAAAAATAATTATAAAACTGATTTAAATGTCATGGAATGAAAATGAGAACTATGCATGGAATAATTTTTCTTTATATACCATAATAGTAATCAGCTGAATTTCTGTTACTTACACATTAGACATAATGTATAAATTCAATTTTATTATGAGAAAGCAATTTCTGCTGTGAGCTTAAATACTGGAGAACTTGAATCTCAAAGCTATGTATATCTGTAGAACACAAAATCAGTATAAGATAAAAGCTGTGATTTAGTTGTACTGTTTAAAGTTTGTTGTCAAGACAAACTGTAATAAATCATTAGAATTCTGTTGTGATATTATTTTTCACATGAGGATGTAAAAAAAGGAGGGGAGAAAACCAAGAAACTTGTAAGAAAATGATTTAAGAACATTTCACAAGTATGTTAAATCTGCTTTTCAAATGTATGGAAGGTATATTTAGTGGAGTTAATCAACAAAGGTAATAATAGTAATAATCAATGCAATTTAATTTATAAGTGAAGGTATATCAAACATGAATTTTTATTAAAATTCAGCTCATGCAATGAGTAGTTATATTTTAGCTTATTTGTATTGGTGTGTAAGGCATTTAATTTCGTAAAAATATATTTTTATATACATGCTAATATATTGCATGTATGTATTTTAATGATACATATTTTATACTTTCATTCTCTCAAAATTGAATCATAATCTTACACAAATAAACTAGATTGCTATGCTAGCCAGATTGTCAATAATTATTGCTACAGGTATGCTGATTTGCATAAGGAGTTTCCAAATATCTTACCCACAGCAGTAATGAATAAAAAAAAAATACCAGAAGGGAGCTATAGCAGCAATTGAATAAAAAAATGCAAGAAAATGGGTAATATAAAATTTTATGCCTGAGCTCTCAAATAACTTCCCATAATTTACAGTTAATGGCTCAAAATAATTACAGTTAATAGTAAACATAATTATAATTAATGGTGTAAAGTATTCTCAATCCATATTGTAATATAGTCCATTTAACATATTTTTAATTTATGGTTTAACATTCCCCATTCTTGCTTCAACATGCTACCAATTCTTGGTTCAACCTAGTACCAAATAATGGTTCAGCCAAAGCACCAAATAATGGTTCAATGTTTCACCCTCTTTTGGTTGCAACTTTTTCAGTACCATAAATTAGTGAAATCTTGAAATAAATTTTTAACAGTGTAGTTTTGTTTAAGGCATGCAGGATAAATATTTTCTTCTATTTTGTTAAAGTTCTTGATTGCAATAATGTCACTCACATTTCTGAAAATTTACGAAAAATAATTATGTTAATCATTAGTAAATGGTAATTGAAATTTATATTCTAGTGAGAAGAGAAATAAGTTACAAAGTGCAGATGAAGTGCTCGAGCCTATTGGTAAACCTTATACTTGCTTGAAAAACTTATTAAATTTGGTGTAGTTGTTAAACAATACACTCTTTAAGAATTTGCATTAACAAATCAGGCGGAGCGAGAAAACTATCCAAAATATCTTCTAGCGGTAAAGATATATATATACACACACATACATACATACATATGGTGTACTGGAAAATTCTGTCCAATAAAGTTACTTCAAGTTTCAACATGCATACAGGTATTCATTTGAGACATATATGGCTGTCTCTCTTTATAACTGCATTTAGAAATATCTGCTCTTCTGAATTAACTAAAACAAAAGTACGTAGGGCATCTAGAAAGTAAGTTTTCCTACATAAAAAAAAAAGAACTCATACTTTCAGGAACATATTTATTGGCAACAAGTACAGCAATGTTTCAGCTATTTTTCAACATAGCCACCATCAGAACTGAGACACTTTTCGCATCGTGGGATCAACTTTTGTATCCCTCTATCGTAGAACTCTGCCACTATGAATGGAACCAGCGTGTGACAGACGTCTTCAGCTCTTTGTCATTATCAAAACACTCAGCGGAGGACAGGAATTTCTTGAGGTGCAAGAAAACGTGAAAATCGCTGGGAGCAAGAACAGGGCTGTAGGGTGGACGATCAAATAACTCCAAGCCAAATTCCGTCAAAACAGCTGCTGTGCGTCAAGCCATATGTGGATGAGCATTGTAATGGAGGAGCACAACACCTGCAGTAAGCATTCCACACTTATCCACTACGCCGCCAATGCATTGACTGCTGCTTGGTTTCTGGGGCAAAGAGCGAAATCCAAGTCTCATCGCCCGTGACGATCCTGTCGAGGAACTCGTCGCCATCATCATGATACTATTGCAAAAATGTCAGTGCTGCTCTGTGCAGTGCTGTCAGAAATGCCGTTCAATTTTATGTTCGGGTGTCAGGTTTTTCAGCACCCACCTGGCACACAATTTTTTGAATAGCAGGTGCTTAGTGACAATCTCATGCATCAAGAATCACGATATTTGCGGAAAATGGATGCTCAGCTCCATAATCGTGAAGCGATGGTTCTCCATCACACGCTGCCGCACAAGTTCAACAAGTCATCATTGATGAGGGACAGTTGCCCACTGCGCTGTTCATCATGGACACTTGGACGAACTTCCGAAAACTGCCTAGATCAGCGACACACCATCTGCTTACTCATGATGTTCGGCCCATACACCCGACAGAGCTGACGATGAATTTCAATTGGTGCAATGCTTTGTGCATTCAAGAACTTTATGACCGACCGAACCTCGTAGGCGGTGGGAGAAGGAATAAGAGCTTCCATTTCGGACCACTGCTACCCTGCTATTGGCACAAGGCGGGACCTGTCCAGCTGTCATATGATTGATACATCATAGATCTGTTATGCATGTGCAATTAACATGGCTAATTACGTTTACTTTAAATGGGGAAACTTACTTACTGGATGTGCCTCATATTTCATTACATTATTAAGTGAGCTGTGATCATGTAAACACAACTAACAATAAAGCTCATTTATATACTGCAGGTCATAAACACTGTATTTTGTATGAATTCCAACAACAAAGAAATGCTACAGAAGAGTGTTGAAATTTAGTAATGGTGGAGAAGCAGTTTGGGATAGCATGGGCAGGAGATTGCTCTAAAAATTTGAAATAGGTAATTTTGACCTTAAAGATAAGCCGTGCTCCAGGCAGCCATCTTTAATCGATGACGATTATTGTCAAGACCATGATAGAACATGATCCTTTTTTTGACAACATTGGAGATAGCAGAAAAGTTTAATTCAGCTCAACAAACCATTCGGACCATATACAGAAACTAGGTTTGGTTTATAAATATTCTAAACAGGTGCCAGATGAGATAAGTGAGAAAAATCATGACTGGTGTTGTCACATGCACATCTCTGCTTGCTCAGAACAAAAACAAACCATTTTTTGACTAGGTGGTAACTGTATATGAAAAGTGTATTACCTATGAAAACATCGTTAGGAAAGGAGTATACTGAGAGCCCGGACAACCTACACCCTTCACCTCTAAAGAGAGTTTGAGTCTGAATAAAGGAATGCTGTGTATATGGTGTAATATCCAAGGGCCAATACAATGCAAACTTTTGAAACCAGAAGAAAAGCTCAACTCGAAAAGATTCTGTCAGCAAATGGACAATTTAAACAAATTAATCAAAGAAAAGAGGTCATTGATGGCCAATAGGAAGGATGTCATACTGCATCGTGATTATGTTGCTTTGGTGACTCATTGCAGAACTCAGAAAATTGCAGAACTCAGAAATTCTGCTGCATCGACCAAATTACCCAGACAAAGGACCCTCCCAATTATTGGCCCTCCCTTGTTTCTATCCTTACAAGATCTTTTTGGGGGAAGAAAATTCAAAGCTGGGGCAGATGTCAGCCCTACTTTGAGTTACTAGTCTCTAAAGACAAGACATTTTTCAAAAATGTTATCTACAAATTAGCATCATGCTGGCAAGAGGCCATAATTAATGACTGAAAAGTATTTTGTATAATAAATGTTATTTAAAGGTATGAAAATGTATTTTCTTTCACTTCCAGGATAGACAGAATTTTCCAGGAGACCTTACATATATCATATAGAAATTAAAATACTCAGAAATGTCATATTATTAAATTTATCACCCTAGGCAACATGACTGCTTTTATCTGGTCATGAGATTTTTCCCCACATGATGCAATTCAAAATATTTTGCTTTCTTTTGCTCATTAATGATCTAAATAACATCTTAATGAATAGAAAATTTTGAAAATAAAGAATAAAATAATTAATTACAAAAACGCAGCTAATAAACGTTCTTTAAATACAGCTCTTCAACAGCAGATCAAAAAGAACATACGACAGAGGATTAAAATGTCCACATTCATATAAGCAAAGCTCTTACCTGCTTTCTCTTAAATTCTGAAAATCATCAAATACTTGCAAAGCAGTGCTCAGACCTTCTGCTATATGGCTATGAGATTCTCCAGCTCCACCAATAAACCTTTGAAATAAGAAAATTTTGCATTTTTATGTATTACTCAGTAAACACGGAAGAAAATCACACAGCTTTTATTTTAATATCATATTTTGAAATATTTCCTTTCTTTTTTGCCCCTCCTTCTTTTAAATTTCAGAGGTAGTTTATGCAATCTGAACTTTTTATGTTTTCTCCAATTACATATACTTAGGCAAATATTAAGCTCATTATAAAAATAAAACACAAAAAGTAAATGAGATATTTAATATCAAAATTTGCGATTTTTGGACTTCATTTTTAACTTGCCTTGGGGAATTTAATAAATAAATTAGAACAATTGACTTCCCCCCCCTAAATGGCATTCAGTGACATTTTTTCAAAATTTATTTGTATGCAATGTTTTAATTTTGTTACAATGCCAAATTTTTAATTTTGTTACAACTAGTATTCTAAAAGAATTTTCACACAAATAATGTCACACACATTTTTAAATATTATTACATACATCCTTATTCTCATGAGTTTTATCACTTTAGAATCCTTATCTAAAAATCATGTAAAAATTCCTTAAAGATTTTTATTTATACAATAAAGGTTATGAGCTAGGAATCTGATAATACTGAAGCCTGCCAAAGTTTTCTAGAATAAGAATTCTCTCACATTCCTTTAATAAAATCTCTTGTTTCAAAAATTATACGCATTAATATATTAATGATAATATACAGAGAAATGCTTATAACTTAATTGTTCACATCCAAAATCTTTTTCTTAGCTGAAACTGTACTTTCAGAGACAAAAGCAAACACTTCATTTTTCAATTTATGTATCGCCCCTAAACGTGAAATACAACTTTAAATATCTCAGTCAATTTTTGTTGTACGGAAGGCACAATTTTTATATTGTGCTTTTAAAAATGAGCATAGGGACTGGAAGAATGTATAAAAAGTCATATTTTATAATTTATACCTTTTTTTTAATGACATGACATTTATATTTGCATAAGTTAAAACATTTTTATAACTTTTGTATCTGTAAGTATGTCTCCAACCAACGACTTTAAAAATAAAGGAGTTACACTGTTAAATAAAGAATTTTAATCATCTATTAAAATGTTAGCATTTATGATTTATTTACAGTCTAAGGTATTCCCCCCCCTTTTAGCATGCCTTCATGGTGTAATGGTAGCACATTCGGCACACGTTTGAGAGGTCCAGTTTTGAGTCTGCCGAGGGCATTGCTCACTTTTCATCTCTTGTGCTTCAAAAATAATGACTTAACAAAGCCATTACAACAGTAATACCTTTGCTAATTGCTAGTGACATGATTATTTTCAGTTCTCTTATACAAATTTTTTACAAAGTTTTACGTTCTTGGTTAATAATTTTAGCAGCCAAAAAAGTGACTTTTTTTTTAATTTACAGTTTTGTACCATTAAATATGGTTAATTTTATTTAAAAAAATGTAATTTTCATATTTTTTTAAACTAAAAAATTTAGCAAAATTCATAAAAAATAAATTTTTATTATGATAATATAACTTGATTTATCATAATAAAAAAATCTATGTTGTGATCACATTTTTATATAATAATATTACACTTCGATAAAAATCTCCCTCCAAATTTTTCAGAAATATGTCTTGAGATATGCATTTTTTATAGTACAGTTGATGCATCTTCTTACGTGCATACAGTAAAATTTATATTTAGGTACATACATTAAAATAATTTAGCAAATAAGCAATTTTTAATAATTTTAATTAGACATTAAATAGAAACTTCATAAATACTAATTTCTACACAAAAATATTAAATAACAAAATAAAATATACTCTGTCAAGATGTATTAATAACTTGGGGGGGTAACAGAGGTGCTATTAGTTTTTAAACTAATTTTTTGTCAGTATCACTTTTCAAATTGTTGCCACTAAATGTTACCACAATGCATTATTTAATTTTTTTAATGAAGAATATAATAAGTATATAAGAACATACTTATCTATTATAAGTATGTTCCTCACATTGTGGAAAAGACAGATCCTAGTATTAGCAAAGTTTTAATTACATGTAGTTCTACCCAAACATGGGCACCTCACGGTTCGGATTTTCAATTTGTTTTTATTTTTTGTACAAATTTAATAAATTTTTGTTTAACAAACTAGCGATTTGAAAGCGAGAAGTAGCAACACTGTTTGGAATAACACATTTTTATCTCCAAGCACGCCAAACTGTTGCCATTTGACAAAACATAAGATTTTCAATTTTAGAATCAACAATCTTTCAATTTCAATTGACAAACATGGCTATTAGAAAACAATTTGTTGCCACTGCTTCAGATCGAATACTTATTTTTTCCACAGACCAGTATGATGCCATTCAGTAAAGCATAAAATATTTAATTTTCAAATTTAATCTTTCTGTTACTTAATAGCAAACCATGTGAATGAAAAACAATAAATGGAGCTCTTATTTTTCTACTTTTTAAACAGAATAATTTAAATAAATATGCATTTAAACCATGAGATGTCATATAAAATATTTTTATGAATGGACAATAGCCGGACTAAAAATCATTATGTACTTTCTTTTTTATGATAACGCTTTCAGGTGACTGGCCGCTTGAGAAGCTAGCTTTCAAAGAAATACATATTGAATATAAAAAAATACGGCAGCCCCTAACACTCTATCAAGAATTTTAAAAATACGTTGTTTTTAAATAGTTTGAGATTTTGATCTTGAATTTTATGAGATGAAAGTGTGAAGAAAGCAATGCTTAATAATAAAGCCGAAAAGACTATTAAAAAAAAGTGTTAGCAGGAGTAAGCCCAACAGCAAATTAGCTCTAGCTACCTATGATGCCAGTGACAACATAAAAACTATATCAAATCCTCTGGTGCAATGCTAAAATCATCCTTTCAGATTTTCTTCCCTTTTCTGAAATTTTGCTTGTGTGTGTTTTTGTTTAATTTTAAATTTTGAAAATACTTCATTGCATGCTGTTAACCAAAGAAATGGCAGGTAATATTTTTCTTTACAGAAACTAAATTGGCTGATCAAGGATTAATCATGGTTATATAAAAGCATGGCAAATATTTTATGAGTGCACTAAGACATCATCTATTTTATAAGACTAAAATTTCCCAACAGGGTTGACATCCAAATGTACACCAGCAATTGATTTGCAGAGTCAAGATCCCATTCATTACAAAAAAAAAATTATTAATAAAATTGTTACTGTTTATTGATATACCATATCATACAAAGTTAAGTCTTATTCAAAACACATTGGCCCACTAAGTTTTAGAATATAAAAGTCATTCAAAAAAAATATTCCTAAATTAAAGTTGTTAATGAACCAACATTTTTTACTTTTCCCTCTGGGTCCGTCTACTACTTGAGCAATCAATATTGACTAAAAAAAACCTGTATAAACAGACGTCTTCAACTTATAGGAAAAAGCCATTCTGTGGTCCTCAGTTGATGGGCGGGCGAATCCATTTGACTTTGTTGAAAGGGGACAAGGCGTCAAGGAGCTTTAGACCAATCACAGTACGAATAAGTGACAAAATTCATAGCGTGGGCTAATTGAAGTACCAGGAATATTCCATTATTCACTAACTCATTATTTCACTAACTCACACTTCCCCATTATTTCACTAACTCTCACTTCCACATTATTTTACTAACTCACACGCTACATTTGTAGTTAAAAAAAATGGCACAAAATAGTATTATGACCAAGACGCAGCAGAATATGCTGCTGTGTTATGTGGATGAAAATCCTGTTTTTTAAGGGGGAAGTTAATACAAGAATTTAGGGCTAAGAAATAAAGAGAGATGTGGGATACCATGAAAGCAACAGTAAATAAATAAGAGTGAATGAATTAAGCTTACTTAAAATCTGTTAAGAAATAAACAATTTTAATCCTTTAAATTTATAATATGATTAATCTGCATTGCAATCTAATTGCAAACTAGGTCTCCCCCCCATGCTTACATTAAAACTATGTTTTCACGCAATTTATTTTACAGTTAATATAAAAAAAATATTTCTTTACGTAAGAAATTAGAAACAAAATATTTCTTTCTTAATGTTTCTTCCTTTCTTTTATTTTCTCTTTCTAAGAAAATTATTTCTTTCAGGAAAAGAATAAAATTCATTCATTCATTACAGTATGACCGATTGCTGCTACATTCAGCTATCAAAATGTTTTATTTTAAATAATTTATCCTATAATTAACATGATAGAAAATAAATTTTTATATAAAATATATAAATACGTATTGCAATTTTTGTCACACATATGTTAGCAATACTTTTTTTTAAACATTACATTGTTGTTATTCTAATTAAAAGGTAGTAATATTATTTTCACAATGAAAGTACTGAAGTAAAAATAATCAATGTAGGTCTCCTGCAGTTGAAGAAATCTTTGTCAAACCAGCATTTTAACACTTTGACACATTAAATAGAAAACTATAATAATAATCAATATCTCTTTTACAATAGAAAAATGAGAATTCTGCTTTAAACAGTTTTTTTTTTTTTTCGTTTGCAAAGAAACAATTATTTTTGAATACTAATTGATTACAAAAGTACTATTTCATGAAGAAACCCTCATTGTTACTTTATAACATAATACAATAATTATTCTGCTAATAAGGCAACCAGCGGCCAAGGGGTGTAGAGTCGCTGAACGCAGGTAGTTAGGTCCCGAGATTCGGATCCCGTGAACAGGCTGACCAAATCGGCGTTTTCGTGGCTTTCCCCATGCGTAACAGGCATACGAGGCTATTTCCCTCAGAAAGTCTTCCCTTAGGAACCAGTTTTAAATCGTAATAAAATTACACACACACACACATACAAAAAAAAATTCTGAAAGACTTCAGGTTTTATATTATTCCCAAAAAGGGTGTTTTTTTTAATGTTTTGTGTGTTACCTTTATTTATTAAATATCATGTTCTTTGTAGTTAAACCATAAAATTCAATTCAACAGCAATATCACATAATTTAAAAAGAGCATATCTTTAGAATTTTCGATACACATTCTCGAATGCTAGAGATGAAAATGTTTATTTCCTCTCCCTCCCCCACCCCACTACAGTGTTGCCATTGCTCGGTTTGAAATTGTTGAGTTTCTTAATCAAAAACTCATAAATGCTTTGCAAAATATGAAATAGATAATAAAACAAATTCCTGGTGCCAAACTTGGGTTCCAGATGCCTATATTCATGTGGAAGAATACGTTATTCAAAATTTGATGGTTCTAGGTATCATTGTTTTATCACAGTGTAAGAAACATTTATAAATTTATGCAGATTCTTCATTATTTAATTTTTTTTTAAATATAATACACTGCAATAATACTTGGCGGCAATTATTTGAAAAGTGAAATGCCATTTATAGTGAAACACCACAAAATGCCAAAACAAAATTAATAGCCCTTCTGGGCTAAAGCACTTTGGGTTAAAAATTATTTTTAAAAGTAACACACTAGTAGTAGTACTACTATTGAAAAATTATAAAACTATTTATACTATATAATATATAATGTTGTTCATTATTAAGTGAAATTCATACTGCTGTAAAAAAAAATTATAAAACTATTTTCTAGTTTTATAATTTTTTTTTCCATTTTTATTTTACAGTAGTGTGAATTTCACGTAATAATGAACAACATTCCTTATTGTGGTTACAATATTGTTCGTAAGGTATTTCACTGTTATATTTTAAAATAAACTTAATTCTTCCTGTACATAAATTGAGTAGATGATTCTTGGATGTCTGTATTATTATTAACTGAAGAAGGATTATATGCTAGATAAATACTGTGAAAATCGTTTAACACGAAAATGACGGGACTGAAATATTTTTTCGTGTTAAAGGATATTTAAAAAATAATATATATACATATATACTCAAGAGAATTAAGTTTACTGGAGTACATTTTACTTAAATAGGTATATATATGCATGTATTTAATAAAAATCAATGAAGCAAAAGCATCCCATAAGAACTTAATTTAAAACAAAATTTTTAATTTTTCTTTGAAAAACAAAACATTTATTGAGTTTTTGGAAAATAATATATTTTTCTTTGCATTGTTTTTTTTAGTCAACAAATTGTTAGATTTTGTCCATTTTGTTATTAATTTCACTATTGGAATCTGCGTCTAAATAACTGCGCATACTTTTCATGATGTTCCTCATTTCGGATGATGTCGAAACAGGAGCTACATTATTCACTTCATTTTCGTCGTCGGAATCTGCATCAATGATATTTTTTTAGCTTTGAACTAACTCCAAAATGTCTTTGTCTGCCATAACTGGGGCTGTACACACACTATCATCATCTACTGCAACGAATTCTTCTGACGATACAGTAGAAACTATCTCAAACATTTCATAAAGTGTCGGCTCTGTTTCAATACTCTCGTTCTCCATTTCTTTTGGCATGAACCAAACTCACTGATTTTTACTTACACTGCAATGTATTGGTCACCAAATCCAAAACAAACTGATGAGAGTTTTCTTTTTTTTTCTTGGTGCCCTTTGTAGGGATGGAGGGTGAAAGTAGCTCAGATAAACAAAATTGGTTCGTGTCACAGGAATTAGCTACTCCGAGGGTATTTTAAAGCCAAGTTAGCCTTTTTTCTACGAAACATGGAAAACCACCTTTCATTTCACAGCCCCCTTAAATCTCAGCTGCGCGGCTGGTGTTTTCCGTATTTTCCGAAGGGAAATCTTTTTGTGTTAAGAGATTTTTGTTTCGTGTTAAAAGAAAAAAAAATTGCATGAAAATACATAGGAGTTTGTTGGGACCGTTGTATTATTTAGTGTTAACTGATATTTCATCTTAAGCGTTTTTGCGTTAAACAGATTTCAGTGTACTTTTTATCTTCTACATTTTTAAACTATATAATTACAATACATGTCTATAATTTTAGGTAAAATATAAATAACCTTTCTTTCAGCAGAAATTGCATTCCTGTTTTCTGTATGTGGCTACAAATACTCTCTCAGTTCATCTCAAATTAAAATAACTATAAATTTTGGAAAAACTGAAATATGCAATGAAAACATCTCCTGGCAAAGCAAAAGCATCAACATATTTTCTATAAATTCGCCGATTCAGAAATCTACTACCATAGTCTTCGTTTAAATACGAAAAAATTAGCGATGAAAACACATACAAAGCCAATGTCTGCTTAGGACGTCAACTGCACAAGCCTGATTGACGACGGGGCAACACTTTTCCCCGCGCTTTCGATGACTTCCATACTCACAGAATATGGGATGTCGATCAGACCCGTTTTTCACTAGCAGCAACATCTGGCGGCCCACAAACTTGCTACTGACTCTCAGAGAGAAGAACAGGCATCCCGGTGGAAGCAAGCTTTAATCAAGTCAATACTATCGAAAATAAGAAACAGGTTGAATATTTTTTAACAAAGCAATTTGAGAATTAAGTTAAAAATTGATTTCATGCCAAATTAAAAAAAATGGCATCAATAATCAAATACAGTATTTATGAAAATCGAGCTTTTGTGAAATTGGGATCTGCAATTTTGTTTCTTAAAACTTGTTTATATCTGTAAAATTTAAAATTATAAGTAATAAACATAAATCTAATAAGCCATATTTTTTTCAAAACTTTTGCAATTAGCAAAGTAGCAACAAATCTAGCCAATTTTTCTATAATAAAAATTTGGAAGTCTGAACTTTTTAACTATTTGCAGTATTTGAGGACACAAAAATTATGCTGCAGTAAGAATAATAATGCGTGCAGTATAAAAAAGATAAAAACAGATTGTAAGTGGACTATCATTATCAATAATTACGCTTAATATTTCTTGACTTAATTTTTGATAAACAGTAGTATCAGCCCACTAAATTTAACTTTGCCAAAGTTTAATATTCTAACCTTACTGTCCCAACACATTCTCTGTTCTCCTACTTTTGCTTCAATGACACAAAACTATCTGGTAATAAATTATTAAAGTAGGTATACAATGTGATCATGTTTGTCCACAGCTATCTTAATGACAAAAAAATCTTCTAAATAGCAACATTTTTTAACTTATGTAATACAAATATAACTGGAAATATGGCACTCCACAGAATTTTAATTAGGAAAAAGCAATAGTTTGCTTATGAAATGTTCATAACGTCTTTAATGAAAAAAACTCATTTATAAACCCATTCATAACATTTCCAGAAATTTTTTAACCAATGCTACACCCCTAATCTTAATAATCAGTGTGCATCTCATTTAAAGACAATATGCCAATGTAAAATTTAAAATGAAGCAAAAAAGCAAACAGTTTGGCACAGATGTTTTCAAGGATTTTTTTTTCAAACCGAGATTTGCCTCTGACTGTCCTCAAAATTGACAGTTATTCAAAATCTTCATCATACCAAGTTTGTTTGGTACTACCCCCTTATCCACTCAACCAAGACAAGAATCATCTGCCAAAGTACTATGTCACTGAAGTATGCAGCCCACAATTTTACGAAAATGCATTTGATCTGGCAAACCTGCGTATGGTTGTGCATATGGTTTAGGAACTGTGGAGTTTTTTCTTGTAATGAATCATAATGCAACTGTGGAGTTTACCAGTGAAGGAAAAAGAAATTGTTATATTTTTTCAGAAATATGGCATTTTGCCTAGTGTAGGAATCCACATCCCATGAAGGTGTATTTTACGCGTGAATGAATTGTATGTACACTTTGCTGATAATTTTTATGGAAATGTACCATAAAAATTGTCAGCAAAGTGTTCGAATGTGGCATATTTAGCCAGCATTATTTATCTCTGATGTTACATTATTATAGAAATCTTGTAACTTGATAGTTTATGAACTGTTCTTAGATGATTGCGATAAAAGTTTTCTCCAGATAGTGCAATTCCCTAATTTTTTTTAAAGTTAAAAAAGGTCTATGTGTACTTGGAGAGCAGTGCCAATCTGCTCTGTGATGCCAAGAATTCTGCAATTCTCTGATGTTCTTTTAAAATTAAAACAGGTCAATGTGTGCACTGACAGCAGAGCCACACTGCTCTGCAATGCTGAGAATTCTGCAGTTTTCAGATGTTTTTCAAATTAAAAGAGACTGAGAAAACAGAAAGTATTTAATTATGGATGTTTGTTGCATTTTAAATTTAGTTCATTTGTTACTGCTTTATAAAATTTTGAGTGTTTTATTACACATGTTTATGGTATGCAATTTTTACCATTTCATTATGGATGTTTCTGGTGCTTTTTACTTTGTTAGTTCATTATTGTTTGATGTAATTTTCAACATGTTGACACATTTTTAAAATGGCTCCTCTTTTTCATGTGTTAGGCTGGCAAAAAATTAGTCGCAAACGACTGGAAACTCTGTGGGAAGATTGGGGGGATTGTGCAAAAGTACCTGTTGCTTTTTTGTTTATTTTAAATAGTTGACTGAAATTGATGCCAAGTTGTTTGGTAATTTAAATCTTTTACTTAATAACATTTCTATGTCACTCGACAATTTTATAATCTTTGATTTTTTTATGACTTTACAAAGTTTAAAGATGTATTCTATGATATTAGAATCACATTATCCAAATTGGCAATTGCAATATGCAATGTATGTTTCATGTACTCATACAAATTGGTGGGCCTTCAAGAATTTAATAACAATATCCAAATTATATCATTAACCATGATTATATTAAGTGGAATCTACTGTAGTTAAATTGAATAAAAGAAATTCCAGGAAACTTCTACAAATTTTCCCTTCATGTTTTAAAGCTGTTTAAAGAAACAAGGGGGAGGGAGGACTTAAAAGATTCACATTTTAATGTTGGACTAGAGGTTTGTTGAGATATTTTTCATTCTCATTGAGTACACAGTTTATCTGTCTACTCTTAGACTCGTTCCTGCTAACACAACGTTTTTTGTCTTTTTAACTTTACTACTGAACATCACATTCTTTGTATATATGCTGCATAAAATTCAACAGCAAAACTACAAAATATTTTACAAACAGTGTATCTTTAGAATTCCTGCCAGAGTTTTAAATGCTGTCATACAATTTTTAGCCCAGAAGGCCTATTATTTCCAAAATGCACATTTCCATCAAAATCACTTATGTTGTCTCTTTCACTTTTTAAATAACTACCTGAGGTCATCTAAAATGATTACTATAAAAATGGCAGGAAGAAGTTAAAAATATTTCCTATCAGATATCTTTAGAATTCCTGACAAAGTATTAAATGCTGCCATACACTTATATATATATATTAAATAGTAACTTACAGTAATATTTGGTAGCAACATTTGGAAAATGATGTGGATAAAAAAAGTGAAGTTTGAGACTAATAGCACCTCTAACGATAAAGTAATAATAATAATTTTATTAAAAAAACTGTTTTATGCAGATTTCTGTTAAAGGTTTTCCCATTAAATTAAACAATTTATCAAAGATGTGAAGTTTCAGAGCAACTAGATTATATCATAAAATTTATAACAGCAAACATCCTCTTCAGAAATTTTAAACAATGAATGAGATACTTACATAACTTTATCCAACCAAGATAAAAATTTATGAGTACTTGCAGTTGGAGCAAAACATGTTGCAGCTGTCTCTGGAGCACAATCAGCAGCCATGAAAATGACCAATGCATACATTGTACAATTTGCCTACAATACATTTATATTAATCCAAAGCTTAACCCATCATTATAATTCATTATATACCTCAGAATGTACAGATGACTACTCAATAACATTAAAATACATTGCAAAACACAGATTAGTTCAAGATAAATAGGAAATTTAATTTCATATTTTAGATATACAAAATAAATTTGTTATACTTTACATCTACAAAATATTTTGCACAAATTTATTGACAAAATAAATTTCTGTAACAAAAACATGATCATTTCAAAGAATTTGCTTTATGCAATAAAACAGCACTACCTCACATATACTACGTTCATATAACTTTTATGACAAAAACAATATAAAACTTAATTCACCACTGATTGTAAATGATATTTATCAGCACTTTTCGATTTGCATAACAGAAGTTATCACCAGCACAAATGCTCACGCAAAATGTACCCTGAATGATAATGGTAATGATACAAATAAACAAAGCAATTATTTTGTTACACCCATAGGTAGTTAGTAAATAATCTAATTAGGACACTTTGAGGTAACAAAAAAGGAAATGTCATTTTTCTAATATGAAAGAATATAAAACTAAGAATTAAAAAAGATACAGCTAAATTAGCAATTTTTTAATTTTTAAAACCTCCTTTTATTTGTAAGGCTTCCAAATTGGAGATTAAAATTTTTCTAATAAAAATTAAGTAGCTGAAAAAAAAATGATGAAAAATTCTGTATTTAAAAAATCATTAACAATTTCACAAGGAAAGATGAAAAAGATTTGAGAAAGATTCAAATTTTAAACATGAAGTATTAAAAATACCCATAAAAAATGAGGGCATGAATAAAATGGCAAATGAAATAAAAATGATGAGAACAAATGACATAAAAAAATTTCAATAAAAATTAGAGGACAAAATTATTAAAATGGATGAAGCTAAAAATATATAATTTTTTTTTAATTTTAAATACTGCAAAATATATTTTTTATTATTTTAAGGAATTTCAGAACTTTGAAGATGATTAAAAAGATTTTTTTCCATCAGTCCAGGAATTAAAACTTTCACAAAAACATTGTTTCCTTTCCTCTTGAGACCTATGTCATCCATTGAAAAGAATGGTTTGTTACATTTATTATGCTTTCCTAACAATTCTTTTTTAACTTTTTATTGGTTGTAAAATTTTCAACAATGATATATGTGAAAATATTATTACAAGAATTGTAGAGTTTACAGCTTGGTTGGGATGAAATCATTGAAAAGAGAATAAGTAGAAAGTGGAAACGTTTTTACTCAGAATTACCCTTACTATCAACCTTATAAATTCCAAGGTATGTCTTGAATTCGAAGGCAATAATTATAAAAATTCATGCTTTTTGTGACACTTCAGAAAAAGCTTATCGTGCAGTCATCTCCTCAGAACAATCAGCTCTAATTCTTCAGTCAAGGTTACTGACATCAAAAACCAGAATTGCTCCCTTAAAAACCCAGTCACTTCCAAGATTAGAGTTGTGTGCTGCGTTACTTTTAACCAACCTCTTGCATGCAGTATTATCATGCATAGAACTGCAGATTAATATTATTTATGCATGGATAAACTCATGGGTTACATTGGCATGGATTTAATCCGAGCCTCACCGTTGGCTATCTTTTGGAGCAAATCAGGTTGTGGAAGATTCAGGAAGCTGTTCAGGGTATTCAATGGAATTTTGTCACTGGAAAAGAAAATCCTGCTGACTGTGGGACCAAAGTTCTTATTCTATAAGAATTCTTACAATGCGAGTTATGGATGACGGACTGATGGTTAAATAAATCTATAATTCATGTACAGCAAGATTTAAGTGTAGAATTAGAGAATGAGGTTATGTTAGGGGAACTGAAAAAAAAGTTTTATTTCAAATGCTTTCAATTTCGGAGGGCCTATTGTTTTCGTCACGGTTAAAGCTATGTCGAGTGTTAGCGTGGTGCATGAGATTCAGAAATAATTGTAGTAAGCTACCTGCAGAGCGTATAAAGGGTTATTTATCTACTGAAGAACTTTGAGAAGTTTGTGAAGTTACTTAGATTGTTAGGATTGTACAAAGAGCTGAATTTTCAGAAGAATTGTTCTGTCTAGAATCGGATAAACCATTCAAGACATCAAGCAAGTTATTGTCTTTAAATCCTTTCTTAGATTCCACAGGGATAATGCGTGTAGGCGGAAGTCTCAGAAATGTTACAGTTTCAAATAATCAAAAAGAGCCCATGATTTTAAATAAGAATCATAATATTATGTGTTTGGTTATTAAACATTATAATGAAACATATTTTAACACAGCTACCCAACTACTCATTTCTGTCATACGACATAGATTTTGGATTGTAAGTACTAGAGATATTAGAAAGTGTTGAAACCAATGTGTTTCGGCCGTAGATTTAGAGCGCAAAATGCAGCTCAGCTAATGGCAGATTTACCTGCTTTAAGAGTTATTCAAAGTAAAGCTTCTCTTGTGTAGGAGTCGATTTTGCAGGACCATTTAACATCAAATATCATTCTGGTAGAGGAGTTAAAATTTTTAAGTGTTATGTATGTCTATTTATTTGTTTTACTACCTGAGCAGTACGCTTAGAATTAGTTGGAGATCTTTCAACAAGATCATCCCTTGCGACGCTTAATAGGTTTATAGCCTATAGAGGTAACCCATGCGAAATTCATAGTGATAGTGCAATGAACTTTATAGGAGCTAATAAAGAATTAAAGAAAACTTTTTCTACTTTTCAACATGATGAACAGCTTCAGGGTTATATTTCTTCACTGAATATTAAGTGGTTATTTAATCTATCCTCTGCACCTCATTTTCGAGGACTTCGGGAAGTGGAGATCAAGTTCATGAAACATCACTTAAAGAGACGTTTAGGAACACTTATTTTAACATATGAGGGATTTTTGACATTAATAACCCAAATTGAATCCTGTCCTAATACTAGGACTTTGGTATCAGGTTTAAGTGATTGCAATGACCTGGAGGCCATAACACCAGGTGGTGGCCGGTGGAGGTGTGAAAAGGTGCAGCTTTAAGCTCTCTTCTAGAACCTAACCAAATTCAAGAACCCTGTGTTGCAGTGATCAGTGAAAATCCTTACAAAGGCTGTTTCAACATTTCTGGAAGAGTTGGAGTTGTGAGTATTTATCTAGGTTGCAGTAGAGACGTAAGTAATGCAAGTTGCAGCAAGATCTAAAAGTTACCATTTTTCTCAGCATTCTATTTTAAAAGTTAACTGTCTTAATTTTATTGGGGACATACTATAACTTTTTAGACAATTTTAAAGTTCTAACATACAGAAATTTACCTGTTATAAACATTTGAAATCTTCAAAGATTATACAACAAACCTTTGCTCTCTTTTAAAACAAAAATTATTAAAAAATATTACGTAGGTAACCTTCAAATATTTTTTAAATAGCTGCATTTTTATAAACTTTTATTTAACTTGTTAGTAGTGCCTGTCATTATGGACAAAAGTTTGCCATCAATTTTTAAACTATTCCTTGATAAACTGTTGAGCTCAGATTTTGAATACTTTCATTGTGGATGACAATACAGCATAATGAAGGGATTTTTTTCAACAAATCCTTGTTTAATAAACAAATTAGAATCTTAGAATTTTATTCTTTCCAACACTGGATAGACCAGAAAAAATCTTTTAAAGTTTACATGAGATTCTAATGCAATTTCTTATTTTTTGGCAAAACACCTCGACTTTTTTTTTTCAACCATTTGATATAAAAGAATTGTCAGAAGTAAAAGAATGATTATTCTTTGCTGAAAAGGGATTCTTCATAAGAATGGTTTGATTGATAACATGCTATTGGGGCTAAAAACATGAAAATAAAAAAAAAATAATGATAAATGTTTTTATAAATTTTTTTTAACTCAAAACTATTAATAAACTAAATGGAGCATAATAATCTTTCTTTTTTTAGTTCGTTAACAGGAATAAGAGATTAAATAACTCTCTTTACAAAATTCATCTACAATTCTATATCACGACACAGACACTTAAATAATGAAATCACATACCTGAATTGCATTGTCAAAAGTATATGCTATTAACTTTACGAATTTATAAAGGCCAACCTCATGCTTTTATCATTTGCAATGAAATAAAATCTTAATAGTTCGCTCAAGTACATGATATATTTTCAGCCAAAGGTGCAAAGTTTCTTGAAAATGAAAAGCCTAGTGAAAGCCAGCCTTCTTCAAAATAGAGGTTTTTGAAATTCAGTAGCAATTTTGGGTTTAACAATAGCTAAATTTAAATAAGCATGCTATATAAAATGGAAGGGAAGTACAGAAGGTTGTTAAATACAAATACATATATTTTACAGTAAAACACTATCAAACAAACATTTATGATGCTTTTATCTATTACTAAACACACTATCTGTTACTGAAGACAGCAACATCATTAATTGTCGGTGCATAGCACCTCTCATGTTCACCATGTGGAGTTCGAACGGCTTACTTCATTTTCCTCTTGACTCATAAAATAAACTTGCAATAATTTATGCGGTTCATTATCTGTTGGAAAAAGTGAACCTATAAGGTATTTCTCCCTCTTTCTTCGCATGCCTTCGTGGTGTAATGGTCAGCACACTGAGCCGGTATTTCAGAGGTCCGTGGTTCGATTCCCGGCGAAGGTGCTGCTAATTTTTCATGTCTCTTGCTACGAAATAACCTAATGTCTCTACACTGGCGCCCGAACTAAAGGGGTTGTGGATGATGATTCTCCACACCCAGGATTTGGCGACTAGGTCCCCTAAAGCCCTAGTCGCCCTTTAAAAAGGGGAGTATATAAGGTATATCTCCCACATCCTTACCGTGCCTTCGTGGTGTATGGTCAGCACACTGAGCCGGTATTTCAGAGGTCCGCGGTTCGATCCCCGGCGAAGGCAGTGCATATTTTTCATGTCTCCTGCTACGAAATAACCTAATGTCTCTACACTGGCGCCCGAACTAAAAGGGTTGTGGATGATGACTCTCCACACCCAGGATTTGGCGACTAGGTCCCCTAAAACCCTAGTCGCCCTTTAAAAAGGGGAGTATATAAGGTATTTCTCCCTCTTTCTTCGCATGCCTTCGTGGTGTAATGGTCAGCACACTGAGCCAGTATTTCAGAGGTCTGTGGTTCGATTCCCGGCGAAGGCGCTGCTAATTTTTCATGTCTCTTGCTACGAAATAACCTAATGTCTCTACAAACCAATTCGATGATATATCTGGCATTGTACGGTAAAAGTTGATTGTTGACCTGATCATTCTTATCTCTTTGTCTACTCCAAAAGATGTCATTTGGAAACAAGAGTTGTACTTTCTGATTTTCTTAAAAAACGCTTTGATTCATCTGTATCATATAAATATAGAGTTTTCAGCAGCTCTTCTGGTTCACCAAGTAAAGAAAGCGAAACTTTACCATTGGAACAGCCCATTCCTGCAGTTTCATCTTTCCATTTTAAAGCACTGCTAAACTGGCATTTTTTACTCATTAACTGATAACAATTAGTGGATGATTATAGTAGCCAACTGAAAGACCATATTGAAGTCCAGAATCATTAAATACACACCAATTGTTATGCATGAAATATAACTGCCTGTTGTTGAGTTTATTCTTTTAAGTGTATCTGTGTTTGAAGAGGTGTTTCAATATCTCTCAAAGCAATTTGGCATTCAGCTTATTCTTTCAAGCGGATCTGCCTCTGGAGAGGTGTTTCAACAGCTCTAAAAGCAGCTTGGCATTCAGGTTGTTCTTCTAAACAAATTTGTGTTTGAAGAGGCTTTTCAGCAGCTTGTCGTTCAAGTTGTTCTGCCAAGCGGAGTTGTGTTTGGAGAGGCATCTCAGCTGTTCTCATAGAAGCTTGATGGGAAGTTTGGGCTTCTAATCTTTCTTGTCTTTGAGAAGTTGTTTTATCAGTTCCCAAAACAGATTGTCACCTTGTTTGTTCTTGTTTTCTTATTTATGCATGTACGGAAGATTCTTGGGATCAAGCAATTTTTGCTGCCCGGGCCCAAGATGAATTCCTAGACATGTTAGATTTATGTTAGGGAAGGAACTGTAAAAAATTAAACTGTCCTTAAATAAGTTTCAAACTCCGCATGAATTTTAAAAATACGTGTATTGCCATGAAATCTAGTAAAACTACTATGTATATTTCCTAATGACTGAAAAATATTTGTGAAAGAACAGCCAAAAGCCGGAAATCCTGAAGGATTTTAAACAAAAAATTAAACAAATAAAAATTAATAAATGTTACACTTTCATGCCTTAATTACTTAACCGGTCATCATGAAATTTTCAAGAAATATTTTCGATATATTAGAAAAGGATAAAAACGTTTGTATGGTTTAAGCCACACATTTGAGCGTGCAGACAAACTTTTACATCGTTTAACTTATCATTCTGAAATTTTCAACATTTAATGTTTATACAACGGCAATCATTTTAAGCTACAAAACTTATTATATAGCTTAAGTTTCAACATATAAGTTACATTTCATAGCCTATCACCTTTTCTAATATATCAAAAATATTTCTTGAAAATTTCATGATGATCAGTTAAGTAATTAAGGTGTGAAAGCGTAACAAACAAACTCACATTTGCATTTATAATATTAGTCAGGATATATTTGCTATGCAGTATTGCATTCTCAAATGTAAATAAAATATATTGAAAGGTAATAAATGATTGAGCTTTTTTAGAAATTTTTTGCTAAAATTATTTCTATCTTAAAAGAACCTTCTAAAATGGATAAATGGTTAAAAAGAAGAAAACTTAATGGTGATAATAATGACGACATTAGCGATCAGGCTGATGAGCCGACTCAGTAAAGATGTTTCCTCCTGCAAAAAATGTATTGTTCATTGGAAATATAATGACAATTTCTTAAAATTTGGATTTACATCTACAATGGAAAATGATATAGTTGTTCCCGAGTGTCTGGTAGGTGGTTGTAAATTATCAAATAGTTCTATGGTTTCTGAGCAAGCTCCAACGTCACTTGCTGACTAACCATCCTTCGCTCACATCGAAAGACAAAAACTACTTTCAAAAATCATTACCTGCAAAATTCAAACAAGTAAAAGTTTTTGAAAAACAACTTAGTGTTTCTGAAAAAGCTCAGATAGCTTCTTATGAAATAGCCAAATTAATTGCAGTAAAATTAAAACCTAATAATTTGACTGAAGAAATTATATTACCAGCCTGTCGCAAAATTATAAAAATAATGATTGGTGGATCAGCAGATACTGATATTTGTAAAATGACACAATTCATTGCAGAATTAAAGATATGTCAGGAAACACTGAAGAAAATACTGCAAAATCTCTTGCAAATTCAAGCTTTGCTCTACAAACAGAGGAAACAATAGACATTATGGAAAAGGCACAATTAATTGCATTTGTTTAATTCATTCACAAAAATTATATAATTAATCAATTTTTATACTGTCATGAGTTATCTGATTGTACAACCTGAAAACATATTTTCAGTGTAATTAACTTGTATTTACAAAAAATTAAAGTTTTGTGGAATTTATGTACTGTCATTTGCACAGATGGTGCTCCAGCTATGACTGGACATATAAAAGGATTTGTGGCACATGTGAAAGAAATGAATGCAGATATAATAGTTACCCATTGTTTTTTGCATCAGGAAGCACTTATTATAAAATATCTGCCATCTGAATTGAAAATAGTGCTGGAACAATGTGTTAAAATGGTTAATTATATAAAATCAAAACCATTAAAAAGTCTCTTATTTAGTAATTTATGACAAGCTATCGAAGCTAAATATGAATCCCTGATACTGCATGTGGAAGTAAGGTGGTTGTGCAAAAGAACAGTTATAGCTTGGGTGCTTGAATTAAAAAACGAGATGAAAGTATTTTTCGAACAAGATAAAAATTATGGTTTTGTTCATTTGTTGGAAGATAAAATATGGTGAGCTAAACTAGCTTACTTATCTGATATTTTTGTGATTTTTAATAACACAAATTCACGTAAGCAAGGACCAAAAGAAAATATTTTAAATTCAACAGATAAAAAAAAAAGGGCTGGAAGAACAAAGCACAGAAAGATATTTTGGAAAAATCTGAGTCAGTTCTAAAAGACTCCTATGAAACTATTCATGAAATTGTTATTGACCACTTGACAACACTTGAGGAGAGAGTTATTCATTACTTCCCAAATTTAGATATAAAAACATTTGTTTGGGTTTGTAATCCATTTGTGATAATGGATACATCTGTATATGAATTAACTTTGAATGAAGAGGAAGAACTAATTTTGCTCTGTTATAACTGGGATTTAATTCTAAAACATTCGGAAGAGTCAATTAATTCATTCTGGATTAAAATTAGAGGCGAATATCCCATAATAGAGAAAAAAGCTTTAAAAGTGTTGTTACAATTTTCTACATCTTACTTGTGTGAATTCGGATTTTCAGCATTAACAAACATAAAAATGAAAAAAAGATTGAGACTTTTAAAAATAATACCATTGTTCATCAAAGGGTTAAGAGAAGAATATCTTCATGCAGCTTTATTGCATCTGGCATACATAGAGTGATACATAAGATTTTCTTTTCTTTTTTGGCATAAAATGATGCTTACTGTTACACAGTACCTATTTTCTAGGAATTATAAGACTTAAGTGCATGATTATGGGAATATTTTTTTGATTTGTGTACTTGAAAAAATATTTTGAAAGATCACCGGAGAGAAACTATCCTTCCCATATATTATTATATACATTCTACTAGTTATTTTTACAACAATAATTATGCTAGTGAAGACCCAGCAAATATTATACAATAATGATGCTAGTGAACGCTTGGAAATATTATATTCAATAGACTTACATCACAACCACAATCCCTGTCATCTGCTGGGGCACCATTAAAATACCTAGGAGGAGGGAAATATTAAACATTATTACACAAACATTTTCAAGGAAAATTATACATCAGTAGAATAAAAACTGCTCAAAAATTCAAGCTGCACTTTTTCTTTTATTAGCCAATAAAAAAGATTTCAATATTATATCAATGCTGCTGTGCAATAAAATATTGAAAAGACTGTTGTTTCTTAATAATTCACCATTAAAAAATAATACACATATTGGGTTGGCAACTAAGTAATTGCGATTTTTTTTTTAGAAAATCAAAGACAATTTTTTCATGGAACTAAATAACTTTATTCTGCAATGTATTGCCCATTCTGATCAATGACCTTTTGCCATCTTTCAGGCAGTACATAATCCCACGTTCATAAAACTTCTGGTTTTTATTAGCAAAAAACTGAATCAGGTACGATTTGACATCATCATCATTATTGAAATTTTTACCATTCAAGGAGTTTTGTAAAGATCGAAACAAAAAGTAATCAGATTGTGCAAGGTCAGGACTATATGGTGGATGTGGCAAAACATCCCAACCAAGCTCCAATAATTTTTGTCAAGTGACCAAAGATGTGTGTGGCCTTGCATTGTCATGATGGAATACAACACCTTTTCGATTTGTCAATTCGGGCCGCTTTTCTTCAACTGCATTGTTTAATTTCGTTAGTTGTTCAATGTAGACATCAGAATTAATTGTTCGGTTGGGTGGTAAGAGTTCAAAGTAGACAATTCCTTTGTAATCCCACCAAACTGACAACAAAACCTTCTTTTGATGAATATCAGCTTTTGATGTTGTTTGAGTTGGTTCACCTGGCCTGCTCCACGATCTTTTCCGCTTGATATTGTTGTAAACAACCCATTTTTCATCGCCAGTTATCAGTCGTTTTAAAAATGGATCCTTTTCATTACGCTTCTTTAGCAAATCGCAGCTGTTAATGCATTGCGTTAATGTGTTTCTTTCAGTTCGTGAGGAACCCATGTATCGAGTTTTTGAACATAGCCAAGTTGTTTTAAGTGATTTTCAATACATGTATGTGATACATGAAGCTTCTCTGCAATCTCACGTGTTGTACTGCGATGATCCGAATCGATTATTGCTTTGATTAGTTCGTCATCAACTTCAACTGGATGACCAGAGCGTTTTTCATCTTTGAGTGAAAAATCACTAAAATGAAATTTGGCAAACCAATTTTGACACTGCCATTCTTTTAAGGCTTCGTTACCATAAACAGCACATAACTTTTTATGAGCTTGCGATGCGTTTTTCCCTTTGCAGAAATAAAATGGCAAAATATGACAAAAATGTTCCTTTTGATTTTCCATTTTTCAACGAACGCCAAACGAAAACTACGCAACTGATCAAACAACTTTTTTTTACTGATTCACAGCTGAATTGCCAACTATCAAATAACAAAATGCGTTTTACATTTGTACTATGTCTGCAAACCTAAAAATTCAACTGAAGCCATCTATGAGTGAAATCCGCAACTACTTAGTTGCCAACCCAATATGTTACACCAGAAATCTACAATACATGTTTAAAAAAGTTGTACCGCTTTTCAGTACTCTTCTGTTACTGGGACTGTATTCAGAAATGTATGTATAAGCATGTACGTAGGGATGTATGTGCTCATGTATGCATGTATATATGTGAGTATACATACATATAACACATACACACATTTCTGGATCCGGTCCTGATAACAGAAGAGTAGCCACTTTTCTTTCTCAGATGGATATCTTCCTACCTTCAAGCCACTTTTCTTTTCAAATGGAAAAATATTAATGCAATTTTTATTTTTTGATGCAATCCTAATAAGTATTTTTCTGAATTATAAAAATTTTTCCCTAATTTTCCTAGATAATACTGATCAAGCATTTTTTTTTTTTTTAAGACTAAACTTTGCAAAAAGAGAATGTCAGGAGAGGATAAATCAACTGCAAAGGGAAACTAGAAAAATACCAATGTAAAACCTGACATTAGGTAAAACATCAAGCATATTTCATAATTTTGAAATACAGCAAAAATTTAGAGAACCAAATATAATAAAAATGATTAAAGCCTCTCACCTAAGATGGCTAGGCCAAGCACGGAGAGGAAAACCCAGTGAAGAAGTTGACATTCCAGAAGCCAGAGAGAAAGAGAAGAGGAAGACTATGAATAAGTTGGTTAGGCAATGTGGAAAAGTGGCTAAAGACTAATGGTGTCAATAACTGGAGGACCGCAGTGTTGCATGGCTCGAGATGGCAGAAGCTACCCAAGTCAGCTTCTGCCATCTCGATCCATCAGAAGTAGAGTAAAAGTATAAAATAGGGTTTTGAAAATTAGTGCTAGAGTATAAGACAACGAAGGAAGCAAGCTTATTTTGGCATAGACTATAAATAAAACTCTACCGATTTCAAGAGTAATCAGATACCGGTCCATTATTTTCAGAAGCAATAAAATTCAATTTTATTTTTTAAAATCTATGACAAAATAGGATTACTGATTCATTTAATTTCAAATCAATCCAGCAATTTTCATCTCAAGATTTTCAGCCAACTTTTCTGTTCAAGTGTTGATTTTTGAGGAAAGAATCAATATGGATTACACAATTTGGCAATTGCCAAATAACAGTTTATGACTGAATTTTTCCAAGACAAAGGTATATTTTAATACCATTGAAATGGCATATTACAGAAAGATCGTGCAGAAAAAGAAAGGTTTACAGAGAGGAAAGTGGTTTGAAAGTTTGTATATTCCTTTCCTGACAGCTTTTCAATTTACTTTTGGTGTTAAGAGCTCAGATCAGTAAAATTCTATCAAATGAAACTAGAAATGAGGAAGTTTCTAAATCAGGACCTTACATGTCAAATATTCGGCTATATCTCAATGTCAAGTATCCTCAATCTTGTTTTTATGCATTCCTTTTTTGTGCCATTTATTTTTCAGCATACAATTTTATATGCAATTTCTTTTTATGCAGTACATGAAGAAAGTTCATCGATATCCATACAAGGAAAAAGTAATAAAAAAAAGGATAACGCAACTACCTTGGATCAATTAGATAATCTTTTACTGATGATAAAGGATGATGATGTCATTCAATGCAAATGCAAAAAATATACTTATTGCGTGCATAAATAATATTACATATATATTTAACATTCTAATTGGGTATTTATCCGAAAATCAAAAAATAAAACTACTTATGAACTGATTTTTATTCCTTTTGTTCTAGTGAAAATTTAGTGGTGACTGCTTTAACAATAGATTCAAAACAATTGTTCCCTTTAGCCATTTTGTGGCAAGACATTGTATCCCTGCAGGTTCTTCCAATGCTATCAAATACCACTATGATTTGTTTATTAAAGAAAAGTAGAACTTGGAATATAAGAACATATACAAAGATAGCAGCATTGTTTGACTGAAGAATTGTTACAAGCATGGTTGCCTGACCAATACTCAAGTCTATGGTTACCAATTTGGCCCACTCGGAAAATTTGGTGGCTTCTTCTAAGGTGGTTATGATAATATGCAAGTACCCGAAAAAGTTATTCAAGTAAGAAATCAATACATATATTAAATAAATAATAGAATGGGGACACTGTGTTTTGTGAAAACTAAAAGCAGTTGCTTGAGCTAAATAATGAAATTTATTACACAGAGGATATTGAATATGTAAGGTCTGAAAATACAATAATTTTTAAGGACACTTAAATATGTTTTTATATGGTAGATAGGAACTGCATAAAAAAATATTTTGAAATTTTATAACTGGGTACAAAATATACCGTTTGGAACACATTAAAAAAATTATGCAGTAAGTACAGATTATGTAATAAAGTCAATACTTTTCTGTTAACAAGAGAGGATTAAAAAATATATGTGTGTATCTATGTGTATGTACACACATGCACATATACATACTTATATTTCTGAATGCAGTCACGTTAACAGAAAAGTACCAAAAAAGTGAAACACAGAAAATAACTCAAAACCTCATGAAGGTAGAAAATGATTTTCCAAACAAGGCAAAAATTAATTTACAAGCAGGAACACTTTTAAAGGTTTTATTTTTTTATATATTAAATATTACAAATACAAAAATTTTTAAATGTAGATACAAAAATTATTCTTTATAGTCGAGAACAATGGTTTTTCTTGGACAAAACATGTTCAATATAACTTTTGTCACTTTAAGATGATACCTGGCACTTGTTGTACGTTGAAGTATGTTGTTTCATTTTGCTAATTACCACAGCAGTGGGATTTACAGAAGGTATTTATATATTAATGCAACCACCAAGTAGAGGTTGCTAAAAACATTGAATGTGCAAAACTCTGGCAACCACACGCATAACCATTCATTTGTCAACCATTCTCATAACAATCCTTCAGTCAAGTAATGCCACCATTTTCATAATGCATTATTTTTTGTTGCATTCCAAGTTCCAATGGTTTTTATAAACAAATAGTGATTTTCCTCCCTTAGTTTTAAAATATAAGGTTGTGGAGTTTGCCAGCAATGGAAAAAAACTATAGTAAAATTTCTGCAAGAATAGAGACTTTTGCAAAACATTTTTTAAAGGCAACAATGAGGAAATATGTTTCCTTAATAACCATTGTTGCCAAGGGTTGCACAAAGCACTGTCACCACAATTCACTGATGATTTTTTTAAAGTAAAAACATGTCGCTGTGTACTCGGGGAGAAGAATAGTGCAAAAAATTACAGAAGGATTTGAAGAAGAATGTTAACTGTTTTACTTTTTTAATGTATCATGTAATCTTTGTTTCATAATTCAAAGTTGTATTTTCATATGTTTGTAATGTTCACCAATTAAGATAAATATTAATTGCTTGGGAATCATTCTAAAAAAATAGTCAAAACCCCCAACTTGCACCTGATAAGTAAATTTACCCTCTAATCTCCAAAAAAATCGCCAAATTACACTAAGGTGGCTGTGTTAAATACCCTTTTTTGTCTCATCTGCTGGCATCATTTCACTGTGATGAAGTTTAGCAACTATCATTTCAATACCATTTCATCATCCCTTACTTATGAATCCCTTACTGTTCTAATTCATGAGATATATTTTCCTCTCATTTCTGGGAGTTTACATTTCTCTAGAATATTTAATTAATATTTCTGTAAAATCAGTTCACTCAACTGGGAACACTGAACTCTTAATATGCAATATTCGCAGAATATATTTCTACTTAATAGATAAATTGTTTTACATTCTATATAGGCACAATATAAATACAGAAAATGCATCTCAGTCTAAATAAGGACAACGAACAGAAGAGAAGGCAAATATATATATATATAATAGAGTCCCATTTATTCAACCTAAAGCTGCCATTACCTGGTTGGACGATGTGAAAAGTAACAAATATGACATTTAAAACTAACCAAAAAAAAAACTCATTATTTAAAAAATTACATACTAGTAACCTGAACAAACTATAAATTTATAATGTATGTACTATAAAAAACAATCTAAAAGAACAATCAAACCTGATTAAAAAAGTTGGTAATTGGCTTTTGTTTGCCAGCTGTTTGATGTTTCCCCCCAGAAATATCTTGCAGTCTCTACAAACCTCCATTTCTACCTAATTTCCTCTAGCTGTTCAATATATTTCAAAGCTATCTGCAGGGCTTTGTGTCTATTGGGGTCAGAAACTCGATGTTTTCTGAAATCACTACTTCATTATCTTCTGTATTTTTCTCATTCAGCACCATATTAACAATTTTTTCGTCTGTCACTTAAAATTCCTTGAGAAAAAACATTCATTTCAGTCCTCCTCTGTTGCTTCATCACATCGAAGCACTTTTTTTAATATAGACATGTTTTCCTGATTAGCCTGCTCCACTTCCACAGTTTCTGGAGCTACTTCTTCCAGTCGCTCACCTTTAAAGCTTTAAAGATTTTGTAATTGTTGAGCTGGCATTTTCCCATAACTGAGCTATGTAATAGGCACTGTCCTTTGAGTTCAAAGTTTGCGCATTTTCAATTATATCTTCTCCTTGATTAATAGAATCAACTAAAGTTGGCAAATGATTCTTGCAATAATTTCTTTTTATAGCCACTAAAAACCTCTTAATCTGATCCGACAGACTGCTGTGACATCTTGAGGTAAAAACACATACTTTTCACCTGGCTTGAAGTTGTTTTGCATTTGGGTGAGAAGAAGCATTATCTAAAAGCAAAATGCTTTTCTTGGCAAATTATTTTTTTTTTTTTTCAAAAGCTCATCACCCTGCAGCACAAAGTCATTAAAAAAACATTCTTTAAGAACACCTGAACTCATCTAAGTACTTTTCTGGTTGAATGAAGCTCATTTTTTGGATATATACTTAAAACTCTGGGATTTTTTTTATTGTTATTTTTCATTTTACTATCATAGCAACCCTCATTCTAAGATTTGCTGTGGCATTACTACAGGCAAGGATCATTATTTGTTATGTCGCCTATAGCCATAAGATACGGCTTCAGACTTATTTGTAGCTGCTTTAGAAGGTAATATTTTGTAATTTAGTCCTGTCTCATTAAAATTAAATATTTGGTTAGTTGAGTCAAGCTTTCCTTGTGCTTATGAAACTTATTTCTAAAGCTTTCCACTGACTTATCATTTGCTGAAAGTTTTATCTGTATGTACCATTTGTATTTACTGTTACCTACATATACCATACCTTTTTTTCAGTTACCCAAACTAGTTGTAACCTTCATTAAATTCCTTTTGGAATTTCAGTCCTGTAAGATTAGTCCATATATTGAGAAACTTTCACCTTCATATTTAGTAAACCAAAGAAACAAGACTTTGTTAGCTTTTTCATACTCTATTTTTCATTGTTTTTATTTGTTCTAAACCATTACCTGTCAGTCAGAACAACATTTTTCTATCTCCCTTCATTTCCTTTTCCAGTTTCCTACATCTTTTTCCTATGTTATGAGCCTGTGCCAATTTGAATAACATTTCATCTTTGTCCAATCTCTTTCAGTTTCAGTTTTTCTTCCATAAAAAGAAACACTCCTTTTTCCTCTTCAAAGCCATCACAACATGCCATAGAACGGGATAGTAAATAAAAGGTAAAAATATTGTACTTTAAACTTAAAACTCTCACTGCGTAACCCACGATTTCCAAGGGCAACACAGCAGTAGCAAAAATTGAGCAATCTGCAATTTCCATGAGGATCCATTTTTTTTCCATATATTTAATTGTGCAACCCACTCTTTTACCGTTCAAAGTTTCATTTCGGCTTTCTTGTCATGTTTAACTGTTTAATCAGATCTGGGTTAACAGATGGCATTAGTTGTCCATATTTCAGCGAAATATACAAGTATGTTTTGTAGCATTTTGCACACTCTTTTCAAAGCTCAAAGATGTCTGTAGTTCAACTCTCAATACCATGAGACTAACTGCTTGACTTTATGCAAGCCATATACCTCCTAATCCCATCAAGAAAGAGCCTCGTAGACAGTGTACTGTTGCTAAAAAACTGAAACTGACAAAAGCAATTCGCAAAGAAACACGAATCTGGTGAAAAGATTGCAAGGTAAGACTTTGCCTCGAGCCTTGTTTTGAAGTTTATCACACTAAACCTCATTTCTAATAAATATTTTGTAAATACTTTGCATATTTTCCTTAATATATATGTTTTACCTTTGCATTTTATAAAATCAATCATAACTTAAACAAGCTTATGTTTCAAAATTTTGCTTTTATATGATTATTCTTAAATTAAAATTTTCCAACAAACTTTTTTTATGATCTAGTTTTAAACTGAAAAATCTTTTACAAAAAAATTGTGTATATTTTAACCCTAAAATATATGTAGATTTGAAATATGTAATAAAAAAGGACGTAATATTTTAACCTACTTTGGTAAAAAAAATTACGCAGCGAGAGGGTTAATATTGTCAGCGTAATTTGTTTGTTCTCTGTGTCGGGGGAACAGAAGAACAAAAAAAAATATCAACTCATCCGCAAATAAAATTTGGTACTGGATCAACAAACTGAGTAGATGCAGACTGCTGATTGCAGTATAGTGACTCATGCTAATAAAATATAGATCAACACTAAACCATGAATGCTACTTACTAGCGTATGCTAAAAAATTTGTGATTTTTTCCCCCTACCAACCAGGTCGGATTAAACAGAATGTTGGACGACTAGGACTCTGCTGTATTTCTTTACTGTCTTAACATCATTAAAAAATTACTACAAGTCTTCTGTTGCTGCCTTCAAATATATTTATAGCAAAGTTAGCATCCTTGCATTTAAAAAAAGGGCAACTCAACTTGGTAGGCAGAATCCCTTTTGGGTGTGATCAACAGATATTGCTTGCTTGCACCTACCCAAATCAGAGGAAACATATTTGTTCTAAACAAGGCTTTAAAATATGTACTCCTTGTGGTTTATTACTGTATCTTAATAAATAATGTTAAAAACTACAGTACACTTCACTAAAGAATACAATAAGTTTATAATAAGCCAAGCCGTAATTAATGATCAGCTTGTGATGTTCACTTCCAATTTTTATTTGTTGCATACTGAATACCATTATACAAAGATCAATTAATCTTATTTGCATAAAAATGGGTTAGTGAACCTTGATTTCACCATTTTCAATTATGAGCAGTAAATATTGTTGCGTTCTACGGGTTTGTGGATTTGGAGTGATTGATGACTACACTTGATGAAGAATCACACTATTTGTTCATCAGTATTACACATGACAATTCCAAAGATGCATAACACTTGTCGAAAAACAACAACATACACACCAAAACAATCAGCAACACAGCCTTCAGGTTAAAACAGCAAAGACAGCTTCAAGCCAAAGCATTAGTGAAGTACAGCTCCTGACTCAACCGATCGTTCTCAAAACTCAAGACACTACACTATTGAACTCAATGCACTCTCAAGATACTCTGCTACTCCACATACACATACAGGGTATTTATAGCTTTCAAACTGTCCCCTAGAACATTCTGGGGAAAAATGGTAAGAATTCATTCTAAAATGTTCTTGCTCCATCTATGGTATATCGCCAATTTTGTCACCAAATGGGAGATTTCCTGCCAAACCTGGAAAACCAGCTTTTCCTTCACTTTCTGGCAACCCTAAAATCGTTTTGTGGGGAAGCTATCTTAGCTGAGCATTCCGTAACAATATTTAATTCATTGGAGTGTACTTGTTTTACATATACCTTTGAATTATTTTTCAAATTTATTAATAAATTCAATACGAAAACAGGTAAACAGCATCTTAGTGAACTATAATTATAAAAGTATTAAATATGTGGGGAGTTCAAAGTCCTTTTGAAAGGTTGGTAGCAGAAGAGAGATAGGGGACCCTCAGACCTATCCCCCTTGGGGTGCTCACCTTCAAATTTGGGGATGGAACTGAGCTAAGTCGTACTGTCACCTCTAGGGTGCTCATCTTGCCAAGATAGGCACAATCTTGCTCTCCTTGCCACGATGAATTCAGTGCACTTGCTCTTATGTTACTGTCTGACAAGTGAGATAGTCACAACAACAACATGAAAGTATTAGATAAATTGCAAACGGAAAAGAAAATTCAGTGTTAAATAGTTGTGTTGCTTAAGATACTTCAGGATTAAAGAACCTCAATCATTTGCCAAAATTGGAAGATAGTCACCAAACTCGGTGAATATGATCTGTATATCTTTAACCTGAAATGGATTTTATTTAAGACTATTTTGATTGTGATGTTGAAAAGAAGCAATAACTTTTGTCACATTTATAACATGCCACATTTTTTACTTTCAAACTCACTTTTGATCACACGATACTGTTTTATCTGTAATAATTTCCTCTTTAAATGTTAACAAATTTAATTTTCCATTAATTTCAAAATAACAGTTAATTTCTTCATGATATTATTCATTTTATTATATTCTTCATTATTAATTTTTCTTCTAAATTGTTAATGACATTTAATTTAACTGAAAAAGAAGCAGTGGTTTTCTTTCAAGAGCATGGACTTTTGCACACTGAGTAGTAGAAGTGCCAGAATGGCCAGCAAATGAATTTTATAAAGAGAAGCAAAGTATTTGGAGATGCAATGTAAAAAGCTGCAGGGGAGAAAAGTCTTCATGCCGATAACTGGTTTCATGATTCCAAGATTTATTTTTTTTACTCTTTTGCTTCACACACTGTTGGGCTGAAGAACAAACTTCCATAAGATGGTGCAATAGGCAGTTAAGTGGGGGAAAAAACAGTAATTGATTGGAACAATTAGAAGTTTGCTGGATGAAACACTTGAAAGATAAAATTTGTAGACCTGGAAAAATCATCAACATTGGTGAAAGTCTATTCATCAACCAAAAGAACAATACAGGCAGAATTTTGGTAAAATAATACTTTTTTGCAGGAATCTGAGAAAATTCTATATTGAGGTGCCAAGCTCCCATGATGATGATTAAAAAACATGCAAACGAAGGAAGTATTATATTTCTGATTGCTGGTATGGATATCAGAGTGAAGAATTAGAAAAGGTTGATTTCCAACATCTAACACTGAATCATAAATACAACTTCGTAAATCCAACTTCACAAATATCCAGAAAATTGAAAGACCCTTGGATGCGTCAAATGGCAAAACAGAAGACAAAGTGGAAATGCTCAGCAATACTTAGATTCACATAAGAGAATTTACGTGGTGGTAATACATAGGACACAAGACAAAATATTTGATTTAATTACAGCAGCAGTTGCTGAATTATGGTCTTCAAATGTAAATAAATATTACTTTATGTTAAATGTAAATAAATTACTAATCATTAAATGAATGTTATTTAGTATGCTTCTGTATTATGGGTTTTTCATTTTTTAAACATTAGCTGTATTTTATAGTACCCACAAAGCTGATGGTGGCGCCTCTTTAATAATGAAGTACCCTGCTCAGATAATGATTAAAGAGCAGGAATTATATTCAGTACACAGCAAGAGATAAAATTTTATTCATATTCATAATTTGATTCTACTACTACTTACTCTGTATGTTTATTACTAATTAAAATTAACTAAATCAGTTACATTCTTAATGTTTTACAGGGAATAAAAATGTTATAATATTTTATGTATTTTTCTAGATAATTGCTTGTACAGTATTTTAGTTGATAATTGCTTGTACAGTATTTTAGTTGAATAAAATCTTTTAATAAGGTACAGAACATTGCTGATTTTAACTGCACTTATGCTAAATTTGGTGACCTTGTGTTTTAAGGGATGGGAAAAGATTAACATAGAAGGTGACATCACCCTTCAGAGTTGAGAGAAGTTGCTTTTTCAAATTGATTTGATGAAAAAATATTGTTGAGAACACAGGTTCTTAATAAATAACACTAAAAGCCAAACATTGCAGCTATTATTAATGCAGTATGGTCCACTAGACAATACAAATCTCTCACTCTCTCTTTTTTATTTCTTTTTTGAGTTTATGATACCAGGAGGTTTCATGTTGGTATCATGTTCCAGAAGAGAACACACTAGGTCCCTGCCTACTACAACCATCAAGACTTTCTGAAGAAAAGGGAAGATGTCCAGGCCATACCCAAGCATTGACCTATCAGGTTTAGGTGGCCAGAATGGAAGATTTGAAAAATGATGTTACATCACTTTAGTCTACAAAACAGTGAGAAATTAACCCTTTCAAACAACAACTTGGCAGCTGTTCAGCACTAGTGAAGGATATCACACTGCAGTCAATGACAATACACTGATGTTAGCCAGACCCTGCTTTCTGCTCAAGTGATTGTGGAAGGGGGGGGTAATACCATTCTACATAACTTGAACGATAAATGAAGAATAAGACATTGTTTGGAGTGGGTTGTTGCTTGTACTGGTTTTCTTTTAATGGCATAACAGCAGGCAAGCGAGAAAAAGTTAGATTCTGAAAAACTACAGCTAACACAGTAATTGCTCATAATCAGTTCCTTTTGTTGGCACAACAGCAAGGAAGAAAACATTAGATTCCTAAGAACTTTAGTTTAGTTAATATAGAAAAGTGCACTCGCTCTTTTTTAACTTTCTAATCTGACCCAACTTATCATTTTCCGCAGTCTATTCTTATTACAGCTATTACGTATTATTCTGCCAAACGTGAAACTGTCATCAAGTAGCCTGTGTGTGTGGATAAGCATGAAGCAACAACACATTCCTAACATCCATGGTTTCATTTTATTTAACACTCATTGATTCTCAATAAGTCACATTTAATTTTTAACAACAAGTATATAAATTAACTGTTATTGCTGTATATTTTTGTTGCTTTTGGGGGGGGGGAAGTGATTAAAATTTGGGATTTGCCTTCTACAAAATAGCAAGTGGTGGATTATTTTCAAAGTTACAGGATTCTTCCATAAAAAAAAAGTACCGGTAAAAATATATTTACAGGTGCCCCTTGGAGAAAATTGGCGGCACATGGACACCGAGTTTGTGCAGTTTTTTGACTTGTTATTCTTCCTTTTCCGTACCAGCCAAAATAAAAGTCAAAGAAGTGCACAAACTCGGTATCCATGTATACATTGACCTATTTTCACTTAAAAAAAATCAGAGAATTGCATAAACTCGGCATTGTGCACTCCCTTGACTTTGTCCATGAACACATTGATCTACTGTCACTTAAAAAGTCAAAGAAGCACCCAATTCTAGAGCCAAACAAAAATACATAATCTCAATAAACTACATTTTAAATCAAACAATGAAATAACATAGAAAAGGAAATGCATCTACACACTACACAAACTTACCTTATTTAGAAATTTCTGTACCTTCAGTCTGTGACACACACAATTCCTTAAAAGCATTTAAAAACTTCAAAAATGATTAAAAAATTTAAAAACATGTTTTCTTTCTAATGGAACCTTTATATGGTGAGCATTTGAACCTTTCTTGCAACAAACCCATCTGAACAATCTTAATGTTCAACCATACGCATTTCCTTCGTACAAACACAACACTTACAATTCCCTTGAATTACATCCAACAAATGTTTTTTTTCCTTCTGTCCTCAACCATTTAAAAAAAAAAAAAAACCTGAAATGTTTCAGATTTTCAATTACATTCAAAGGGGCATTTTTTTAACGTTTTGTGTGTTACCTTTATTTATTAAATATGATGTTCTTCGCACTTAAACCATAAAATTCAGTTCAACAGCAAAATAGTTTTAAAATGAGCTTATCTTTAGAATTTCCAATACACAGTCTCATGTACAGGTAAAGATTTTTTTTCCCCTTGTACAGTGTTGCCATTGCTCACTTTGAAATCGTTGAGTTTGTTAATAAAAAATTCCTTAAAGTTTTACAAAATATAAAATAGATAATAAAACAAATTCCAAATTTGAGCTCCCAGATGCACATATTTGGGTGGAAACTTACATTGTTCAAAATTGGATGGCTCTAGGTACCATTGTTTTATCACAATGTGAGAAACATACATACATTTATGCAGATTTTTAATTATTTAATTTCCTTAAATATAATACAGGGCAATAATATTTGGTGGCAACAATTTGAAAAATGATTCGGACATTTATAGTGAATCAATGTAAAATGCTAAAATGAAAATAATAGTCCTTGAGGGCAAATTGCCCCTTTGGACTAAAAAAAAACCTTCCACTCTCTATCATCCTATACCATAAAACACCCAGTTTACCACCAGCAGTCATTTTATGATGCAAAGCACACAGTACTCAACATCCTTCCCAAATAACATCCAACACATAAACAAGCCCTTAAAAATCTTTTCCCATCAGTCAATCAATCCCGTAATCACGTAACCAATTACGTCATAGTACAGTTTCCATAACATTCAATTACTCAGGTTATGATAAATGAAACAACAACTCGGCAATAATCCTATGGGTACCTTTAAATATAGGCTAACCAAAGTGGGCATTAATGGACGTAACATCATCAGCTGCATACGGGCTGAACAATAATAGACAACAGGCTTGAAATTTATTGTACAGACCCCTTTGGTTTCTGTATAAAAAAAATCTTGTTTGTGAAATCTGGAAGCCTGCTGCATCAATTAGGTTTTTCTATAACCCTACTGTCACCCAAACTAGCCTTGGGAAAATTTTGCTTTTTTTAGTTTTTTGTTATTAAAAAGGAGGTTATTTCTGCGAATGTAGCCAAACATGTGATAAATTGAGATTTTGGCTATTTTTTGTAATAGCAACCCTTTTGTACAAACCCGGATTTTTGGTTGTTAACATTCTTTTCAATTGCTGTGTTTGGTTGCACGATGGTCTTGTATTTTGAAGTTGCTATTATTTTGCTTGCTACTGTAGTGAATTTGAGGTTTTTGAATCGGTTGAATGATGGATGAAAGACGTTTTTTGCATGAAAGCTGGTTTAATTGCTGATAAGATATGAATAAGCCAGAAACAACGAAAAATTTAATTGAATTGCTTATGTGGAGGATGCAGGAGTTGGTGTGAAGTCTAGCACATGAAAAAAGGGTATGTTATAAAATTAACATTTTATTTATTTATTCGTCTCAGTGTGTTATTTTTTTTTAAAGATTTGTCGTTTAATGTTAGGAAATATGTATTTTTGGTTACTTATTTCTATCTTTTTGTGTATTTTTAGTTATTTGTTCATCTGTGTGTTAAGACAGTGGTGAATTTTTTTCTGGTTAACATGGTAATTTTGACTTTGTTTTAGCTTCCTGATTTTGTTTAAGTGAAAATAGATTGATGTGTACACGAACAAAGTTAAGCCAGTGACAAATGCCTACTTTGGGCAATTCTCCGATTTTTTTTTTTTTTAAAGTTAAAATAGGTTGATGTGTACATGGACAAAGTTAAGGCCTAGTTAATGCCTAGTTCTGCAATTCTCTGATTTTTTTTTTTAAAAGTTAAAATAGGTCAGTATGTACATGGACAATGAAAAGGTAGTGCGCAAAGCCTAGTTTGTGCAATTCTCTGGATTTTTTTTAAGTTAAAATAGGTCGATGTATACATGGACACTGAATATGTGTAAGTGTTCGACTTCTTGTTTTGGTTTTGTGTAGCGGGTGGAAGGATCGTCACCATCTTGAAATCAGTACCAATCTTTCTTGGTGGTAAGTGGCGATCTTTCATGGTATCTTGGCATCAAAAAAGAAACAATTCACCAGGGGGTACCATAGAATAAATTTTAACTGATAGCAGGGTTAGCTTATATTTTAGAATGCCCCTTGGATTATCACAACTTGTTTCATTACGGTAACCTTAAGTAGTTGAATGTTATGGAAACCCTATTATGATGTTGCATATTGTATGTTTTGCATCGTAAAATGGCTGCCGGTGGTAAACTGGGTGTTTCGTGCTATGATGAGATAGCTGAAGTTTTTTTTTTTTTTAATAGTTGAGAGCAGAAGAAAAGAAACTTTGTTGGAGATGTAATTAAAGGGAATTATAAGTGTTGTGTTTGTAAGAAGAAAATGAGTATGATCGAACGTAAAGATCGTTCACATGGCTTTGAATGGGTTTGTCGCAAGAAAGTTTAAAATGCTCACCATATAAAGCATTCCATTAGAAAGGGAACATGGTTTGAGGAAAGTTTTTGGATGCTATTAAGGAATTTTGTGTGCCATACACTGAACAAACAGAAATTTCTAAATAAGGTAAGTGGATATTTCCTTTGTGTAGTGTGTAAATATGAGAAGATGTATTTCTTTTTTTTTTTTGTTATTTCATTGTTTGATTTAAAATGCAGTTTATTGAGAATACATATTTTTTATTTGGCTGCTCCTTCAATTTCTAAGTGAAAATAGATCGATATGTACATGGGCAAAATAAAATCAGTGCACAATGCCAAGTTTGTGCAATTCTCTGATTTTCTTTAACTGAAAACAGATTGATGTGTACATGGACGCTGAGTTTGTGAAATTCTTTGACTTGTTATTTTAGTTTTGTGTAGCAGCCATCTTGAAATTGTGCCTCGCTGGTCAAAAATTACCAATTTTTGCCAAGGGGCACCCTTAAATATATTTTTACCAATAGCAGTGTATGGGTAAAAAATAACAGATTTTAACAATTACCTGCAAGAAAATTGTACTTGCAGCATTCTAAACAGAGCTTCCGATAAAATCGAAGGGGACAAAAAAATAGTAGAAATTGACAAAAGCCTTTTTATGAAGCACAAAAAGGAAACAGGTTGAATACTAATTGTTTATTAAATAAAAAGGCCCCAGTTTCTTCAGAATCCCACAGGAACAGTTGGCGCAACTTTGGTGGGATCGCAGCCAAATTACAGGGTTTGGTTATAGCCGATTTTCATGGTCGATAGGATAATACATTAGTATCCAGCTATCTTGTCAAAATTAATGTATGAATTTTCAATTACCTTGAAAAGAGTTTCTAATGCTATAGCTGTAGAAGGATCTGCAAAGTATATTTGGTGCTTGCTTTCTACAGTGACTTTGGTATAGTTTGGGCTTAAGTAAGTAGATTTCAAAATTAGACAAACCAAAAACTTTATTTTGGCGTTCAGTTTGAACACCACAGAAGGCAAAATTTTCCAATTAATTTGTGAAGAAATGTGGAGAAGTAATAATGAATGAAGCTGATATTAAGATAGATAAGTTTTCTATTCCAATGAAAATGCCAATGGGCAGTAAAATCTGTAATATTTTAAATTCAGAAGATATTGCCATCTATAGTGAAGAAAATGACAAAAAAGTTGTTGAGAGTTAAAAAATTTCATCTATTAGTTTTGTGGGAATTCTTCACATGGCAATCACAGGACTTCAACAATGGAAATCACACAAGCAAAAACCATATGGTAAGATTTATCACGCATGGACTACTTAACAAAAAAAAAAGAGAACAAATTCTAAAACTGCTAAGATTCAGATTCAGTTTATATGAAAGTACTTTTCATTCTTGGAACACAGAAAAATATAGTTCTATAAAGATAAAATGGCACTACAAAACATAACTTCCAAAGAATAAAACAAATACTCACTCGAGAGTTGGAATAATATAATTCATTTTTAAACTTTCTACATAAGGGCTAAGATTTGCAGTTCCTTCTATAACAAAAACAACATCTGCTTGCCAACTTCCTTGGTCTGCCACCACCATGGTTGAAGAATAAAAAGAAACTAGAATAAAAGAACTGTATTAAGAATTCTTCCTTCTTCTAACTCATCTTTTAAATAAAATACCATTATGAATAACTTACTAAAAATTCTTCAAAATAAAGAAAAATTTCATTCTAATAGCATCATTTTGAAAGTCTCAAAACAACAAAAATTCTTATAAAATATTAAACATAGAATTTTAAATTCCTCAGTTTCATACTTCAGTTCTGTATTTACATCTAAATGTGCACTAATTTATATTTCTTTTTCATGGTATTATTTCTATAATGTAAGCAAATGGTAGCAATATAATCACATACTATCTTCTTATATTACACCCAGCATAACTGCAGATTAGTTGTCATTGATGCAGTACAAGGTTATGATGGAGATAAGCAAACAATTCAAAATTCTTCCAAATATTTACATGTGTAGTGAAGACGTAAACACAGATATATATACAATTACTTACTGCTTAGTAAAGATCTCGGAGGTGACTTAGCTCTCATGGCTGAGAAAAATAATCAGTAACTAATAATTGACTTTGCAGATATGAAGGTATAATGCATATTTCAATAAATTACAATTTTCACGCATCAGTTTGTATATGTTAATTATAATATTACCTTAAATGTAAATAAGTTACAGAAGATGAAAGGAGGAAGAAATATGAACCAAGATGTATTAAAAAGGGCAAAGAAAACTATAGCGTATGCATCTTTACATAAAGATTACAGTACTCTTCTGTTATCGGGACCGGGTTGAGAAATATATATAGGCTTGCATGTATATACACACACATACATGCATATAGACACATATGCACATGCATATATACATACATTCCTGAATCCGGTCTCGATAGCAGAAAACCACCAAGATTACATAATTATAACAATTAAGTTTTCAGTATAGGTATACATTTTCAAAAATACACAATATATTATAAACAGGTCTAATATTTATAACTCTGAGTACTTTTCCATCATGCACCTGCCATGCGTTATGGCACCTCTGAAAGAGAAGCCAAGACATGCCAAGACCCAAAAATAGTGCCATCTAGGCTATCATTGTGTGTGTATGTATCTATAAACTATTCTTATAACTTGAAATTTCTTACAATTAAATTAGCTGACAAAATGCTTAGCAGGTGCATAACAGAAAAGTACCTAACTTTGTAAATCACTGAATAATTGATATCTGTCAGGTGAGTAAACAGAACATACTATTAGCAAATTTGCTTTTATGTGTTTCTCTTTAGGCCTGTGTGCAAGTTATCTAGTAATGATTCATTTGCTTATTAATACATGTTTTGTTGAAAGACGGCTAACTTTTGGATAGCTAACTTTTGGATAGACAAGGGCAAATTGCGTATATTCATATCATAAGCTGCACGATGCTCGTTTAGCCAGTATTAAGCAACATGCTCCATTAAAGCTATTGGGTAAATCTATTCAAATTATATTTGGTGAAAATGCGCTTTAGCCCACTGCTTGGCGATGTTTTGAAAATCGCCAATTCGGCGCGTTTCTGCGAAACGTCTTTGCAATTAATTGCAACCTTCCCGACACGCTCCGCGAAAACCTATTGTAAACAAAACATAGAATTCTAAACCATAAATTAGTATGGAAACTGTTGCCACAAAAATATAATAAAATAATATGCAAAACGAACATTACGATCATTAAAATATTTGTCAGTTACCTTTAAATTAATTATTTACATTTTATGTTGTAATACTTACACATTTTATGCCGTTACATAACCTTCCCGACACGCTCCGCGAAAACGTAACCAAAATGGCATCCCAGAAAGAAGGAATTTTTTTTAAAAGGGCATTAAAATTACAAACGATACCATGTACACACCGTTCCGTTTTAACTTAAAAAAAAAATCTGAGAATTGCACAATGTAGGCAACGTACACAAATAAACAAAATAAGCTAGAATAACGAAAATAAATTACAAGAAAATGCCATGTGCACAGCGTTCCTTTTAAACTTAAAAAAAACTTCAGCGAATTGCACAATGTACGCAACGTGCACAAATGAACAAAATAAGCTAAAATAACGAAAATAAATTACAAGAAAATGCCATGTGCACAGCGTTCCTTTTAAACTTAAAAAAAACTTCAGCGAATTGCACAATGTAGGCAACGTACACAAATCAACAAAATAAGCTAAAATAACGAAAATAAATTACAAGAAAATGCCATGTGCACAGCGTTCCGTTTTAACTTAAAAAAAACATCAGCGAATTGCACAATGTAGGCAATGTGCACAAATCAACAAAATAAAATAAATTGCAAACGATACCAGCGTTCTGTTCTTCAGCTGAGCCAAATTATTTCAATAAAAGGCAACAAAATATAAAAATTAAGCAACTTGCACTTCCAATAAAGTAATAAATGTACATGTACATTCACTCACCTCTCTCAGCATCACAGCTAAATCCATACCGACTCGGTATTTAGCGAAATATAAGGTACGAAAATAGCAAACACTCAACACAAAAACACCGCATTCAAAGAATACAACGACAACTGAAATAACTACTTAAATTAACACGTAAGAATTTCGAATAAACCGCTACGTCATCTCACATTACCAATAAAACCGTTCTTTATAAAATAGGAAATACGCATGCGCGAAAACTACATGTTTCCGTAGCTTCAAAATACCCAGTCAGCCATGTTCGCGGATATACGGAGTTACCCATGTTGGCGCGTTTATTGGTCATTCAAAAACAATCGCCGCCAAGCAGTGGGCTAAAGGGCATTTGGGCCTTATATTTTTCAAACTGTTTCACAGGCACACAGAATGATACCTAGACAAAATGAAAGATTCTCCAGAAAAAGAATTTGCAATAGTGTTTTGAATACATTTTTTCTATAAATATGCATGTTTTTAAAATATATGTTAGTAAATCTTTGTAAGTTCTTCTCAGAAACAAATTTACCAACATCATTTTCAAGTGCATGCCATTAGAAATCTGTATGTGCACTTTACTCCTGCACTGCAAATCTGCCTATGATATGCATTCGGATGACATGAAATATATATATATGAACTAGGAAGGCCACAAACAATAATAATATTCTGTTAACCTGGCACAGATACAACCTGGTAAGATACTACTGTGATAAATGACAGATCCCGTGAAGTAAAGAAGGGACCATTTGATGCACTGAGTACTTGAATTGATGCATCCCTTGTCAACATTAAAAAATTCTACGGAGCTGACAAAACTACTTTTTTACAATTAAAGACCTAGTTTTCGGCAATCACTACGTGAAACAAAAGCAAACGACATCAGCGATTTTGGGTTTCTCGTGAAAGCGAAATATTCCTTTCATTAGCAGAAAACAGTTACGCAGGTAAACAGTGGGTAAAAGTAAACTTTCATTAGGCGATGGATGTTTGGAAAGTAATATCAAAATGACAACAAAGAAGTGAAGTATTTTCTAAATTTGAAAATAAAAATGCTTATTTTAAGACCTTACCTAAATAAAATTAAATAAAAAGAACTTGATCACATGGGATCACATTGGATGGCGAACATTGGTTTGAAACTCCAAAGTACAAGTTTCGAGGCTTCTATGCCATTCAGTGAGCATCATTTCTTGCACCTGCTACACGATAATTCATTTCAAAATCAGGAATGAGTAACTGCACAACATAAGGAAAGAGAAATAACTCATGTTGCCACTTTTCTTGCTATTCTCCCGAAATCAAACTTTATAAATAGAGCATTGCGCTTGTCGAAGTCGCTTTTATTACTAATGAAGCCCTTCAAGCTCTACCAAATAGATGTATAATATCAAATATCTAACAAATATTTTTAACGCCTGTATTCGGCTATGTTATTTCCCATCTCAGTAGAAATGCTTTATTATTGATCTTGAAAGCTGGAAAGGATCCAAAAAATGTTAAAAATTATCGTCCCATAAGTCTTCTACCTGCACTGGGAAACGTTTTCGAACGAATTCTCAGTGCTCGGCTTACGAAACATCTTGAAAGACTGGATTTAATTAATAAAAATCAGTTTGTATTCCGAAAAGGGCACTGTACTACCCATCAGATTCTCAACCCAATAGAATTCATTGCACAGGAATTTATCAAAAAGAATGGAGTAGCCACATGCTTTCTCGATTTTGAGAAAGCTTATGATCGAGTGTGGCATGCAGGCTTACTACACAAGCTCTCTAACTTCTTACTGCCAAAATTATACTTACTAGCTGACAAGTTATACTTACTAGCTCCAGAAGTCCACAGCATGCTCTGGACCTTCCCCAGCATGCTCTGGACAAGTTACAACTTCAGGTTAATATCATACAAAAGTACTGCCAAGATTGGAAAATATCTCTCAACTCATCTAAATGCTGCATAGTTCTCTTTAGACGTTACAAGAAAAATTGTCCTGTTAACTTCAATATCACCATTAATAATTCCCTAGTTCCTGTTGCTGATTCTTACAAATATTTAGGAGTCCACATTGGTAAAACTCGCAACTTCAAGACCCATATCCAGTATATCTTAAATAAGGCAAATGCTGTTTTCATGTCCATCTACTCATTAATAAGTAAAAAGTCAAAATTAAATCTTCGTACGAAGAGAACCTTGCATGTCATTCTCATTCGGCCAATCATCCTACATGCGGTCCCTGCCTGGGCCACAGCCAGTAAAATCGAAAGGCAAAAGATTAACGTTTTACAAAATAAAATCCTCAGAAACATAGTAAACGCACCATGGTATGTTGGTGATGGAGTGGTGTCCGTACACCTAGGTCCCTGGGCCGAAGGTCTTACCCCATGTAGAATATGTTGTGGTGTTCCTAACAGTGACGTAAAATAACCGAATGGAATTCATAAAAAGTAACAACTGAAAATATTGTAGTGGGGTGATTAGAATTTACTTGAGCCTTAATATCTAATGTAAAGTGTAAATGTACCTAAAATGTGTGAAGCTGTTTGAGCCGGTGACTTGGATAGCTGAAACTAAGAGACAAAGGTAATATGCAGATCAGATCAAGCTCATAATCCGAGTAACTCATGCAACAGACAAGCACAATACACAGGCAGAGATGCTACAAAAAGAGCAAATAATAATTGACAGGGTATATAAGTAATTACAATTCGTAAATCAAAAGAAAACAAACATAAAATGTGTACAAGCAGTAGAATATGACAAGATTACATGATCCAAGTGTTGAGAATAGCAAGCGGACGATACATGTTATTAAGATCATTAAAGTCATAATCGGCAATTTTAATTGCCGGGTTGGAGATAGCACTTTGCCTCTGATGAAATTTTTTGGCAATTTTATAATAGTGGGTCCTTAATAGCTCGACTCCTAACTCATCATGTAAATAAGAATTCCTAACGTACCACTCAGCGCCAGCAATTTGACGCAGTGTATTGTGTACTGCTCTGGGCGGCTTGGAGCCTCATACGATAACTCTTTCTAGAATATGCCCATACCGGGTAGGCATAACACATTTCTAGAATATGCCCATACCGGGCAGGCATAACACATAAGTGGACGCAGAATGGATTTATAAATGAGTAACTTATTGCCGATAGATAAAACGCTGTTTCGAGCAATTAGGGGGCAGAGTTTAGCTTTACGCACCCGAAACTTTTGAATAATAGAGTGTATATGTGGGATCCATGAAAGAGTTTTGTGGAGGATCACCCCCAAGTACGGGACCTGCTTGACCCAGGGAATTGGAGTATTGTAGAACACCAGGTTTTTTGCGAATTTTCCTCTTTTTCGTGAATAGGATTGCCTGCGTTTTGGATATTTTGACTCGAATTTTTCATTGTACCAGCCAAGCCTCAAGTGCATATATGTAATTTTGTAATCGTTGGAGAACTGAACAAATAAATGCGCTTTGAGCAAGGATCGCTGTGTGCTCAGCACACATAGCTAAGGTGGTGTTTGGTGTTGTAGGTATGTCGTTCACGTAGATATTAAAACGTGTGAGGCCCAAAACGGACCCCTGGGGGACACCAGCCCTGATGGGGCGGAGAGTGGAATTGAAGCCTACTACGTGAACTGAAAAGTGTCTACCGGCTAGGTAGGATTTAGTGATGTTAATGATGTAGTGTGGGAAACCCAGACGGTGTAATTTGTAAATAAGTGCGTCCAGCCATACCCTGTCGAAGGCCTTGGCTATGTCAATAAATATTCCACCAGTGACTTTTCGGCTGTTTATGCCTTCCGAGATGGTTTCTACTACCCGGTACAGCTGATTACAGGTGCCCAATTGTTTCCTGAATCCGAACTGGGACTGGATAAGTAAGTTCTTCTCCTCTAAGTGTTTATTGATTCTTGTGAGTAAAACTGCCTCCATTATCTTACTCAGAGATGACAGCAGGCTAATAGGTCGATAAGATTCCGGAAGAGCTGGCGGCTTATCAGGCTTGTGAATTGGGATACTTTGGCCACCTTCCATGGATTGGGGTAGTGCTGCCATTCGAGTATTTTGTTGACAAAGTATTCGAGTACAATCAAGTATTTAGTAGTGACATCTAGAGCCAATTAGAAGCCTGCAGTTACTTTCAAGGCTCGTAGAAGGAACAGACAATCTCCACTAGGGCTTCTTTAGAACCCTAGAGGAGCCTTAACCTTTACGGTCCGAACCAAGGCTCCTTTAGAGGAGCCTTAGCACGAACTGTGGCAGTAATCAGCAATAACGAATGGCACTTGACACGTTCGACGGGATCCCACAAGGAAGTTTGTGAACATAATTTTCCATTCTTTAACCTTTTCCTGATCAAAACTAATATTTTATATCATTGTATTCGCTTCTGTTAAAAGTGTGCTTTTATTAGCAACATTTAAATTAGTTTCTAGATAGCTAGTTAGTTATTTCTTTCATATAAGTTAAAAAAAATGCAGATTACTAAAAAAAATTTAGTATAGCTTATATGTGCATTTATAATAAAATTAAATGGTTTAATCATCTCATTTAAAAAGGTAACTTGTCGTCATAATAAAGTATCACTCATACTGCCTATACATATAACTTCTTCCGTTTTGGAATTCACCAAATATAAGTGTAATCTTAGCAGATGAATTTAAAATTTGGGTAAACCTTGGTCAAAGAACGTCTGTTATACACATTATACTATATTATACACATATATAATTACACACACATTATATAATACATATTCTTTGCCTTGGCGGAAGTTGCGCTTGTCACTTATTCAGATGAAAAATGTTTGTTTTGTATGGTATTTGACCTTTATTTTATTTTATATTCCACACAAATAAAATAAAATAAAATAAAAAGAGATATATCTTAAAACCAGTGCTCTTATTAATACCGTCTTCATTCCGTGTACTTTAATTTTTTCCCACGATATGGTAGTTCTGTTTCTAGGTCAATTAGTTTCTTCCTGGTCTCGTCACCAACAGGGATGTATATTTTGACATATCTTGTGTTGTGTACGTTGTTTTACTACTGTTCTTAAAGAATTAAATGATATATGAGATTGTTTATCTGTAAGAGTTATGATGATGAATGATATGTAATGAATGAATTTTTTAATATTGAATTTTCGTTGTTTATCTATAAGAATTTTGTCAGGTTATTATATATAATTAATTACATTTTTTATATTTATTTTCTTTTCAGTGCTATGCCTGAATTTTATTATATCCTCCGCTTTATTCAAAATATTAATCAGAAGTCTCTAAACTGCCATTAATTCATTATACTGCAGCCAAATGTTAATGAAAATTCTAAATTATTTTAAGCATTTAATATAATATTCATTTGTTATGTGTAATAGTTAAAGCTGAACTTTTGTTCTTGAAATGAAGTAATCTTTCAGTGTTTGTTATCCTCAGTAGTAAAAATTTATGCAAAGATGTGAATGTACTTTTGCTTTTTTAATAATTCTGCATGAATTGTTTTAGATATAAAAATAAAGCATGTGTTTTAATAAGAAGTCTGAAGGTATACATCATTGTCATCTCTCTTCTTGCTTTTTAAGTTCACTAAATAATGAACTCTTTGTTTTGTTATCTTCTTGCTTTATGATGAAATACCTTTATGATGATGTTTACTGTCAAATTTTCATGAATTTACAGCACTACTGTGTACGAATCTTCATTGCGGAATGAGATTGATGTGTTTGAGCTGATAGCAGCTGTGCCATAAATAACATATAAGCAGTGAATAATGGTGTTTAGTTTATAAGTTCAGCTTATTATATAGACTATGCTTTTTATATTCAGATAATGCATTCTGTTGTTATAGACTTGTTTATAAAGTTCTTAAATTAAAAAAAGACTGATAAAATATCGGGAGTTCTTGCGTATTGAATAGAAAAAAAGTTTTCTCCATCCCTTTTTTTTTTTTAAATGGCCAATTTCTTTCAGGCTAAGTATCTGAAATTCTGATTGTAAATATTAGATTGTGCAATTTTCATTCTAATACAGAAAGCAGTGTAACAAATACTAAAGTTCTTGCTAAATTAGGGAATAACAAAAGCATGATTGATTTATCTTTCTTTCCACTGATTAGTATAAAGAATGAAAATATTTTATGATAATCTATTTTTTTTAGAAACATTCTGTAAAAAATTAAGAAGGAAATTTTATTCATTTTATAACTCAAATTTAGGAATATTGGAAGTATTTCAAAATGAAAAAAATGTATATTTTTAACTAAATATTAGTTAGAAATCATTTGCTAATTGTGCTGAAGAACTGAAAATATATATTTATTAAAGAAACCTTGGTAATGTTTGCATAAAAAATAAAGGAAATGCTTATTTAGTTATGGTATAAATTTTAAGCTTTATCTAACAAAGTACCACCTCACTACTACATTTATATAAACAATTTAAAGTGCCATACCCAAATAACTGTTAAGAGACTGTCAGATGACTTTTTGTCCTGTTTGCATCTTTTACTAAAAGTATTATGACTAAAATAAACGTTGTACTTGCGTATTATCCCATCAAATATATACATATTAAAAAAAAGAGAAAAAGACATAGTAGTGGTGGTAGGTGTAGAGCATAGATCCATACTGTGGAGGTAGAATACTGAAATGCCGATGCACAATGAATAAGAAATTTGACAGTCATTGCAGCTTTAATTCTATTTTTTTAAAAATTCAAATTTAGAGCCATGGTTCACTTGGCGTTCTAATCATGCCTATTTAAGAATATTTTTATATTTGATACAGTTGCTATAGAAACAGAGCACAGCAAAATAAGGTCCAAGCAGCAACAGAGTTACAAGTAAAGTAAGCAATAATCCAGTGTGGCAGCTCACCAAAGAGGAAGGTTTTTGGTTTGCATAGGTTTCAGTTCTCAGAGTTTAGGTTCTGAAATAACTATGTCATCAGTGTTATGCAAGCTGAATTGTTCTAAAAACAGTGGTTTGCAGTATTGATGGTGTAGAATGCAAATGGTTGAATCTGTAACAAATAGCGAGAATTCCGATGTTGTAGAAAGCTGAAATGTCGATTGACAATGGACAGGAAACTGGCAGCCAAAGCATATAAAATCTTTTATTTCAGAAAACATGTTGTGGCCACAACTTGGCATATTATTTATGCCTATTTCAAGAGGTTTACATTTTTGATAACTTTGCAGTAAGAAGGAAGCAGCAAACAGCTATGACAAAGAGAAGTGAAGTGTGTTATGTTCAGGAAGAAATCTTAATTCAGACTGAGTTAGTTTAGGTTCTCAGTGCATTTTGATTGGATAATTTAGGTAAAAATATATTTATGACTGCCCCTTGGCATTTTTGGTGGTACCTAGACACTGAGTTTGTGCAAGTCTTGGCACAAAACCTGCCGCTACACAAAGCCAAAGTAACAAGTCAAAGAATTGCACAAACTTGGTATCCATGTACACATCGAGCCATTTTCACTCAAAAAAATATCAGAGAATTGCACAAACTTGGCATTGCGCACTCCCTTGACTTGGCCATGTACGCATCGATCTATTTTCACTTAAAAAGTCAAAGGAGCATTTAATTCTACACTATAGCTAAACAACAAATATATAGCCTCAATAAACTACATTTTAAATCAAACAATGAAATAACATAAAAAAGGAAATTCATCTTAGCACTACACAAAGGAAATATCCACTTACCTTATTTAGAAATTTCCGCGTCTTTAGTCAAACAAAAGTTCTTAACAGGATCCAAAAAACTTCATCAAATTATCTGAACTAGAATCTGTATACTGGCGTCACCACATAAATTCTCAAAAATAAGAGTAAAAAATATCCTCCATTGTGCTGAAATCCTCCGACGTTCGACCGTACGCATTTCCTTCCTACAAACTAGACGCTTATAATGGCTACTAAGTAAAAGTTCATTACACACCAGTTGATTATTGCTTTTTTCCCTTTTGTTCCAAATCATACAGAAATTTAAATTAATCTTACCAGATTCAGCTAAATCTTTTCCCATCATTTAAATTCACTGCATTCACGCAACCAGTTATGTCGTAATAGGGTTTCCATAATATTCACCTGCTCAGGTTACCATAAATGAAACAACAACTTACCGATAATCCAAAAGGCAACCTTAAATATACTCTAACCATAATTAATACAGCTGTAAAATTATTATTTGCTGTTTGAGTTTTATTTTCATTTACATGATCAGAATTACGTAAGAATCATATGACAAAGATTAATCTGAAAGTGACGCAGACCAGAAATTTTATTATTTTTAGAGTAAGGACGAAGTAACCAAATTAAAAATGAGGAATTTAGAGGCTATTATTAAATTAAATTATGTAGCTGATTTACATAAAAAATATTTTGTATCTTACACAGACACACATATATATATATATAAATGAATTTTAAAAAAGTTAGGTTTAAGATACCTAGAAAAAGCCATAAGAATACTTAAATGCAACCTATCCTTTTTTTTCCGAAACAGATTGCAAAAACAAACAAACAAACAAAAAAAAAACATTAATAAACAATATTTAAACCGAAAATACAAATATAACATGAAAAATGGAATCATATGAGTATCAAAAATATTTTAAAATCTCTTCTGTTCAAAGCTTCAAACAGAACTTGTCAAGGAAGAACTGTTTATATATATATATATCATAAATAATTTTTCTAAATTAAAATTAAAAAATACTTCTTAAATTTACTAAAAAAATTATTACAGTCCTTAGTAATTTGCAACCATTTTTCACATTACAACAGTTTGTTTTTTCACAATTTTTACACACATTTTTACATTACTACACAGTTAGATTTAAAATTTTTTTAGCTACAGAACACACTTCTTACATTACATATAGTTTGCAGCATAATAATTTTAAATAGTTTTTTAAATGGTTCTTACATACAGCAGCTTAACACTCAACATTACCTTTTACTAGCGCCCTCTTTTATAAATAGAAGGAACACTACTTTACATCACTTAAATTAACTTGCTACTTGTCCACACTCCAATTAAAATAATGGTAAATTAATTAATTTAATTTAAAACTTACTTTTTACTGGCCTTTATTATATTATTTTAGTATTATTTAATTTAGTTTCTAGGTTATTTTTAGTATGTTAATAGTTTCTGTATCTTTTTTGTTTATATGCATATTTGTGTCGGGGAAGTTTTTTGTGGGCAAGAGTTTCTAAATTAAATTGGTTTTCTAAAAAATTTGTGTTATAAATATTTGTATTGGCTTTGATTTGTACTTTTCTAAAAGTTCCACTTGTTTGAATTGCTTTTGGTAGGTCACATCATTTGGTTTTACTTTTGGTTTTGAATTTTACACTTGCCTACATAAATGACGAAACACGAATTGAATAATTGAAGAGTTAGGTTTGAGGGTAACTTCCCCTTGATAAGTCTGTCTTCTGCCCAGCTCAACAATTATTCACTTATGCATATTTTTTATTTTTAGGATTTAAAAAAAAATTATTACAATTTTATATTTGTTAATAGATTTTGATACTTGCACTTGATTTACTTACGTTCTCAGAATTGAAATGATATTGTAGATTAGTTTGCAGCAATATAAATTATTTATAATTTCTTTTAAACTTATTTGTATAATTTTTTACTTTAAATTGCTTTTTATGAATAGAAATTTTGTTAAATTCAAATATATATATATATATGTCTATATAATTAAAATTTGGGACCTGCCTTCTACAGAATAGCCAGTAATATAGACTATTTTCAAAGTTGTGGGATCCATCAAAAATGTATCATTGGTATAGTCAGCTTAACATGGCCAGCAGAATAGTAATAAATTGGAACAGTTACCTGCAGAAAGTAAGAGGGGTCAGTTCCTTCAGAATTCTGCAGGAATGATTGGTATACCTTTAATGAGATCTCTGTTAATTTTTTTGATTAATGGTAGTCAGCTTTCACAGTGAATGGGGTAATATGTATTATTTAAAGTAAGACTATTAACACCTCAATCTGGTGATTCCACAAACTGAAAGTTAACCAGAATAAAACACTGCCTTGTGTGTACCAAAACATATATTCAAATTTAATCAAACACGTGGTACAAAATTAACACATCTAACCTAATGAACCTAACCGAATGTAAAGTGTGGCTAGTAGAAAGCACAGCCAACAATGTAAATTTCAGCAGCAGGAAAACAAATGCAGACTGATAGCCAATTAAGTGCTGACTTCTTCTTTCTGAACATACAGAATTGAAGCTTACATATATTTTAACTAACTTGCATTCTGGGGTGAGTTAATGAAACTAGAAGTCTGAATAATAAGGTAACTGGATTTGTTAACAAATTCAGATTAAGGAAGAAAAGCCAGATAGAGCAAATAGTTGCCTACTTTGGCACCATAACTACGGTGACCATATTTTTTCGGAGAAAATAAAGGACACTTGTAACGTGATATGAGGGGGGGTTATGGTAATTTAAATTCGTGCTCAATAATTTCGTGTTAGGGGTGGGGGTTTGTGCGTTCGTGTGACGTCACAAATGTTAATTTGGGGTCTTCCAAGGTGTGACAAATTGTGACATGGGGATTGGGGATGGGCAGGGTCAAAATTATCCCAAATATTGCGATCATTTATGGACGCCTCCTGATAAAAAAAAACTCCAAAAAACTTAGTAATTCGAAAGGTTTATTAAAACAATAGAAGCAGACATTAATATGTTCAACGAGTTTTAAATAATGTAATATGTAAATTTTATTTTGCGACGATTTCTCAAAATAAAGGACAATATGCTTATTTCAGGAAATAAATAAAGTTAGAGGACAGAGCCTTCAAATAAAGGACTGTCCTCTAAAATAAAGGACGTCTGGTCACCGTAACCATAACTGAAGTTATTAATCGTTGTTACAACCATATGTCATTGCATAATGTCTCTGAGCAACAGTTTTAGGAGTTTTTTTTTTTTACTTCAGTCGGGGATCTATGTGTCCTACCAAACCATCTGTGAGACAAGGTGATGCTGTTGTTTCTTCCAAGAATATATTGAATTGGCACAAGTAATCATCACTGCTCAAATATTCACATTCCAGAGTTCATATGCAAAGCATCGAGAGGGTTTTTGGGTCCTTCAAAATGGCAGAATGAGAAATATAGGGTACAGCAAGACACCATTTGAAGTCGTACTTAATGGAGCTCATGTGGTGGCAGAAATGTGTAGCACAGGATAAAAAAAAAAAAAAAAAAAAAAACTTCAAAGCTATTTTAGAATTGATTACCAAACATTTTCACCCAAAAAAAAGGGGGGGGGCATCAAATTTCCGCCAAAGTTAGCCAGGCCTTCTCCATGAACATAACTTGTATATTTGAATGTACTTGACCTTACTTCCCCCAGTAGAAGTTATGTAATGTGAAAATAAAGGTCTTAATGACCTATTTAGAGAATTTTAAATATTACTTAATTTGGAGCCAAGCGTTTTACATGAACATAATAGATATCTCAGTTTTAAGGAAAGAAAAATGTTTTAGAACAGTGTATAAGAAATGTTTTGTATAATAAGATTCAATGCATATTTTCATTAACAGTTTCACCAAAATTTACAGAGATATTTATTTCAGACTCTACGGTTTAATGTATCCTCATGAGCAAAATTAAGAGAATTTTCACATTATGTCAAATTTCTGAAAAATTAATAAACAGATTTTAATGAAATTTGGTATGAATCTATATATATAAATTCAGTATAAAAGTAATTAAAAGTAAATTAATAAGCCCAAGACTTGGACAAATATCTTTTCAATGATGATTTTAAATTGAATCTCTGTTCCTTGGAGATAGTATATGGAAAGTTTTCTTATTATAATTTATTGTGAATTATTGATTTATATGTATGTAAGATATAAGAAAATATGATGGCTGCTTTAAAATCTAATTGGCGACCTCAAAATTAACATTCTAAATTTGGTGCTCACCCACTAAATTCATCTGTTCTCCCAAATTCGAGATTTTTCTACATTACGTAATGCTATTGAAGCGCAACCAAAACTAATACTAGCTAATCATAGCTTGTCTCTTGAATTGCATCTACTCTGGTATAAATACTGTGCAAGCTAATTGTGTCACCTTTTTTTCTAGCTTCTACCTTGCTAATAGCTCCTCGTTTGCTTCCCTGTTTAAAATGATGTCGCCCTCGTTAATCTGTGTATATGAGAAATTATTGTAATTGTTTGTGATCAAAAAGTATATTGTCTACCAGAAATGAACCTAATGTGCCTAGAAATAAATATGATAACTAGCTGAACGTGGATTGTGTCAACATCTTCTTCCATCTTTCCACTCGACTAAGGAAAACTGTTAAAAGTACCAGCGTTAACCGCACATTAAAACATCCATCATCGGTCATGACTACGACTGCGAGCTGATTCCTCTTTTATGTTTTCCTGAAATTATTACATATATATGCAGTACAAAGTCCGAGATCCAGACATCCAGTATCCGAAATTATCTAAAATCCTGACCTCAAAACCACACCAACTTTTTTTTTAAATGCTGTATGCATGTAAATTTGATTTCCCTTATAAGAAAACATATGGAGAGTCCTGATTCTTAATTTCATTTCAGCACTAAATAAAATACCTTGTTATTGAAGAAACAGTAATTTTGCATAAATTTGTGTGATCGATAGTTTGGCTTCTTAGCTGCATATACGCCTGGCCTACATCTCAAACCGAAACATTCTGCATAGAAACATCATTGATTTTACAACTACTAAAATTTTATATCCTCGACACCAATTGGTGAATCATTATTTATTATATTTTGCTTTCATCACCGCATTTTTATCAACGCATAACAACTTGAGTAATGACTCATGCAGCGATGTCCAAACATTCTTTTATATTAATACAAAGAGTATGGTAACCTTTTATGTTGACATTCTTATGCTTGGCAATGATTACAGATTTAACTTAAATGTGCTAAGAAATATTGACGAGGAAACGTTTAAAAAAAATTTCTTTCCATATGATAAAAATAAATTTTATTAATGATACTCATAGGCCCAAAGATTACATTTAGGGTTATTTGAATTAAGAATAACTGATTTGTTTTTCACTTAAACCCAGAACCAGACCGGTTGGCAGAATTTAGGGAAGACAAGATTTTTGGAATTTGGAGAAGCATCGAGTAACAAAATTAAAGGATAAAAATATTTTTAGAGTTTAGGGAAAGCATTGGGATCTAAAATTTAGGCGCCTAAAAAATTTAGGACTTGCAGAGATCAGGCATCGGGAAGTAAGAAATCTAGTGCCTTAGTGCCTGCCCTCAATAATCCTTAAGTATATGTGGGAATTTATTTATTCAAGATTCAGATAAACCTTAAGCATGTGCAAGAAATAGAAATAAGTATAATAAACAACTAAACTAATACAATTAGACTTAATTTTCTTAGTGTGCGATAGAAGCAAGTTAAAATTTAGAGGAACTTGTCTTTCATCGCCAATCTAATGATACATAGCCAATAATGCATAGCAGGCGCTATTAAGCTAGGTTAAAATTATACTTTACTGATTCCAATTAATTTCAGCCAATGTAGCAGATTGCGCTCTTCCTTAACTTTCTGATTTGATCCAGCGTAATTATTCTTTGCAGGCTGTTTTTATTACAGCAAATTGATGAAAATTAAAGTTTCAATTTCGATCATGCCAAAAAGAGTTTCTAATTCTGGAGCTGAAACAGGATCTACAAAATGAAAGTGTGTTTCGATATCCATTAAACAGAGTGTAGAATTGCTGCAAAAAATGGGTAAAGGTATAGCCATCTCAAAATTAGGTGAGGAGTACAGCATGGGAAAGTCAACGCATATGACATATGAAAGCAGAAAAGGGAACTTTCTGAATTTTTTGTGGATTCCGACACCCTGCTTACTATGAATAACAGAAAAATTATTCATTATGCTGAAAGTAAGGTCATGAAAAAGTGAAAATATAATGTGTCAGAAAGGGTTGTAGTGAGGGCATGCCATTGATGGGTCAAATGCTAATTACGCATGCTAAAATATTTCACTTAAGAATGAGCTTAAAAACTGAGGTCACATATTCGAATATACATATATTGATTGGTTAACCAAATTTTAAAATCGCTGTGGTGTAAGGCAGTTAAGAATTTCGGGTAAAAAGCTTCAGCTGATATTGAAGCTGCTTAACTATTTGCAGATGAATTTATTGAACTCATTAATAGTTAAAAGTTATCTCCAGAACAAGTTTGTAACACTGATGAAACTGGTCTTTTCTGGCAATATGTACTGCAAAATACCGTGGCAACCTCTACAGAAAAGGCTCCAACTGGTGTCAAAAATTCCAAAGCGAGACTAGCAATTTTTGTGTGCGCAAATGGGGCAGG
>KK120592.1:1009-73457 GCA_000611955.2 Stegodyphus mimosarum | reverse complement strand
TGTAAACTTTCCGTAATTTCGAAAAATACACGATCTCGAGCACTTAAAGGAGTAAAGAGTTTCCCGTTATATATCTTGCAAATAAAGAACACAGATGACACAAGTGTTAATGAATGATTAGTTTGAAAGTATTTCATACCCAAGGCTCAGCAGAATTTGGTTAGTTTACCTGATAACTCAAAAATTGCCCTGCTTGTAGATAACTGTTCGGCGTATATTTCACTTAAAATTTTACTGAATGATAATGTATCCATATTATTCTTTTATTCCAAATTGTATGTCATTCATTTAACCTGTGGATATCGGAATAGTGCACTCCCGGAAATGGAAATATAAATTAGAATTTCTAAAATCCATGTTAAATTTCTTGAATAATGGCAAGACTGTTCAAGAACTAATAAATGAGCGGTAATAAATGAAGATGATGTAACAAAGTTTTTCAATGCGATGGCATTGCTTCAATTAACGGATGGCAAAATCTGTAGTTTGGTTCTAGATCCAGAAAATACCGCTACCGATAGTGAAGAAAGTTGCATAGAGGTTATTGAAAACAACAACAAAAAAAAACTGAGTGACGGAAATCTTGACACAGCAATTACAGGACTTGATCAATGGAACTTTGTAACTGAATAAGAAATTTTGTCCATGTACAGAATTAGAGAGAAAATATTAGCACGTAAAAAGCAAAAAGCAACTTAAACAATTTACATTGAAAGAAATGTTTAGTAAAGTAAACAAATTATTATTATTATTATTATTATTATTATTTGTAAATTTTGTTACCCTTTAGATCATAAATATTTCATTATTTCATAAATCATGATTTAATATTTTTATTTTTATAATTTCTACATACTATCTTACAAGCATTAAACTGCTGATGTAATATCTGGAAAAATTCGGAATCGCCAAGTCCTGACTAAGTCCAGATCTCGGACTTTGTACTGTATATATGATAGAAAAAGAGATGTACCATTCGAAAGTCATTTTATGTTTACAAGTAAAGCTGCTAGTGCACAAATGTCCGAAGTCCACATTGTGTTATCAAACTGAAAATGAGTCTAATATGGAATATTATCGATGAGTCTAATATGGACTATTATTGCCATTAACAGAAATCCAGGACTATTAATAGGCATCCCGGAAAAGTCAGACATCAGATCTCTCTATACCTCATAGTAGTTAGAGAGCCTTTGTCAGACACATGCAGGGATGTGTGGCTGTCCAACATAATGCCTGCCCAAATCATTACACCTCCACCACCGTAATGATCCTTTTCTCTGACGAGGAAGAGATGGCATCATGTTCCATGCTCTTTCCAAATACGGATGCACTGAGAATCAGTGAAAGAATTCCATATCATCTGTAATAATAATTAGTATTCTTTCTATCAACAATTGCTGATGTAGAATGTTTGGATCATCAAGTTTCAGGTTGGATCTTGGCAGTCAGTTCAGCTGCACCCAGAGTTTCTTCTGAGCTGTGCTGTTCTTCATATACAAAAACAAGGTTTCTTGATATATCCACATCGCTGGTCAAAGAGGAAGGAAACCATTTTAAGGTCAACGCAGATAATCCATTAGTACCTTTGATATTGGAACAAATCAGTGACTTTATGTCTTCATATCCTTCATACAAACTGACTGAATGGCCTGCTGGACTGTTATAGCCTGGCGTTTTCACTATAAAAAAGTAAAAATCACTTGAGTGATCTTTGGGCTCTCGCCAAATCATATATATATATATATATATGTATTAAATGGAAATTTAGATCGTGCTCCATTTATCCACATCTACACTCACGTTTGTGAAAATTGCAACACCAAGAAGGAATCGTCATAATTGAATGCAATTTAATACACAGTTGAGTGGTAGTGGTACAAATAAATGATTAAATGTTCAAAGCAAACAAACAAGAACAAGAGATCAGAATCAGTATTTTGTGTGGCCACCACGCGCCGCAATAAGTGCTGCTACACGACGTGGCATGGAGTCAAACAAAGTTTGAATGTCTGACTGAGGAAGAGCATTCCATATCGTTTGTACGCGTACCCAAAGTTCGTCTGCAGACGCAACAGGACGAGGATCACGAGCAAGACGCCGACCAATGACATCCCACACATGTTCAATTGGCGACATATCCGGGGAACACGCAGGCCAAGGAAGAAGCTGTACCTGCTGCGCTGCAAAGAAGGATTTAACAATCCGAGCAGTATGAGGGCGGGCATTGTCCTGTTGAAATACAGCGCCTGGCAAGCTTTGAAGGAAGGGAACAGCTTCGGGCTGTAGAACTTCACGGATATACCGGTTGCTGTTCAGATTGCCCACAATTCGTAGCAATTGAGATCGTCTATGATATGCTATGGCGCCCCAGACCATAACTCCGGGTGTTCGTCCACTGTGGCGTTCGATAATGCACTCCGGAAGGTGGCGTTCACCGGCATAGCGTCTGACACGAATGCGGCCATCATGGTACCACAAATTAAAGCGGGATTCGTCAGAAAACACGACATGCTGCCAATCAGCACGCCAGTCTCTATGCTGATTGGCCCATTGTAGCCGCAGGCGGCGATGGTCGTGCGTTAGGGGGATCCTGTATAAAGGAGTCCGTGCGCGCAGTCCACACTGCAGCAGACGTCTACGAATTGATGAAGCACACAATGAAACACCTGTAGCTATTGACCACAGTGCTGCCAATTGTCTAGAGGAAGCTGTACGGTCCGTCCGCGCCATGCGGACCAGGTGTCTATCATCGCGAGCTGACGTCACATTTCGGGGTCCACTCCCGGATTTCCGAGTTGTCCGACACTCGTCCGTCCACTGCTTCCAAACGCGCATCACTGTGCTGCTGTTACGCTGCACACGAGAGGCTACTGCACGATACGACAATCCAGCTTCACGAAGGCCGATGATTCTCCCTCGTTCAAACTCTGTAAGTTGTTCAAATCTCGCTCTCTTTCGTCGACGAGGCATAAGTACAGATTGAGTTAACGTTTACCACTAGCAGATAACCACCGATAACCATACACGCCTCGCTACAGCCGTCTATTTATTCGGATCCATCAGCCGTTCAGAGGGCGCTGCTCAGCATACGCATGCGCTACGGATTTGCAATTCTAATCATTTGCATATCATGCGCTACTTTGCATTTCCTGAAAATTTCAGCTCACTCGCGTAAGTCCTTCATGGTGTTGCAATTTTCACAAACGTGAGTGTATAAACTCTCAGCACACTTTCTGAGGGGCCCATGATTTATCTTGATCACCAATTTTCACTTTAAAATAGGCAAAATATGCTTGCCTGACATATGTACTGATGTTTGTCCCTTGACTGGGAATGATAGAAGTATTACATATATAAAAAAACTAGAAAACTAGAAGTATTACATATATAAAAAAACTAGAAGTATTACATATATAAAAAAACAGATGGGACTGTTTACACAGTTACAATGTAAACTAAAAGAGGCAGACATAAAGAAAGGTTTTAAGCTAAACACTGCTAACCTGGTATACAAGCAAGAACTCGGATTCCATGCCGGAATGCGCTTCACGATATCAGAGTGACACAGGATGTCTCATTATAGTATCTCAGGCATAACTGAACTCGTCAGGTATTCATGCACCTGTTGCTGGTCTCCTACATCATCATTCATCCTGGCACCAGTCAGAGGATTTATGTCACCCAACAGAGCAGTATTATGTCCTGTGATCCTCACTTGATGTGGCAGAGAGTAGTCTTATTCACATAAGGTGTAGAGAAAGAACTTGATGTGATAGAAGAAAACTAACTACAGTTTTGAAATCAGCATACCTGTTTAATTCTGAAGTAGCTCAAAAATCGAGCTCAACAGAAGTTGTGTTACAAGCTGTGTCCTAACTACAGTTTTGAAATCAGCATACCTGTTTAATTCTAAAACAGCTCAAAAAACGAACTCAACAGAAGTTGTGTTACAAGCTGTGCCCTAGTGTAATCAAAGAGTACCAGAAAAATTGTTTCTGTGAAAATTAAACAGATTGGATTATTATTATTATTATTATTTTTGACTTCACATTAGAGCCAAATTATATTGGCATGTAGTTTATATGTGTGCGATTTCAAAATTTTGCCAACAGACTACTGTTTTTTTTGTCCCATCTCCTGGTAGATCAAATATCCTGATTTTAATGTTTAACTTTAGGAAGGTGTTTCCTGGCAATGAGCAAAATTTAAATTGCACAAATTTCACTTCCCCACTGCTAATGATTTTCAGCATATTTTTTTTTAGTCCAAAGGGATTTAGTCCCGAAGGACTATTTCTTTTGTTTTGCGATTTTGCGTCGGAAACACAAAAACGGCGTATCACTTTTCAAATTGTTGCCACTAAATGTTATCACTCTGCATTAAATTTTAAAAAATGAAAAATCTGCATAAATGTATGCATGTTTTTTTTTTTTTTTTTACGTAGCTTTCTCTTCAAAAATCGTCTGCGTGCGTTGCACGGGAAAATAAAAAGGAATTTTAATTACAGTTCTAAATAAATAGCCAAATAAATGTGAAATTCGTAACAATATTCTCTAAAACTTTAACGAATTTTTCATTAACAAACTCAAAGATTTCAAAGCCAGCAATACCAACGTTGTACAGAAAAACATTTTTATCTCCAGCGCGTGAGAGCGTGTACCGAAATTTCTAAAGATATGCTCAATTTAAAATTGTTTTGCGATATTGCTGTTGAACTGAATTTTATGGTTTAAGTGCGAAGAACATGGTATTTAACAAATAAAGGTAACACACAAAATGTTAAATAAACGTCCCTTTGGACGTAATTTAAAATCTGAAACATTTCAGATTTTTTTTTATTTAATTAAATTTGATTTGATTTGAATAATGTGATTTGCTAAAGACATTTGTTGAACTTTGTATGAAAATCCAACCTGTGTTTTAATCACTTAATGCTGGTATTTTATTTTATTTAGTAATGTACCATTTATTAATCTAATTCTGTTTTATGTCAACAGCGGGTACATTACTAAGTTTACCTACACAATACTACTTACATTAATTATTATTTTTACCATATTAAAAGTACTTTGATTAATAAAAGCTTTCCTTCCATACTGAGGACTTCAGTTTAAACGTGTAAGGAAATTACAATATGAAAATAGGCAGAGGGTGTAAAATGTAAAGTATATAATTAAGTAATAATATATTTTATGTCAGAATTATGTTATTAATAGTTCAATAGTTTTATTCAGGTATTATAAAATGAATTTAAGTCAGTTTAAATTTCTTTTAAAATGGTTCATTTCACAATGTAAAAAGAATGGATGCATCTGATATTTAAAAAAAAGTTTAATATATTTAAGAAAAGCAGGGTGTACTTTAGTAAACTTGTTAAAGATCTTTCCAACTTTGCTTTATCATGGTGCATTACTAGGTATTAATGTTTCAAAATCTCTTTTCTTATAGGTCAATATATGATACACCTGCATCATAATCTCAAAGTCTTAATAACTTCAGAGTTATATAATTTTTAAGTAAGTATATAGTTGGTTATATTTCATATAGCTAGTTTAAGACTGACTTCCTGTTGATTTTTGTTTTTAATACATATTATTATTATTAGAATTGTGAGCAGGGATGCATGCGAATTTTGGTTCGTGAAACATTTTATTATGATCATGTTTAAATAATTTATTATCAAAAATTGTTTGAGAAAACTATTTTTTGGCATATTATTATCCAAATTATGAATCAACAAATTAAATCTTGGATTGGGACTAATGAAAACTTAAAGAATTTTTTTAATTAAGAAGAATTTATTTTATATAATAATATTTACTCCATTACACCGACTGGCATTAACCTATATGGACTGTAATGCTACTTAACAATAATATTAACAGTTTTCCTGATCTAGCTTAAAGTCAAACTGTTGTTATGCCTAGCTGCCTAACTTTTGAATGTTTTCTATTTTCAAAAGAAAAGTTAATGTACAAGTATTAGATATCTCCTTTTGTGTGGTTGAAATTCCCATTCAGAATAATTTTCATGTTTTGAGATTATGGTTATTTGTGTATGGCAAAGCACGCAATCTGCCAGTAGGAAGGAATGTAAATATGGATTCCTTTTCTTAAGTTTTTTTTTAGGAGAAAAATTGTCTTGTATTCAGATTGCATATAAAGAAAACTACAAAAAGCACCCATGAAGCCAATCCATTCACTTAGGTGGAACTACCACTGTTCATTGATATTTACCACTTGTGTAATCTGTATTGTAACACTATCTAATAAGAAAAGGGAATAATATCGACACCAGCATTTTTTTAAACAAATCTCATATGCTGAAGCAGCAGTGAAACTTTGCAAGATTACTGGAAACTTTGCATGTTTACATGAAGCTTAGAAACAGCAATATAGTTTTTTCCAGACGATGTATCATCCTCTTTTTTGCTGATTAAGAAGTCATCCTGATTATCTAATAAGTAACACTGAGCACATCATGGCACTAGTATTAATGATGATGATTTATTAAGCATCTTGTTTTATATTCTGATGCATCATAGTGCTTAAAGAATGAAGTACTAAGGCAGGCCCAGTTACTGTGAAATGGTTAAGACTTATGATCACCAGTATTTGATTTAATTTTTTAATCCCAATGGTTTGGATTGTTGTATAGGTGTTTTCGTAATTTCCCTCATGTGTAACATTAGTACAAGATAATTTATTGTAGAAAGTTCTTCATGAAGACATCCTTTCTTTTATACAGATATCACCTGTGTACTTTGCTGTAATTAACGAAACAAAAAAACTGTAGTAAAATAACGTACTGACTTAATCTAATGCTCTGGGCTGAAACAGCTAAAGTAAGAATACAAAGTTTTAGACAGTTTAAAGTTGATGTGATATACAGCACAAAGTTTGAGATTTGGAATTATGAGGAATTTGATGATTTCAAAAATTTCCAGACTATTAGATCATAAGTTTGAATCTAGTAAGATGGCATGTAGAAATTATAAAAAATTAGATAAAATAAAAAAAAATAGTTTTTTGAAATAATAAAGCATATATGACTTCAAGAAAATAATAATAATAATAATAAGAGCTCAATATTTGTTGGTTTTGTTTTATTAAATATTTTCCATGTAAGTTGTTCAAGCTGTTTTTGCTTTTTGACATATTGCTTTCTCCTTAATAGATAGACATAATTTCTTATTTATTTAAAAAATTCCTTTGTTCAAGTCTTGTAATTGCTGTCTCCAGTTCCTACTAAATTCTTGAGGTGCATCCACACGACTACACTAGAAGCATAACTGACACAACGAAACACGCGTTGCCGGCGAAAATTTGTCCAAATGAGGACGCGAGTGAAGTCTGCGTTTAGCCAATAGAATTATTGAAGAGGAAAAATCATGTGACATTCACACAGAAGGCTACAAGTTTAAAATGTTTCATCTTGCTGTTTCGTAGTTTGGTCAGGAGAATATCACACTTGATTCGTTTTATAGTGAAATTTTGTTTATTAAGCAATTTAGCAACTCAGATAGTAAGATTAAGCAGTTATTATATACACAAATCAGTTTTATGCAAATTAAGGTTTATAAAATTGTTTTGGTTGTTAAGATTTATAAAACTGTAAAAATTTTTGAATTAAAAAATTTATAAAACAGTATATAAAGAGAATTAAATGACTTGAAACACCATCCACCATATAATAAAATCAATTTCATATTTTTTAATCTTTCCCCCCTTCCTTGGTTTGCTTATTTATGTATGGTATGGGAGTACGTATGAAGGAATCTGTGTAATAAGTAAAGTGTTACACAAATAAATTAGAAGAAAAACGTTCATCCAATAAAATTTCTGAAGATATGCTGTTTTTTTTTTTGGGGGGGGGAGAGTTTGGGAGTAATATAAAATCTGAAGGCTTTCATATTTTTTCTTTTGTTTTTGTTTTTCTTATTTCTTATTTTTATTTATTTTTGAATTTAGAATAAGATTCAGATTTTGGACAGTTTATGTAAAATTATGGGGAGCATAAAATATGCATTGAGGTAAAAATAAAAAAAAAATTTTTTGCAAGAGATACACATATATATATATCATTACATAATGGGTGTCGGGAAATAAACTGAAGTAATAGCTGGCACGAGGCGCTGCTGTTCATGACGTCAGCCTGCGTGCTGAGTATTTTTTAATGTTTTTCCTGCAGACAGAACTGAAAGCTGATCTCGGAAGCGTGAAAGACTGTTGTGGTGAAAATAAAGAACTGTTGGCGTATTAAGATTTTATTTTGGTCTTTATTCATAATGCACCCAGCCTCGGGTAGAGGCAGCCCGTAACTGAATGAACTGTTTTGAATATATTTCTTTATATATTTTCTGTGTTCTCCGTAACATAGTGGTACCATTGGCAGGATTGGGTGCTATGAATAAGTATTTTTGGACTGAACTCTGATTTTGAACTTCGATTTTGAATATATTTTGAAAATGGATCTGATCGCTTTAAAGGCGCAAAGAAAAGGACTTAAAATTGCGTTTTCTCAAACCTCAAAGAAAATCGAAACTGAATTAATTAAAGAAGTAAGAGATTTTTAAAAATTCTTCCGATTTTGAAGTATCAACTTTGCAATAAATTCCAGAGACTTGACGTATGTCAGAGTGCTTCTCGCAGCAGATTTTGTAGACTGAAGATGGAGAAAAATTATTTAGTGATGACTTTGAAGGAGCGGAGAATTACCCACACAAGTTTCTAAAACAATGTGCTCAAATAGATGCAGAAGTATAAGCCTCCTTTCTTCCAAGTTACTCAGAATCGAGGAAATTTAAATTGCCTAAAATTGAGCTTAAAACGTTCAGTAGTATAGCAAAAGATTACCTTACTTTTTAGAGTCAGTTCCAGAAGATCCATGTCGACAAAAGTATTGCTGATGAAGATAAAATGCAGTATCTGTTGCAGGCCATGGAACCCAGATTGAAGGCAGAATGTCTTGTTCTTAGTTTTCCGGCAACGGCAGCTAATTATCCCAAAGCCATCGAACAACTAAGAGAGCGCTTTGGACGCGAAGATTTACTTGTGCAAGTCTGTGTGAGAGACTTGTTAAGCCTAGTGATGAAGAACGCTGTAACTGGAAGAACAAAAACTGATCTACCCTTCCTTTACGATGAACTAGAAGGAAAATTGCAAGTTTTGGAAAGTCTGGGGAGAACCCAAGAAAAATATGATGATTTTTTGACCCCCTTAGTTGAAAGTTGCTTACCAGAAGAAATACTGATAGCATGGGAAAGAAGCCGAAATCAAAACTCCATTGAAACTAAAGGGACTCGATCCTTGCAACATTTAATAAATTTCTTAAAACAGGAAGTCAAGGGTGAAGAGATGGTTCTACTCACAAGAACTGGTTTCGCCTTCCAACAGAATCATCGGAAGAAAGACTTTCACGACAAACAGGTAAAGCAAAATGAACCCATAACAGTGTCAGCTGTAGTAAGTCTTGAGAATTTAGATAAGAGTATTCCAAACTGTAATTTTGTGAAAAGTAACATTCTAGTGAAAAATGTTACTTCGCAAAAAAAAAAAATAAAAAAAAAAAAAAAGACTTTAGCTGAAAAACAACAATTGTAATTGAAAAAAGCTGCTTGTTTCTCTTGTCTGAAAAGAGCAAGCCACGTTAGTAAATTTTGTCCTTTGAAAAGTAAGTTAAGTTGTTCTATTTGCAAAAGTTGTAATCATTTTGATGTAATGTGTAACAAAATGCTAAAAATTGGCGATCAGATACATGTTTCAAAAGAGAGTTCTCTTTCTAATTGTGGCAGAAGCGAAACTGTATTTTTGCAAACACTTTGTGTTCGAGTTCGGTGTCAAGGTCGTGAGAAAATTATTCACTGCATAACTGATAGCGGAAGCCAAGGTAGCTACGTTAATGAAAGTATGATGAATCAACTTAAAGCATCTCCACTTAGAAAGGAGACAGTTATACATGCACTATTTTGGGGGGACGAAACAAAACCTAAACAACATGAAGTGTTTTCAGTCGAAGTTAGCAGTTTAAAGGGAACATTCGCATATAGTTTTGTAACACTTTCTGAAAAAAGAATTTGCGGTTTTATTGCTAAGGTTAAGGATAAAGAGATTCTGAATGAATTAAAAGAAAAGGAAATCAATTTTCTGCTCCATTGCAAAAGGAAACTGAAATTAACCTTTTAATCGGAGCAGATGTTATAGGAAAATTATTGCTGGGAAATTCTATTGAATTACAATCGGGGGTAACGGGCTGTCGAAACGAAACTTGGGGGTACTGTATTTGGAAAACGAAAGTCAGGTGAAAAGGATAATATTTTGAAAACATTTTCAGTGCATGTCAGGAGAGTTCCTTTGAATGAGTTATGGGACCTCAAAAAAATAGGAATATGCCCTCCAATTGAAACTGTCAAAATGAAAGAAAGTTTTAATTTATCTGAATTTGAGAACAAATTGAAAATTCTTCCAGACTGAAGATATGAAGTAGAACTTCAGTGGAAATGTGATACGACACATTTAACTGATAATAAAGAATTATCCTAGAGAAGGTATCAAAAGATGATCTATAAACTCAGATGTAGTAAGTTTTTTGATGATTATCAAAATGTGTTCAAGGAATGGGAAAGGTTGAATATTATTGAACGCGTACCAGAAAGCAAACTGAATAATGAATGTCATTATTTGCCGCATAGGCCTGTAATCAAATTAGGAAGTGAAACCATAAAAATTCGTCCCGTTTTTGACACCTCTGCCTCTGAGAGAGGGAAACTCTCTTTGAATAAATGTTTGTGTAAAGGAATGAATCTTATTGAATTAATACCCGATATTCTAGATGATTTTAGGATGTATCCGATAGGCATTAGTTCCGATATGGAAAAGGCATTCTTGATGTTATCTGTTGCATATAAAGATAGAGATTTTCTCAGATTTTTTTTCCCATGCAATGAAGGACAGTTAATGTATAGGCATTGCAGAGTTGTGTTTGGAGTTTCTTCGAGCCCCTACTTGTTGAACGCCTCTATAATGCATCTATTAGAAAACTGTCCACATCAGTATCGTAAAGTTGCTCCAAAATTGAAATCATCATTTTATGTGGATAATTGTTTATGTAGTGTTTTTAGTATTGATGAACAGTTTACTTTTATTGAACATTCCAAATTGATCATGTCAAATGGATGTTTTAACTTGCGTGGTTTTGAAAGCAATGTGGCTGGTACAAATGTTGACAACCATTCAGGGGATACATCCGTTTTGGGGGTAATTTGGAATTTAGATAATGATACGCTGAGGTGCTGCACAGATACAGATACATGGACCTGTGATATGAAAATCACAAAGAGGACAATTTTGGCAATTGTGCAGACAATTTTTGATCCTATTGGTTTATTAACGCCAACTACATTGCTTCCGAAACTGTTGTTGCAAAAATTGTGGAAAGTGAAAATTGCATGGTATGATGAATTGTCTTCAAATGATGCATTTACATTTTTGAACTGGTTTAAAGAACTTAATGTTTTGAAAGATATTACTTTGCCTCGATACTTGTTTATATTAATGACACGTCTGAACTACATGTATTTGTGGATGCTTTCAAGGGGGCATATACAGCATGCGTCTTTGTTCAATCGTATTTAATTCTGAAATAAAAATAAATCTCATACGAAGCCTAGAGTATTGCCTTTAAGCATTCCTCTCTTAGAATTAATGGCCTGTTGTATAGGTTCTAGACTTGCAAATTCTATTATCAAGGCTCTCAGTTTGCCCGACTTAAAAGTTACCCTCTGGTCTGATTCCACCACTGCCCTTTGGTGGATAACAGAGCAAGGAAATGGTCCGTTTTCGTTGAAAATAGGGTTAAAGAGATTCGAGAGTTGACGCGAGGTCATTCATGGAGACACGTCCCAGGGAAACTAAATATTTCCGACTTGTTATTGCACTGATGTTTTGCGAAGCAAATGCTTCGGTCTAGATGGTGGGAAGGCCCCCTCTGGTTGCGAGAAGGCCCTGAAAACTGGCCCACTGGTGAGATTATTTGTTTGTCTGAAGAAGTAGAATTGGAGAGGAAAAAGATAAAAATAGGGAATATTGATCTATCAAAAGACACACCCACTTGGCATCGAATCAGTGTATCCAATTATGATAAAATGATTAGAGTATTTGCATAGATATTTAGATTTGTAAATAATTGTAAAGATGGTTCTGAAAAGAATAGAAACGTTGAACTTTCACAGTATGAAATTGAAAATTCTGAGAAAATTTTAATTTGTTTGGTTCAAAATTATTATCTGACTGATAAACATAATTTTATTGAAACGCTCATTGATGATAATGGTATTCTGAGAGTTAAAAGGAGAAAACTAAATAGAGATGACCATGAGTCTTTTCTGTATCCAATACTTTTGCCAGAAAAATGTACATAATAAGAACTGCCATGCTGGTCTTCAGATGATGCAATGCATATTACAATCAAGATTTTGGATAGTCAGAGCTAGAAGGGCCATTAAAAATATCTTCTTTAACTGTATCATTTGTAAAAGATTTAAAACTAAGGCTCTGTCAAGTGAACCGACACCTTTGCCACCAGACCTAGTTACGGATTGTGCGCCATTTGAAATCATAGGGATTGATTTGGCTGGACCCCTGTTTTTAAAAAATGGAGGAAAGGTGTGGATCGTGCTGTTCACGTGAGCTGTGTACCATGCCATTCAGCTTGAACTTGTAAATTCTCTTTCTACTGATGCTTTTCTTCTGGCACTTTGACAATTTGTTGCTAGGCGCGGACGCCCTAGAATAATCTATAGTGATGACAGGACAAATTTTTGAGGTGCCTCTAATGATTTATCAAAACTAAATTGGGCTAAAGTATTAAAGGAAACGGGAACTGAAAAGATGTTCTGAAAATTTATTCCACCTACTGCAGCTTGGTGGGGCGGCTGGTGGGAGAGGTTGGTTCGAACAGTAAAAGAATTGCTGAAACGTACTTTAGGTAAATCAGTGTTATTATATGAAGAACTTTATACTAGTATTTGTGATTGTGAAACTGTAATTAATTGCAGACCCCTAACATAGGTTTCTGAAGATCCGCAGGAATTTGTCCCTCTGACACCCGCGATGTTTCTTATCGAGAAGAAAAATTTCAATGTTGAAGATCTTGATGAATTAAATTTGCCAAGTCTTAATAAGAGATTGAAGCATAGAACTAAATTGTTAAATGATCTGCGACAACACTTTAGAAAAGAATACCTTAGTCAACTGGTTCAAAAGCATAATGAAAAACGATCTTGGGAACCTGTAGTTGAAGAAATAGTACTGATGGGGGATGATAACAAAAAATGTTTATTTTGGCCCTTAGCCCGAATTACAGAATTGATCCCTGGACTTGATGGAAAGATTCACACGGTTAAACTTAAGACCCGGCATGGAACAGTTGTACAACCAATACAACGCATCTTTTCTCTGGAGATACAAGCCAATGACAGAAACATAATTCCTCATCAGAAACTGCGTACAGAGGAATCTAAGTCTAGTGCTGGATGTATGTTAAAAGGGGGAATTGTACCTGATAAAATGGTAATGCACAATATTCCTCGTGTGGACGATTCGTAAAAGCTCCAAAAAGACTTAATTTTTTAAATAATGTTTGTTGAGTCTCAAGGGGGGGAGGATGATGTGAAATGAACTGAAGTAATAACTGGTGCGAGGCACTACTGTTCATGACGTCAGCCTGCGTGCTGAATATTTTTTAATGTTTTTCCTGAAGACAGAACTGAAAGCTGATCTCAGAAGCGTGAAAGACTGTTGTGGTGAAAATAAAGAACTGTTGGCGTATTAAGATTTTATTTTGGTCTTTATTCATAATGCACTCAGCCTCAGGTAGAGGCAGCCCATAATTGAATGAACTGTTTTGAATGTTTTTCTTTATATATTTTCTGTTTCTCCATAACAATGGGTAATGGTTCCTATTTACAGTATGTATTTTTAAATTAAATTGAAAACAATAATAATAATAGATAAAATAAGAAAGGAAAACAACAATAATAAAAAGATAAAATAAGAATAAAATTATTCATTATTAAATATAAGAAACACATTACAAAATGAGAAAAGTTAACTTTAATTTACAATTGATACGGGTAAGGTTCAAACTCACAACCTTTCCCTTCACGATCCAGCACACTGACCGCTCAGCTGTATATGACATCAGCTTCAGTGAAAAATAAAGTAACAAGCAGAAGTCACGGCAAAGATAATTTAATTAATATTCAATAAATGATTACCGCATGACTAAAATTGTAACTGTCCTCGAAGATTTCAGGGGGGTGGAAATATATATTAACCATATTTTATTGAATATTCTTTCATAGTGAACTGCTTTATTTTAAAAGTTGTTATATTGTTGAAGTTAGTATTTGGTGTATTTAATATTGGGATACTTATAGAGCTTCTTGTTGTTGCACATGAAATAACGAACATTTGTAATAATTAAGGAGAATTTTATTTTGTAGAAACTGTAAACTTATTTAGGTTCCTGTTACTTATAGTATTACATACAGGTGAAACATATGGATATACTGGTCAGGTGGTTGCTTTTTAAATATACAGTCCCCCCCAATGAGAATTTGGAATTTATACCAATCTATATGGTTTGAGAGAATTGAGGATACTATAAACAAGGCTGATGATTTTATTCCTGGGGACAGTTTCACAATCTCTTAGAAAAAAAATCAACACTATGTGCTTCCTACCATCCGAAGGCCATACTGAAAAGTGTAAACAAGTTTTTTCCAACTATAGCATGTGATAAGAACTCGGTCATTAATCAGCTATTGGCTGTTTGTTCACATTGCGGGGGAAAAAGCTGAACATGAGCGAACTCAGTTTTATGTCCTTTGCATAATGTGAATTTACGGCGGCGAAAGAAAAATTACGGCAACTACATTGCGAGCGTACTCATGTGGGTGGACCTTTAATTTAAATCTTTTCATCCTCAACAACCTCTTTGTCACTTTTTTCGCTACTGACAGCAATATTAATATTTTCTGGATTTCAACATTTATTTAAAACCATACTACATATTTTGCCATCCATTAGAGGCATTGTCATTGCATTGGAAAACTTCTGTTATATCATCCTAATTTATTATCACTTTTCCATAATTTTTCACAAATTACATTAGTTGAAAAATTTCACCCTTTGCTTGCCATATCTGAAAACCTTCAAATTTATAACTATCATCATCACTATGAAATATAATTGCTGGTCATAATTTATGCCAAGCATTTTTTTAAATACTTTCAGACATATTTTTAATGACCTTGCATTGCTCTGTATGGAAGACTTTATGTTAAAATGTTTTAGTAGTTCATGAATAGTGTTGTCACTGTTCAGGGAATTTAATACAGATTTTAAAAAGGCTACTTTATATGTGCATTATATCATGCATGGCACTTCAGTATCCTTTGGCTGGATGATGGATGTACAATTTGGTGGAAAGAATAAGACAGAGACATTATTTTTTACTAAAGTGAAGTACGAGTTGAACAGATGCTTCTCTTCTCGATAATTTTTGCATCATCCAGTAAATCAGCCAGTTTCAAATGTTGCCATGCCTCAGATAATGAAATCATTTTCAAGCCAATCATTCTTTGTGTCATTCATGCTCTTTTATTTGAATGATAGATAACAGGGAAAATCATTACGTATCTTTAAATGCCTAGAGATCATCTCTGTCTTTTTTTTCCCTTCCAATTATGAAGAGTTTACATTTGCGCGGTATTTGCACTACATTTGCGTGTGCCAGAATCGTCAATCTCACTTTCTAATCTTTAACAGTTGGGGGCCTGTTCTGCAGAGGTTACCAAATTATTTCAGGACACTTATTGCCAGAAAAGACCAACTCTGTCAGCATTATAAATTTGCTCTGGAGGTAAATTGAAATTTTCCTTATTTTAAGAGTTTGGTGTATTCATCTGCAAATTGTTCAGCTGCTTCAGTATCAGATGAAGCTTTATTGCTTGAAATTTTTAACTGTCATATATTGTGGTGATTTTTAAATTTGAATAACTGATTTAAAATATGTGTACTGAGTTTTAAGTCTTTTTCTTCATGAAATATTTCAGCTTGAGCCATTAACATTGACCCCATCAATGGCATGCCCTCAGTGCGACGCTTTCCCCCCTTCAGTCATTTTGTTGTCAGTATTGTCATTTTTAGCATAAGAAGTGATTTTTTTATTATTCAAAGTTTTGGTCATAGTTTGCCCATAGTTAACATCCATAGTCAGCAGGTGTTTGAAAGTGAGAACACCAGAATCTCAGTTAGTTGGGAGAAATATTGCATTTATTTCACACCTACTTTTTTTAGTATTATATTTTCCATTCCTTGGCTTTTGTAAGGAAGAAAAAATTCTTTAAAAAAAAAAAGAGGGCTAATAGTCTGGGGATCTGGATATTGGACACCCAGATTTCAGATTTTAATAAGAACTTAATAAAATGAAAATCATTCAGACTAAAAACTTATCTAAAGAGTATGCTAAAAGCTTGTAAAAATAATGAAATAAATAAAATGATTAAAGTTGTAAAAGTTGAAATAAACAGGGGGGAAAATTTTACAAGGAAGTGTTATCTTGTAACATCTCTTTAAGAGATAGATGGGTATTTTATTAAACTTTTACCATTATATGTATATGTTTATGTATGTAAAAAAAATTGCAACTGTAATTTGCAATAGCCCCTTACATGTTTTTAATTTGGTTATTTCCCTTTTCTGTCTTAAAAACAGCAGTATGTTTATAATAAATCTTTCCGATCTGCATGATTTCAAAATTGATCCCAGTCATATGATTTGTATATAAAGTTTATAACACATGTATTTACATGATTCACAAATTCCTTATTTGCAAACTGAAACCTTAGCCAATGAGTGGAAATAAATTATAAACTATAACTTTGCTTATGTGTATATTGCAGCAGTTACTAATCTGTGTTCTACACAGCCCCAGAGATGCCACATGCACATTCCAGGGTCTCCTCTGCCATTACAGAAAAATAAAATAAAATCTGAATGAAAGTAAAAAAAAGAAACAAAACAGTAACAAGAAACAAAAAGTAGAAATTTAAAAACTACACTATTGAATGTGGAAATTTGTAAAAATTAATTTTTCATCACCTGTAGCAGACCTTTTCTTTGAACTACAAATTCGAGAAGCTTCTCAATCGTTTGAGAATTCTTGAAATCTGCTTGGAACTTTTCGAAACTCAACCCTGTGTAAATAAAGATGGCTAGTTCTTCACAGTGAATGCTTATTAAGGTAATACTGTAGTGTCTTAAGAAATTTTTTCCACAAATTTTCTGGGCAATATATATCACTATAGTTGCAAAAATGCAAAATTAAATTGTCTTCTAGAAAAAACAGTAAAAATTTCAAATGACAAATCAGTGAATATATATTTCATGTAATGAATGAAAATATATTTCAAATGAATTGTATGTAGTAAGTAGTTTGTGGGAACTATATTTATTTAACAGCTTCAATGATACTCTCAGTAGTAATGTAAACTATCTGTTGTAATGCAGATTGTTTTGCTTTATTAAACACTGAAAGAACTTTTATGTATGGCTAACTTTTGACAATGTTGAGAATAAATTGAGATATTATGGCAAATTTCAATGTTTTTAAAACAAAATTTAACTTTATAGACTTTAAATAACTATTTAGATATCTCCTTATTTTGCATTCTGTTACTGTCCATACCAGTAGTTCTCAGCAGGGGTCAATTATCCTCCAGGGGAAATCAAAAGGATGCAGCCAGCCTTGTGTATGTAGTTTTAATTTATGAATAAAAAATTTTTTTAAAAAACTTATTCAAATTTTTTTATTAACATTTTCTATTCTTGATGCTGTTTAATTTATAAAAAGTTTTAAAAAAAATCTAAATGTAATAAATATATATATTTTTCGAATTTTGGAATGGAGGGTGGGGAGGGAATGATCTTCTAGCATTGGTAAATGAGGTGTGTGAGGCAAACGAGGTTGAGAGCAACTGGTCTATACATTTCTAATATCCTTTGGTAACCATTGCTATATTGGAATCAACAGATTTCTTCTCAGTTTTTCTGTCCTGCTAGAATGCTTTTTGCTTATTCTTATTTCAAATCCATAAAAAAATGTAAAAAGCACAAATATAATTCTTGAACATTGGGTTGTTGCATGTTTTAGTTAATGCTATCTGTCTGCTTTAAAAATGATTTGTCAAGAAAAGAAGTAGTGAACTGGATATGCACTAGCTACATCATAAAAAAATTAATAACAATATAATCAATCATTGGTGCCAAGATAAGGTTTAAAGCTATCCATCCTTTTCCCGTGTGACTTACAAAATAGTGAAATTGAAGCAAGAGTAACAAATGTAGATGAAAACTGTATATAAAAAGTGATAAATTAATTTATAATTATGCAAAATCATAAATCATTTTAAATTTGCTGAGTGACTAAAAAAGGTATTTAAATGTTTATATAAAATGTAAAAGCCAAGTTCTGAAATAGTGTATTTTATCGTAGCATATAATATAAATTGGCAATGTGATTAAAAAATTCTTTTTTAAATATTTAAAAAAATTATTGATAGAAAAATGAGTAATATAATATAATGGCAGACATAAGTGGTTCATGGTCCCCAAAAAAATCAATACAGCTAGATAACAAACCCATAAACATAAAAAAATCCATTACAAAAGCATAAATATGCTTAAAAAAAGTCAAATAAGTGCAGGTCTTGAAAACAGTACCAAATTATACAAAATCTAACAATGCCCATGTCTTATAATCTTACAAATTAAAAAAAAGAAAAAGAAAGTCTAAATTGAAATATCTGGGAAACTGCTAAAAGTAATTGTAAGTAGGTCTAATTTCTGTGGTGCCATTTTGGTAATGAGTGGATTCAAAAATGGTAAGAACAAATAACCAAGGCTTTAAAAAACTAACCAATAAATAAAACTGAAAGAAAGAAAGGAAGTTATACTACACTATTTATGTTCTTCTGTGTCATTTTGTTCTAAATTAAAGTGTATTTGTTACTGCTGCATATAATTGTATCATTTTCAGGACTATTGCCAGAGCATGTGCAACAGGTGCAACCACACTGAATAGCAAAATTTGTAAAATATAGGGAATTAATAGGTGGCAAATTCTAGGAATTGAAGTAATTGCACCGGTCTGTGAAAAGCCTAGTGCCGGCACTGGTCGTTTTCTTCACTCTCTTCAGTCACTTTAAATTTTTATTATATATGTATGTGTATATGTATATATATGTATATATTAATGTTGCTTAGTTTATGAAATGAAATAGAATAAATAAATAGTCAAATGGTGGCGATGAAAGTACAGTAGATGTCGAGAAATCCACAATGCTTGGGACCACAGATTGTGCGGATTTTGGGATTTTGCGAATTTTAGGACGGAAAAGCTAAATCATATTCAGACTAAAAGTGAAAAATAAATAAAAAAGGCAAATTAGATACATTTAATTAAATTATTACATTAATTATTGTGTTATTATTACATTAATTTATTATATACATTAAATTCTTATATATATATATATATATATATATTATTAACAAGTAAGAATGCCAAAAGCCATAGTACATCCTAAACCCTCTGACATCCTATTCGAAGAAGCACGTTAGTGCTAAAATTACACATTAAATACAATTATATATAATATAATATATATATATATATATTATATTATTCATTTATATTACTGATAACAGAAATATTTTAAAGCATTAAAGACATGTAAAAATAAGGGATATTAATAAAGCATTGAATATTTCATTTTTTTTTTTTTATATATTTCGAACATTTTTTTGATAGAGGTTTGTTTTAAAACTTTAGGGTGTTCCAGAGTAAGTTTTTTTTGTAAATTATATAGTCGTAATCTCATAATTATAATCTCATAATCATAATCTCTTGCTCTGTGACACAGCTGTGTTGTTCTAAATATTTTAGATATTTTTCACCATGCTCCAAACCCTCATTAAAAGATATTTTCTCACTCCTATCAAATCACTATCTGTGTTGGTTTTAGAATCATTTTTTTGTTGTGGCAAGTTCAAAACAGAGCCAATGATTTCATCATTGGCTCTGTTTTGATGATTCATCATTGGTCATCTGATATGCCAGTGTTGGCTCATCTGAACACATCATTCATATTAAAAACCTTTTCTGGGCTAAGATTTTTTTCTGCCACTAACTAACACAGAATCATTATTATTCGGTAATTATGATGCCATTATCGGATAAATATTTTTTTCCGGTGTTTCATTCTTCATGTTTCTAGAACCTCTAAATTGAATGTTTATATTCTGAGAGGCAGTGCGGATTTCAGGAGTTGGCAGATTTCAGGTCGGCGGATTTGCATAATTTGACTGTATCCAATAAAAGGGATACATTGTTTTATTTGTTATACATTAATTCATTAAAATTTTTGATTAATATGTTTCATTAATCATTTTATCTATGCTGTTATGTGAAAAATAATTCTTATTTTCCTTTCATAGTTGCAGTATGTCTGTTACAGTACAGCAGCTCCTAAATGATGCAAAACGGCTTGTTACACGTCTGCGAGAGCATGACAACTCTGCTGATTCCCTTATTTCACAAGCACAGACATTGAACAACAATGTAGAAACAATGAAACAAGTTAGCTGATATGTACTACATACATATTTTGTGATTTAAGTTTATTTATGTGCAATAATGTTGTAATAAATTTATTATGTTAGCCTATATATATATATTTAGGATATGTACTTTGTGCACGGTTAAGTAAATTTTTTATATTATACATATTGGTTACATTTAAAGCAATATATTTTTAGTGTACGTTGTCTGTGTAAAGTAGGCAGATCCTTAAAAGAATATGAATAAGGGGCATGGTGCCATAGCAGCATGGTGCACAGCAGATAAAATCTAAAAATATGTCATTTCTGACATATTTTTAGATTTTATCTGCTGTACCTTATTACATATGAAATTTCAAATCTATTCATTTTTCATAATTTTTTTTCCCCCTGTATTTTCCTTCATTCAACCCTTTCATGGGCCCATAGCTAAAATACTTTTTTGTATGACAAAGTACATTATAAACTTAATGTTCTCAACCCTCTTAAAATTTTTTTGGCTGTAAATAATTTTTTGGCTCAGGGGTCTTTTGTCTAGGAGGTGGCTAGAGGCCACTGCACACTTAAGACATTTAGCTTAGCCGTTAGGACAAAACTAATTCACCTTATTATGACATCTTTTTAGGAGAAATTAATAGTTATGGAAATAACAATTTTAATGATAATTATATACAAATTATTTGAGGAATAAAGTAGTAGTAATAATAAAGAAATAATAGTAAAGTAATAATATAAAATAATTGTACAATATCATTGTTGTCCTTATTGAAAGATTTTTAAGTAAAAAGTTTGAAATATAATTAATAAAATTTTAGAGTAGAAAATAGGGTATGTAGTATAAATTTCAGTAACTATTTAGTATGCAGTTTTTCAAAACAAGTAGGATCACTTGATTGGAGGCACAGTGAGACATTGCAGGACTTGCAGAACATCGAGAATGATGAACTTCTTTGTTGTACTACAAAGAGCACATCTTCTGTATAAGCCGCCTTCTATTTTTACAGGAATATGTTTTGCAACGTCTGTGTCTTTATCAGTATCACTATCATTAGATACTGCTGAATCATCATCTGATGGCAAATCTTTGAAAATAGCAAAAGCCTTTTGTACAGATAAGCTCTTTCTAGACATTGTACTAGACTTAAAAATTATGTTGAAATTAAAACAATAAAAGAAATGTAGTATAATCGTATAAAAGTAGAAAGCTAATTAAAAATAATAAAAAATTATCCACATGGAGAAAATATTCTAAATTTCATCTGTAAAAAAGTGTGAACATTCTTGCCGAATAGAAAAACTATACTGAGAGTTTAATCAAGCCCAAAACCTCATCACATGTTATAAGCAAAGTTTGTTTATATTTCTCACCCCTACCGATGCATGTGTTTCTCTGAAGTGTGGTGTTTTCAAGGACAATAATAGACCCTGTATCCATGTCCAAAAACTTTCCAAAAACCTAATAAAAATTAGTTGTTTTTGCTTGTGAATTAATTTAAATTAATTAATATAAATGATAAAAAATATACATTAAAACTGCCAAAATGTTTTGCATAAATTAGAAATACGAGGGTAAGTTGAAAAATAAGTTTCCCCTGTCGACTGTGGTCAGAGTTGTGTATGAAAGTAAAAAATAGAATGAGACATTAAAGATATGACATACCTTTATTTTATTATTCTCGTACGAGTACGTTGAGACATTTGTCATATCGCTTGATAAGCTTCAAAAAGTCCTCCAAGAAAAATTCAGGGCTTTGCATATGGAAGAAGCGTTGAACGGCTATGAGCGAAAGGCGACACAGCAGGAAAACGCGTAAGTCACCGATACACCATTGGGTAGAGGTCACTGCAAATCAAGCAGATGGCGCTGTTGCAGTGCCTGCGCAAAGCGGAGACCGGCCTCTCATTTGAACCCCGGTAAGTATGGAGAGAAGGTGCGTTTTGAATTTGTGGTCAAAGGAGGAAGTGAGAGCGGTTATCCGCCATGAATGGGCACGTGGAGTATCAGGAACAGAAATTCATAAAAGCCTCATGGAAGTCTATGGGCCAGGTGTGATGTGGAAGCAAATGGTGCGGAGATGGTGTCGCACATTCAGTGATGGACGTCAGCAAGTGGAGGACATACCGAGAGCTGGACGGACGCGCACGGCCACTACAGATGCAAATGTCAGGAAGGTAGATGACATGATTAGAGCAAACCGGCGTATCACTATCGATGAAGTAGCGGAAGAACTTGGAATCTCACATGAGCGAGCTCAAAACATCATCCACGACATTCTTCGATACAGAAAAGTGTCAGCACGATGGGTGCCCCGACAACTGACCTCGACACACAAGGAACAACGCATGGGAAAGGCGCTTTGGAAGCAATACTGAAGTGAAACAAGCCGTTCAACACTTCTTCCATATGCAAAGCCCTGATTTTTTCCTGGAGGGCTTTTTGAAGCTTATCAAGCGATATGACAAATGTCTCAATGTACTTGGTACCTATGTGGAAAAATAAAGGTATGTCATATCTTTAATGTCTCATTCTATTTTTTGACTTTCATACACAAGTCTGACCACAGTCGACAAGGGAAACTTATTTTTCAACTTACCCTCGTACTATTTAAAATAATAAAATTTCAATTTGTAATATTTATGCAGTGAATGTAAATTTCAGCACTCCACCAGAGACCGTAATTCGATAAAAATGTTTAATGCTGCCATCTGTAGTGATGTCCATTTCAGCTTCAGTCAATGCAAGTGGCTAACGAAGCTAACCACTGTGCGCTTGGAGAAAAAAAATTTTTTAGGTGCCTTGACTTTGTAGCTACTGCCCACGAAATGGTTAAAGAATTTCTTTTAACAATTCTTTATATATAATTCTGTCTTGAATGAAATTTGAAGATAATATTAAAAGTAGCTATTTCAAAATATAGGAAAGTGTTTTTATTTTCTGATGTATCAAACACAAAAACAGAGGTGTTTAAATTCAATTTTAAAGAATATGTATTGTGTAATAAAAAAATTGGTACTTACATATTATCCGGTCGACCATGAAACAGTGGCTGTGTGGTACAATTTTACACTAGTCATGGATAACCATGATGTAACAACACATTCATAGCATGTGCATTTTTATTTGATTTAACCTCAATTAATTCTTAATAAACCATGTTTTGTTTTTATGTTTATAGTATATAAATTAAATGTTATTGTTATATTTATTTTCTTGCATTTTGAAAAAAAAAATATTAAAATTTGAAACCTATTAAGAGCAACAAACAGTCGATATTTTTAAAAGTTACGGAATCTTACCAGTTAAAAAAATAAATAAAAAAAGTATGTATTGATGAACATGACCTTATCAGCTGAATGTTATCAACAATACAATAATAGATAGGAACAATCTACTGGAAGTTTGTACACCTAGTGTTCTAAACTGAGCATTCGATAAAATCAGATTACCTAACAGAATAGTAGAAATTGACCAAAGCTGTTTTAATTAGTGTAAATAAAAAATGGGTTGTTTATTAAATCTAATGGTGTCAGTTCCTTCAGAATTCTGCATGAACATTTGGCAAAACTTGGGCAGGATCTTTGCTGACTTTCATGGTTTGATTGTAACCAACTTTCACAGTCGATGTTATAATATGTAAGTATCAAGTTTTTTTATGGCCATATATTCTTATATAATATTTTAGTTTGGATCATTATAGTACCATGAAGAAGTTGAAAAATTAAATGCTTTGGCTCATCAAAGACCTCGATCAGCACTTATCCTAAATATACAGCAAGAAAATCGTCATATACGAGAACTTCAGCAAGAAAACAGGGAGTTACGAGCAATGCTAGAAGAACATCAGTCTGCTCTAGAACTCATAATGAACAAGTACAGGCAACAAATAAAGCGTATTGCTGAAACTGCTATGGCAGAACAAGCTTGGGTTCAGAGGGACTCTTCCCAGGTATTGTATCTAATATATTAATTACTTTAAATAAGTAGTTATCAATGGATGTGCTATATCAAACTTGGATGCTGTGAAATTTTGTACCTGCAGTGAAGAAAAGAAAAGTATAAGGAAATAAAAAATGTAAAGTGAAATGTGACACACAAAATAACAGCATGCAGCACTGTAAGCCAAAAATTATTCAGAACCAGTGCTTACATTTTTTTTATTATATCATGATAAATTTATATTGATTTCTCCTTAGAGGAGATCCTGTAAATTTGTCATCATTGATGAGCAGGGAAATAAAATTATGTTGAAGAAGAGAATGAGGTCATAAATGGGGAGAAAGGGAAAAAGTCAGAGGGCACAAAATTACTATGTAGCAAATTAAATATTTATGTGGAAATGATACAACTTTTTATGGAGTGCAGTTTTAAGCTTTACCTTAGGTTTTAAAGTTTATTAACACAACTCTGTGTGCAAAGTGAAATAGTGTAGAAATGCGATTATGTATATGATGAATGAATTCCTGTCAAATATTCACATAGTAGAAGATGCTTAAATTTTTATAAGAGATAATAAAAATGATTTTACTAATTTTGAGATAATTAGCTGTACAGGTTTGTTTTATCACATTTGGAAATTAAAGCAATATCCTTATGATTTTGTATTGCAGAATCATTTTAAGATCACACACAATGTCTTTATATTATGTCAAGAGTAGCAATTATTTATGTTCAAAAGAACGAGTATCTTAAAATTCAAAATATATCATACTCTTTATTGATGAATTAGCTATTAAAATGACAATGAAATTGTAGTGGAAAGCTTGAATCAGTAATATTTGGCTTTTGGTTGTCTTAAATTTATAAAACAAAGGAGGGATATGGAAGTGATCTATTTGTTTTAATAGAAGGATATAATTTGTAACATTTGATTTATTCATTCTTGCGTAAATGCATCCTTTTCAGCAAGCTTAAAATTTTTTCTAGAAGTACTGAAAGATAAAATATGAAACATGCAGTCACTTGTACTGTGAACCAACCATACATTAGTCATTATCATTTTGTCATTTCAGAAGTTCACCACTGTCTGAATAAGACCACTGTGCACTAGTTTACCTGGCATCTAGCTCCTGAACTGAATGATCTGCTTTATTTAGTTTCCCTTATGAAATATGAATACTAGTATGTTTAATTAGAAAGCCTTTCTAAGCCAGATAACCTTTTAAGGGCTGTTCAGATGGGTTTATCTGAACTAACGAAGTCAGTTCCATGTGTCGACTAGCTTTGCATGCAGTTCAAATTTTTCAACTCGCTGCAGTATGGAGAAAAACTGTTTTTTGAGATGGGTCGACTAAGTCATTTGTCAGAGTCTGAATGGCCCTTTAGTTACCTGAAGGAGAGCTAGCCCTATTTTGTATTTTTAAGCCACTTCTTTTCTAAAAAATGAAACAATTGAATTTTAATAAATTAAAATTTGGTTTCTATAGCACATAGTTCCTATTACTCATAGTGTGGGTGTAAATTCTGTTATTTTTATGAATAATTAATTTAAATACATTGTAATTAATTAGAAAAGGAGGGAAAATTTCACACTTTAAAAAATTTTGTAATTTCATGAGAATCTTATTCCTGTCTGAGAGAGAGAGAGAGTAATGGGTAGTAAAGTATATAATCCCATGTGGTATTTTTTTCATTGCTGCTTTTATGGTTGTGCTAAAAATATACAATAATGTACAAAATTTTGACTAATTTAGTATAGTAGCTAAAGCTAGTAGTTATTTTGCACCTTAAGTATAATCTATGGTTTTTAGTAGCATTCAGCATAACTTTAAGTGTTTAACTATGTATTGTTTTTAATATAATTTTAACACCTAATCTTTAAAGATGTGTTTCATAATGGTTCATATCCAAATGAGTCTAATTTCTCCCTCTGGATTGCAAATAGTATATTATAGAAAGGAAGGTTAGTTATTAGTTGTTAAACTGCCTCAACATTATTTGCACCCCCTCCCAGCACCCAGCAGGACTTTGGAATGAAAAAGGTCAACCAGTGGCCAAGCAGATAAGACCACTGAATACTTGAGTCATGTTCAGATCCTGGCAAACAGGCTGGCATTTTCAAGGATTTTCTCATGTATAGTATGAATGCAGGCCAATTTCCCTTCGAAAGTCATACAAGAAGACGTCCCTTTCCTTAGACAAATAAGCATAGTGTACTTTGCCATACTCCAATATGATGAAATAAGTACATCATCTTCCATAAGGCCTTTTTAATATTATTTGAAATGAAATAACCCCTTTATTTGTATAAATATTTAAAAGAAAAATCAGTATTCCATCTATGTCCTTAGTTTTTTGCTTTTCTTGACACTTTTTAATATAAAGATATTTTGATTAAATTGAAAATCTTTATCCTGTGAGATAGATATATTGTGAAAGAAACAATATTTTGTGTGCATATAATATATATATTAATGAAAATTTATTAAAATTTGATGTTTTTCCTTTGACAGAGTAGTGGCTAAAATATATGCAAGTGTGCCAATGTTAGCAACTCTACACCATGAGTTGCACCAAACACCGTGACTGTTTTTCAATCAAAATTTCCAGTGAATTTTATGATTTGGCATTTGTCAACTAACAAGAGTCTGCCATTAAATTTCTCAAATGAAATAATCCATAGTAAAAGCTTTTGTTGAAATAAAACAACTCATGATAAAAGCATATAAAATAATTTTTTAATATAACAGCAAAATAGTGCTGCAGCTGTTGGTAATGTCAAAAGAAAGTATTGTTATGAAATGTCAAGCTGCGGTAAGATAGCTTCCCCACAGACCGGTTTTAGGGTTGCCAGAAAATGGCAAGGTAAGGCAGGGTTGCCATATTTGGCTAGAAATCTCTCATTTGACAATATGCTGTAGACAGATGGAGAACCTTCTAAAAAGAATTCTCACCGTTTTGGACCAGAATGTTCTCTAAGGCAGCCAAAAAACTATATAAACCCTGCCTGCATGCAGAGTCAGTTAATAGTCAGTCAGTGTCTAGTCTACTGAGTTGATCGTCAGTCTAGTGTCGAGCTGGTCGTCTAGTGCATCGAGAGAGTCTCTTAGTGTATCGCGAGTTAGTGCATTGTCAAGTCATATCTTAGAGTGTGTTGAGGTCCGAGAACAACCGAACCGAGTCGGGAGCTGGACTATAGTGCTTATCGTTAAGTGCATCCCGTGTTATAGCATGGAGTGTCTTTAGAGTACATAGAGTTCCAAGAATGACCGAGTCGGGAACCGAACCGAGTCGGGAGCTGGACTATAGTGCTTATCGTTAAGTGCATCCCGAGTTGTAGCATGGAGTGTCTTTAGAGTACATAGAGTTCCAAGAGCGACCGAACTGAGTCGTGAGCTGTACTCTGGTGCTTTTCCGTGAAGCTGTCTTCACCATTATAGCCTGGTAGCCTGAAGCCTCAGTCAGTGTCTAGTCTACCGAGTTGATCATCAGTCTACGGTCGAGCTGATCGTCGAGTGCATCGAGAGAGTCTCTTAATGTATCGCGAGTTAGTGCATCGTCAAATTTTATTTTGGAATGTGCTGAACTTTGAGAATGATGACCTAACTCAGTCGGGAGCTGTACTATAGTGCTTATCGTTGAGTTCATCGTGAGTTGTAGCATGGAGAGTCTCGAGAATACATAGAGTTCTGAGAACGACTGAACCGAGTCAGGAGCTGTACTCTGGTGCTTTGCTGTGAACCTGTCTTCACTGTTATAACCTGATAGCCTGAAGCCTGTGTTGCTGATTGTTTCAGCATGTTTGTCATAATTTTTTGATGACTGTAAACTCAGTATATCCGGTTACCGGCTAATAAATTGTGTTTCCATTCTGCATCAAGTGTTGTTGTTAATCACTCCAAATCAACGAACCTGTGAAGAAGGCAACAACTGGTGTCGGAAGTAGGATTTACGAGTGAATATGAGGAATGCCAGTGACCCGCCTGCAGGATAAAGCCATGGCAGTGGAAATGAAGTTCATGGACTTCTTAAGAGCTATAAGAGCCGGACTGGAAGAGGTGAAGGCTGAGATGAAAGCCGTATGAGAAGAAATGAAAGCTGGATATGAAGAGATGACAGCTGAGGTGAAAGCCGGACCGGAAGAAGTGAAAGGCCTTACGAGAAGAGGTAAAAATTGACCAAGAAGAGCGAGAGCAACTCGAACAAATGAAAGTGGAGCTTACAGAATAAACTGGAGCCATAAAAGAAGGTGTGGAAATGGCAGAAGTGGCATCTGAAGAATCAAAGGATGAAGAAATGAAGGAAGTAGCTAGTGAAGTCTCAGAAAGATTAAGAAATGAAGGATGACACATCTTATGAGACTGAAGAAAGAAATGAAAGATGAGAAAGAAGTTCATGATTCTCAGATGCCTGAAGTTGAGATTTAAGAAAGTGATAATCCTGTTTGTAAAGATGAAGAAATAAGAGAAGTGGGTAGTATACCATCTGAAAAAGATGAAGAAATAAAAGAAGTGCCTAGTATAGCATCTGAGAAAGAGGAAGGTATAATTCGGGGAAATAAAGTTTCTGATTCTCAAGTGCCTGGAGTAGAGATGGAAGAAAGTGAAAATGCGACTGTTAAGTTGTGGTACAAACTGGTAGTGAAGTTATCAAGTTACAGTTAGCAAGTATTGAACCATCTGAAAACTCGTGATGCAGAGATGAGAGAAGCTGGTGTACAGCTTAAACAGAGTGTTCCAGTATGGCAAAAAAATTCACCCACTTCGCAAAGTATGTGTGTGTCTCCTAATACAAGTTGTGCAGACACCAACTTAATTCTAAACCAGGATGCTTCAGTTCTAAAGAGTTGGGTTCTGTTCATGACTCTGATGCAGAATTTGGAACTGGTTCCCAGGAAATGGAAGAAAATGAGCAGGTACCAGCTGCTGAAAATACTGAGGTGAACTGAATACATCATGCGAATAAACTGCAGAGTGGTGAATGCCTGTTTCAGATCTTCCTGTGAATGAAAAAGGTCTGAAAGGATTCTTCAGACTGTGATATGCAAAACAGGAATAAATCTGAGAATTACAGTGAAAGAGTATTTGACCTGGATGTAACTTAATGAAAAAACCTGAGACTGAAATTCATTCTGAACTTGAACAGATGTAGAAGTTGTATAGTTTAAAATTGCTATGTGATTAATTTGTGTATAACTTGTACATAGTGTAAATATTTGTTTTCTTTAGTTATGTTACTTGTTCATTTTATTACATTCTGTTTGTATCCAGTTTGGCTTCTGATGAAGGATTGTACTACCTGGGACGTGCAGTCCTTGGAAGGGGTCAGTGTTACGAAATGTCCACTTGCCGTAAGATAACTTCCCCGCAAAGTAGGTTTATGGTTGCCATAAAATGGCAAGGGAAGGCAGGGTTGCCATATTTGGCTAGAAATAGCTCATTTGGCAATATGCCGTAGACAGATGGAGAACCTTCTAGAAAGAATTCTTACCGATTTGGACAGAATGTTCTCGAAGGTATATAAACCTGGCTATATGAAAGCTATATAAACCCTGCCTGTATGCAGAGTCAGTTAATAGTCATTCAATCAGTGTCTAGTATATCAAGTTAATCCTCAGTCTAGTGTCAAGCTGGTCGTCGACTGCATCGAGAGAGTCTCTTAGTGTATTGTCGAGTTTTATCTTAGAGTGTGTTGAGCTCCAAGAATGGCTGAACCAAGTCGGGACCTGCACCCTATGCTTATCATCGAGTGCATCGCGAGCTGTAGCATGGAGTGTCGTGAGAGTACGTAGAGTTTCGAGAATGACCGAACCGAGTCGGGAGTTGTACTCTGGTGCTTTGCCGGGAAGCTGTCTTCACCGTTATAGCCTGAAGCCTGTGTTGCTGATTGTTTCAACATGTTCATTGTAGTTTTTCGATGATTGTAAACGTGTTTTTTAATTTATTAGCTGGTTCTGAGAAATACCAGCTAATAAATTGTGTTTCCATTCTTCATCAAGTGTTGTCCTTAATCACTCCAAATCCACGAACCCATGAGGAAGGCAACAGTATTTTGAACATGGCAACCAACTCATAGCTTTTACTAAGTATAAGGAAATATCTTAGAAAATCCTCAGATTATAATCCTTTACTTTAAAAATTTTTTCAGCCAGAGATGTTTGAAAACTTTCATGATAAAAGTCAAAACTCTTTAAAAAAAAAATTATTTAAAGAAATTTCATTGCGCACCATATAAAATACTTACAAGTTTATTAAAAATGAAAAATTGTAACTAGGCTGCAAAAATGTAATAGTAATACATGTTATTAAAATGATTACTGATATATATCAGTAAAATGATCAAAAACAAGGTAAATTTATAATTTAGATAATGAATACTGTTCAGTAATAAAATTATACAAAAAATGAAATTTATTTCATCTTCAATCTGATCAGAATTAATAGTTTTATATGCATAGCTATAACAGGGCATTATGTTTCCTTGTGATTAAAAATATCTTGTGGAAATATATAATTCATGCAGAATTTATTAACATATTTCAACTAATATTTTACATTTATTGTGCTACTGGTTTTTTATTTCTCATAGGATTTGTTGTGTTATACTTGGATTAAGTTAAGTAAATGTGACAAGCATTAAATTTTAAATGCAAAATTAACTTAATTATCAAAGAAAGTTACATGATTCTAATCTGAACATTCACTTACATATTCTTCCCCCTTTTTTTAAGTGTTTTACTTGTTGAAAATAGCAAGTAGTGAAGTTATTGGTGAACACTTATGAGAGGAAGACTTAAATGAAGAACAAAGTGTATTAAAAACATATATAATTACTAATGTTACTGCATTCTGTTTGTCAAAGAGATTAATTAAAATTATTAATTTCAGTAATATTCTTTTTATTTATGTGGTCTGTTTTCCTGATTATGCATACTTTTTTATTTGTTACCATAAATCAGAAGTTCCTAAACTCATTTGCTGAAAAACTTACATGGAAAATATGCTCAGTGGATAAATATATTATATTGCACTGTAGTTTAATGGTGTCATTTAATTCCATTTATAAATTTTTAGTGCTGTTATTATTTCAGTTATTTGTAAAACATTCAAATAAAATAGTTTAATTGTTTATAAGGGAAAGTTTTGTGAGTAAAGACATTCACTATGTGCAGAAATAGATATTTGGATATCCTATTTAATTTTTATAGGAAGTTTTAAATGCTGCTCTCAATTTTTCAAGAAAGAACCCTTTTCATAGATCTTGCATAATTTCTTTTATATATATTATTTGCGACATATTTTCAACTTGACAACTTAAACAGGGATTTCGACTTAAATGATCATTTAAGAGTAAATTGAAGATATAAAATTTTCTGACTGATATAAGAAACTTTCTTTAAAGAGATTTTATTTGTAATATCAAGTTAGTCAATAATTTTATTAGGTCTTGTTTTACTGCTTGATATTTTGAGAGTTACATAAAATCAATTATAAAAATAAAAGAAATAATTAAATTCCATAATTTATGTTAAACTTGATAGGTCTGTATTGCAACATCTATCATTAAAACGATTTACATCGAAATCAATTCAGAGCTCATCCAACTGTAGCTGAATTTATCTTACAGGAATTTTCATTGATAACCATTGTGTCTGATTTGCTTGTGGAATATTTAGTAGTTGATTTCAATTATTTATTTTGCTATAAAATTAACTTAGATTTCTTTTGAGATATGAGAATATGCAAACTAGTTATAAAATTGTTTGCATAAAAAATTATTAAACATAGTGGTAAATGTTCAGATGCTGCACATAAAATGGATAAATGAAAAAAGTGAGATGGACTTTATTGATTAAAGATTTGGATATCTTTTTTCAGTTGCATGGACTTCAATTATGTGCATTTACCATAATGGAAGCATATCACTTCTTTTTTGACATTAGAAAGTTTTCAGTTGCATAGACTTCATTATGTGCATTTACCATAATGGAACATATCACTTCTATTTCAACATTAGAAAGTTTTCCCATGAAGGCAGGTAGCTTTAGTTTGTTTGCTTAGTCAAATAAATCAATCTCATTCTATTTTAATGAGTTTGTTTAGATTATGCTCTTAAAACAATAAATTATTTACACAGTCCAGTCACATTAATGTGACCACCACGTACTTTCCATGTCAGAGTTAAATAACCAATCACAGAAGGCAGGTGGCAGCACAGTGCAGTTGAGCGTATATAAAGGGTGTGTGAGGGCTTCGGAAAACATTTCAATCGTTGGCGTAATGCAGAAACGAAGCGATTTATCCGACTTCCAAAAGGGCATGATCATTGGCTTTCGGGCCAAGGGTGGAAGCATTTCCGAAACGGCTGAGTTTGTGAACTGTTCGCGTGCCACCGTGGTAAAAGTGTACCGTGCATGGCAAAATGGGACTGTCCAAAATCAGCGACGTGGCAAATGTTGTGCACCACGGGCCATAGATGACAGAGGCGAACGACGGTTGCGGAGATGCGTTCGGGCAGATAGACGGGCTACCGTTGAGCAACTGACCACCAAAATGAACCAAGGGGCTACCAAAAGTGTCTCCCAAAGTACTATTCAGCGAACATTGCTGCGTCTGGGCCTCCGAAGCAGACGCCTGGTTCGTGCACCTATGCTGACTGCTGTTCATCGACGGCGAAGGCTAGAATTTGCACGCCAGTACAGCAGCTGGACGTCCACTGAGTGGCGACAGGTTGCGTTTTCGGATGAATCGCGTTTTATGCTCCATCGGACAGATGGACGTTGGCGTATAAGGCGTGAAACCTCTGAAAGGAACCACCCTGCAACCATTGCCGGAACGGTCCAAGCTGGAGGCGGGAGCATTATGGTCTGGGGAATGTTTTCCTGGCATTCTCTAGGTTCACTGATCATTGTGGAAGGCACAATGGATCAATACAAGTACGCATCTGTCCTTGCGGACCATGTTCACCCCTACATGCGCATTGTTTTTCCTCAGGATGATGGCATCTTCCAGCAGGACAATGCGAGGTGCCATACAGCTGCCAGTGTACGTGCGTGGTTCGAAGAGCACCAGGATGAGTTTACCGTCCTCCCCTGGCCAGCAAACTCACCTGACTTAAACCCAATCGAGCATCTGTGAGACCATCTCGATCGAGTTGTTCGTGCCATGGATCCTCAACCGCGTAATCTAGCGCAGCTGGCCACGGCATTAGAGTCGGCATGGCTCAACATCCCAGAGAACACCTTCAGGGACCTATGTGACTCTCTTCCTGCACGTCTCGCAGCAGTCCGCTCTACGAAAGGTGGTTATTCTGGCTTTTGACAGATGGTCACATTAATGTGACTGGACTGTGTAGAAGTTCTTAAAGTCATAAATAAGGCATTCTCAGTGGTATTGAAAATACCAGTTTCTATTCTGTCTCTTAATTTCTTTACATCAAAAAGTGATAATTATATTTTATCAGCATGAGAATTACATTTAACAGCAGTGGGCTAAAATGTAATTGTTGTCATCTATAGTAATTATACTATATGGTTTGTTGTTAAGACTTTTTTTGAAATGAGAAGTTGGAATGTTTTTACAATATAAATACATTTTGTAGATGTAATTTTAGATCATGGGCATATTTATTATGCTTGAAAATTTCATAATAGACCAGTGAAAGATTATCTGTTGAGCCATGTTTTGCAATGTATAAGCATAATCTGCCTAGGCTTCTTTTGTCAAATTTTAAATCTTTTTGTTTTGAAACAAATACGTATAAGCATTTTTACGTTTCTGAGTATTGATATGCATTTTCTTTGAATATTTAGGGCTAAAATACATTTACAAATTTTACTCAAATATTTACTATTTGTAGCATGCCAAGCTTTGAATTCTGCCCTAAATAGCTACTATTATCTGAGTTTATGTACATACTGGGTTTTATTCATATTCAGTGCAGTGAAATTGAAATTAAAAAACTATTTCAGGAAATTGCTGAGTAAAGTGAAATGTAAGTATAAATGTAATATAATGTAAGTATAATGTAATAAAGTGTATGTAAGACATTGAAATAACAGAGGAATTAAAATATCATTAATGAATTAGTTTGGGAAGCTATTATTTCAAAAATTTAATAACTTGGCTTATGTTTCTGTAGACAAAGTCATTAGTAAACAAGTGTTGCTACTAATTTAAAGGTAAGAAAATATAGAAATATGTGCCAGATTCGCCTTTTACTCCAAGAAATATAGTATTTGAAATATTCAGGGGGAGGGAAAAAGTTAATCATTTTTCAAATTAAAATCTCTAGAATTTAGAATGTTCATGAGATAAAGTTTTGTTTTCAAATGAAAATCCAGTTCTGATATGGTGACAAAATTCAGAAAATTGTTTACCCTCACTGGGAACACTAAATTGATTTGATTAATGATGTTTCCATTTTGTTACAGTTGTCCTATTTTGTTTTTCTTAGTTATTGACGTATAGTGTAATTTTGTATCAGTGGTACATATGGAATGTGTCATTATGGTTGCATTTACTCTTTTAGGCTATATTTCATGCCTATTTTTATATTTGGACATTTAACAAAAAAGTACTAAAAAATTTCATCTCGTCTTCATTTAATCTTTGATAAATATTTGTAAATGCAACTATAAAAGTATTGTAGTATGTAGGGTAAAAAAAATGCCTTATGCCTCATGCACATTTTTTAATTATTATAATATTCTTAGTGCTGCCTTTATAAAATATTTTATTCATATTTTTATTGTACAGGAACTACAGAAGCGAACTGATAAAATAATAGAAATGTCTGCTGTTATGCAAAAGGCTGTAGAAATTGATGAAAAAAACTTTTCTAAGGAGCAAGAAATTGTGACCCGCTTGGAAAAAGAAAACAGTTTAATTAGAGATTTATTAGAACTCAATATGTCACGAAGAAGTGACTTTGCACAAAAGGCTATTATGAATAGAACTGATGAATGTGTACAGACTGATTTATGACCTCTGTAAAATGCTCTGATTTTGTGTTCTTGTTTATGTTTATTTTATTCTAATTTATGGGTAAGTTTTAATTTCTTTTGATTTGTTGACCATATGATTAAAAAAATATTTGTATATATGTTGAAAAATGTTGGTAAGATATTAATTAACTTTAATTAAAGTGATAGGATTATTAATGATTAATTGGTTAATTTTTAATTAGTAACCATTAATGTCTTCAAAAACTTACTTAATTTTTTTATTCGTTAACACAAGACAACATATAAAACTTTTATTGAGATAAAAATTGACAATAAATGATTTAAAGATATGCATGTTAGTATGAAAATTCATGTGAAATAATATCTGAAATAAGTTATTTAATTTTCATTTCAGTACATGTGAAATAATTATACAGTACTCTCTGATTATCTGCTTAATCCTGACAAGAATCACTGAGCAAAGCATTATGTTGCTAAAATGGCTAATGCCGAGTTTTGTAAAAACGCATTTTTCTAGCAACCACCAATGGCTGTGCTTGTGTTATAGGCTGGTGAGCATGCAGTTCAAGGATCATGTTTGTGTTTTCTGTTAGTTTAGTAGTTAGTTTGTGTGTGCGTATGTATTTTTGATAATGTCACTGTAGAGTTGGCCTGCTAGTAAAAAAGAAAGTGTTGCATTCTATCTGAAGTATGATGCTTTGCCTAGTAGTAAAAATCGTACGAATGCACATTCCATGAAGTTAATTTGTGCACTTCTTTGGTGTCTTTTTAACTTAAAACGTTCTGATATGTACATAGAGAACAATGGCAAGTTGCTCTTCAATGCTGATAATTCTGCAGTTCTCTGATATTTTGTAAGTTAAAACAGATTTTGGTGCTCATTGGCAGAAGACCAGTTAAAAAGAAAAGTTATGTTTTATTATGGATGTTTATTGAATTGTTAGTTTAATTAATTTTTTGTTGTTTTATGTAATTTTGAGCATTTCTTTATAGATGTCTACTTCACGTAATTTTCAGTGTTTCATTTTGGATATTTCTGGCATTTTCAGGTTTGTTAATATGTTTCTGTTTCATGTAATTTTCCATATACCACCGTTTTTAAAAATAACTTCTATTTTTCATGTGTTAGTTTGTCAAAAAATTAGTTGTCAATGGCTGGCGACTTTGTGAGATGATTTAACAGATAATCAAGGAGTACTAATTATTCTTTTATAGGTCATCTACCAAGCACTTTTTTAGAGGATGCTAAGTTTATTTCCTCTTATTTAAAACAAAAATTACAACTTCCTTTGAAAGTTAATCAATAATTTAATATTTTTACAAAAATAATTTCTTGCATATGTTATCTATCTCCTATAATTAATATGTGTTCTTTGTTTAACTACTTAATGTGAATGGACATATAAATTTGAATCAGTAAAACTGAATTTGTTGGTGGCAAATTGCTTAATTATTTTCAAATTTTAATTTTTGTGAAATTTTGAAAGCATAATATATTTTCTTCAATAGAAAAGTTGTGTAACATTTCTTCAAACATGGAAATATTACTGAAACGGCATATATCTTAGCACTTTCAATAAGCCTTTATGCTTCAAATTTACCCCAAATGGATAGTTTTGTAACCTACTTCTAATTCATTCCCTTTTCATCTAGTTGGTTTATTAATTGCATTTATTGCTGTTTGTTCCTAATTGATGTATTGTGATCTGTTTTTTATTCTTAAGTTGATTTACTTTTGAATTAAATCGGTATACACATAAATAATCAATATCTTATATATAATGTCTGATGTGATTGCTTACTTTGTGATGAGTTTCATTCTAGACGTTTTCAATATTTAATGTGATTTATGTAAATAGAGAAAAATGTATTTATTGTATATAGGTTTTAGATTTATAGTTACACTTATCAGTAGTGTAATTTTATGATACAAAATAGTAAACTAATTTTTTTAATAATGAATTTTAAAAAATTAAGTGTGTACTTTTGTTACTTATTATGCAGACTTTTTTAAATTGATTTTCTGAACATCTCAGTTTTATTAATATTTATGGTGTTTTTTTCCCCCCAAACTTTTGTTGTAAACTTCTTGCATTAAAAAATGTCAGGTGCCTATAAAATTAAAAATATTGTTAAAATAATGTAACTGTATTAATATGCATATTTAATCTCTGGGAGGGATATTTATATATGTAAGGTTTGTAAAGAGCCTTTATGAAAAATCTGATTTGTGTTTCAAATAAAATTTTTGTTTAAGTTATATTCAAAAGATTTTAATTAATAGATTCAAATATGGTGAATTATTGACAATATGAAAAATTTTATTCACAAAAATATTTGTTCATTCATTGGTACAAATAGTAGAATGGCTAAGTAAGTAAAAAATATTTTTTCAGTGCTTTTGTTTTGCTGTTTCTTCTATGGCTTAAGTATGTTTTTATTCTTATTTAAAAGTAAAGATTGATTTAGTTGACTTTTGAACTGTGCAAGTTTACAGCCATTGGTCCTTGTGCTTTCATTAAAACCTTAGACTCTTATTAGCATACGTTTCACTTACTGAAAACTTTACAATCAGGCCTTAATTTAAAGTGCTGCAGCTCTACTGGATACAGTCAAAGACTGTTAACAAAACTAAGCAATTAGTAATGAATAAATAGAATTAAATAAATTAATTTAAATTAACAGTAAAGAGATGAATAATAAATTCAGAATGAAATATTGGAACAAATGGAAAGTGAATAATGTGCATTACATTCATAGGTCTGAGACTAACATACAAGCAATACAATAAAATAGAAATTTTTGATAATCATGCAGTTATGAGTAAGGGGATTAACACACATTTGTCATTCAGTAATATTAAAAGAATATTATATATAATAAAATGAAAAATAGCAGAATATCTTTATTTGTTGATACAGCAATGGATAAGAAGTGGAATATTCTACTCTGCAAAAGAAATAAAATCCCCACTCCCTTACCTCAGGCTGTTGCAGTTGCCTGATTTCATATGACAACTGGCCATGATTATTTACATCAGATTGGAGTTAAGGATTCAGCTTGTTGCCCTTTGTGTCATCAGGGTGATATGAATGGTGACCATCTCAAGGACTGTCCTATTATTTTAAATTTTATTACTGACAACTCTATGGAGGCTAATTTCAATCATTTCTCACACACACTCATCATTTCATTGGGCTGCTTGTTGACTAATGGCAGGAATGGGCATAGGCTCATTAAAAATAAAAGTCATTCACAGGCATACGAATGACACTGTCATTAATTGTGATTGATCAGCAGTGGCATAGCATCAACCCAGCACAGCAGCACATCGGCATGTAATAGACACGGCATGATGTACTTAAAAATTATAATTACCATTTTTTCCCAAAAATAAGACCTAATCAAAAAGTGAGCTCTAGAATGATTTTTCAGAGTACTCCTGATATAAACCTTATCCCTAAAATGAGCAGTAGTTGAGATCATCAGCCAGATGTGTGCCTTATTACCCGGCAACCAGATGGGTGTTTTATTGCCTATTGACTAAGTGCAGACGCAATGCACGTGCACATTTGAAGCAAAGGGACATGATTGCGACAAATTAGAGAATTTTCAGTATTCAATACACCATGTTAGCAATGGTCATTTAGCACTTCATTTAATAGATTTAAAACATAAGTTTTTACACTCGTATAAAGTGAGCACAAAAAGATCTGTTCTGTCGAGTAAAAGAAAGGAATTGTGGAAGACTCCAGGAATAAAAAATCTTATAGCTTTCTGCAAAGAGAAGAAATTGGATCTATGAATGGTCTGAAAATGGCAATCAGAGTGCAGTAACCGTAGTCGACAAGGGAAATAACCAAGAAGTATAATCTTCCTGAATTGGAGCACAATATCTCTGAATGAATTGTTGACAGAAAAGCAAAATTTTAGGTTGTTCGCAGGCCTGATATTCAAGCATTTGCCTCTGCATAGGCCTGCAATAGCTAGACAAATTCAAAGCAGGACAACACTGGGTGGACAGCTTTCTTCAGCAACATGAATTGTCTAAAGTTAACACTGTTCAAGTTTTAAATACTGAAATGATTAAACATGCATTTGCATTCAAGCATTTTGTTGAGTACGAACTCTCAAACATGATTGCTATGAATGAAACTGCAGTGTTTATGGAGCAGGGGTCTGAAACTACCATTGATCAGAGGGATGCTTCTGCGATATACATTCTCTCCACTATTTATGAAAGTGCATGCATAACATGTATTTTGGCAATTCGTCTCGATGGAAAGAAACCTTTTTAATCATATATAAGGGCAAGAAAGAGGATATTGAAAGTGTTTCGAGTATTTATGTTCTTGAGACTGAAAGCTTGGCACACACAAGCAACAATAAGAAAATAATCAATTTATTTCTACTGTTTGTTTTATGAGGGGTCTAAAGAGGTATGTTAGTGTGGGATTCTGCCAACACTCACCATACTAAAACCAGGGACTTCCTTGCATAAAAACGAATATACTAAATAATGATTCCTGCAGGAATGACTGCATATCTCAAACTCTTGATATTGCAGTAAACAATCCATTTAAAGTCCATTTGCACATGGAAATCACTGACTACATTGAAAATATAATGGAGTGAAATCAACGAAGAAGCTTTGTGAAGCCTAAAAAGAAGTCATTACTTGGATAAAGAATGCATAGAGTAAAATAATGGACAGTGTGCCGATGACCTGTGTGCAGTCTATATGTACAAGAAAATTCATTTAAGGAGAGCTCTATTGCTTAACATGAGATGCTAGGGCTAATGGTCTTAGACAAAATAAAGTCACAAAAAAGTCAGTCCTGAATTCGTGATTGAGCTTTGTGACCATGTTCCAGAAGAAAATGACATAGCTATATGAGAGTAAATGATCTTATTGATTTTTTAATGTTTCTTGAATGTGAATAAATGTATTTCTTGAACCTAAAGAAATGTTTTTCTTTAAAATGAGCAAATGTTAATTATTGTGCATGAAAAGTAAGACATCCCCTTAAAATAAGCCCTAACATGAGTTTTTGCAGCAAAAATTAATATAAGATCAGGTCTTTTGGGGAGATATGTTAGTAACAGCACATAATCAAGAGGAAATCAGTTTGATTATTAGATACTTATGTATAATTCTATCAACTGTGAATCTCTTGTCAAGCAACACAATTTAGCACCATCTATGGATAACCTAATAGCACACTCATAGCACATGTGCTTTTGTTTGATGGAGCCCCAACTGATTCTCAGTAAGCCACCTTTTGCTTTTACAAGCATGTATATAAATTTACAATTAGTACTGTATTTTTTCTTTGCATTTTGAAAAAAGATGAAACTTTGGGACTTGCCTTTCATGAACAGCAAGCATTGTCATAATTTTGGGATTCTACCATCCAATAAAATGTGTATTGATGGGCATGATATGATACTTTAGTTGGAAATAAATAAATAATGACAATCCAATATTTGTGACTGCACTTTGGTTCATTTACAGCTGGTCGAATGAATTAGCACAGTGATTCTCAATCCTTTTATTGTCGCAGCACACAAAGAAAAAGATAAGTTTAAAAGTTGTTTATTTACTATAATACACTGTTTAAAATAGTTTATGATAATAATTTTGTATGTAAAATAAAATAATATGTACTACAAAAACAGCAGTATGTTTATTAAGGGATTAATTACAAGTTAATAATAAGAATACTTTTAATGAGAAATTTGAGCTTGATGTTTTTTGATAATTTCATTTATATTTGGTCATAAAAATGACAATACTACTCTCATATCGTCTTCTGATCTTTTATTCATTTTTATATTGGCTAATACTTGGGATCTAATGTTAATCCAAAATGAATAAATTGATTCTTCCAAATATTTTAAAATTAAATCTCGATTATTAGAAGGCGAAATTAGTTCTTCCTCTTCATTCAGAGTTAATTCAAATACAGAAGTATTCATTATCACAAATGGATTATGAACCCCATCAAATTTTTTTATATCTAAATTTGGAAAATAATGAATAATTCTCTCCTGTAATGTTGTCAAATGGTCAATAATAGTTTTATTAAAATCTTTTGGGACTGACACAAACTTTTCCAAATTGCCTTCCTGAGCTTTATTCTTCCATAAAGTTATTTGTTTTTGGAATCCCACCAGTTTATCTGTTGAGTTTAATATATTTTCTTTTGGCCCTTGCATACTTGAATTCATATTATTACAAATAACAAAAATATCTGATAAGCAAGCTAGTCTCCCATCTGCAGCAATCAGAACTTCTCAATTTAAACTATGCATTGAACATGCACAAAAATGTTCTGAAATGTGGTCTTCTCCAGAGCACCAAAATCGGCTTGGATACCACAATATGTGCACTTATTAATGTCTTAGAAACCGAATTTTGCCAATTCTCATGTGTACCATATACTAAGATTAAACCCATTGTAATTTTTATTATATACATTTCTAAATTTTGGCGGCATACAAAAGTTCCGCGACACAGTTGTTGAGAATCACTGAATTAGCATGTAGTAACTAGGGAAAAGAAAGCTGAATGTAGCTGACAAAACAGTAATAGATTAGAACAGTTACCTGCAGGAAGTTCATACTCAAGTATTCTGAACTGAGCTTCTGGTAAATTAGAGGACATAACAAAGTAGTAGAAATCAACGAAAGCCTTTCTACAAAACGTAAAAATGAAGTGGGTCAGATACTATTGTTTATTAAATAAAAAGGTGCCAGTTTCTTGAGAATTCTGCCAAAATGATTGCCATAACTTTAATGAGATATCTGCCAGCTTTCACAGTCTGAGATAATATGTAAGCACTTATTATTTTTTATAATACCTACAAATGATTGACAATGACATAAGACTGACTGTGGTATAGAGTTAAACCAGTTTTTAAGCTGCCTTGTCAATCCTGTATGGATAGAGAGGCTGTTGGTTCTATGGCATATCAGCCTTATGCCTCATTCCTAGTAATGCTCGCAAAACACAATACAGATGATTTTTTTAATTAAGTAAATATTGCGAACAATATTTTTTATCATCAAATAAAATACTCCTTTGACTTCTAAAGTATTTAAAGACTATTGAATAGACTTTTGGCATTCCCATCATTGAAAAGGAAGCTTACATCCAGTATCAGTATCAATTACTATGTAGTATTAGTATCAGTCTTACTGCTAAAAGGAACCTATGTAAATAACAGAATTATCTGTTAGTAATGTAATTTAGTTTTAAAACATTTTATATGAGCTTATAAATATATACTTTAATGGCTTTATATGAGTAACTAAAATTTTAATTTTCTTAAAACTACAGAATCAGCTGGAATTATATTTTTCTCAAAACTTGAGAGGTAATGGAATCTGTCAATGGTGTATTCCAACTGAATTTAAGCTCAGCTTATAATTAATTATATATTAGCTGTCTATTAATTTAATTTTTTTTGTAAAATATTCTCTAAATAAAATAAGCTTAAGAAAGGAAAATTATGTTAAATAAATAATTAAAAAAATGCGTTTATTATACTTTAGTAGTGAAAAGCAAAATCCAGAATCAAACTGAAATATGAAGTAAGAAAGGTAAGCTGTAAAAAGATTATTGAAATATAAATTACTAACAAATCCAAAATTAGAACTAAAAATCTTAATATTCAAATAAATTAAATCTGTAACTTGAACATAATGCAAAATTAAGAGCAACTTGTAGATCATTGCAACATGCAATTTAGTAAGTATTTCAACATGTGATTTGTCTAATGATTTTCAATAAAAATAAAATTCAAACTCATTTCTTTCTAAAGTGTTAAAAAAATTCAAGAATCATGCAAGTGTATTTAAATGACAACTTCATTTTATTAATGAAAGAGTTCCATGTACAACAAAAACATAGAAGTTTAAAAGATGCTGTAACAGTTGTTGGTCTAATAATGGTCTCTATTTATAATTTAAAATTTTAAAAATACTGAATGAATTTGATTATTTTAATATTCAAGGATTCAAATTAAAATTATATATGTTCAATTTTATAGTTTTAAATTTATATGTATCTCTTGTCTAAGACTAGTATGTTTTTTCACTTGCTTGAATTTCCAATATTAACATTTTCAGAATAAAATGCATAGTAATCATATTTATGATAAAGTCTACAACTCTGCTAGTTTAAAATTTTTATTATTTAATGTATACAAAAGTTTTCGAACACTCAAAATGCAAGATTTTTAAGTAATTATGCATTTGAAATTCAAAACGGAAGAATACCAAATTTTTCATTCTGAAGTTCCACGTTGTTTGTTTATGTGACACCGTTTTTCGTGTCGTATGACACGTGAAACATGACGTAGGACATGAAGCATGTATGAGGATTACTGATATAAATTAAATGTAAAAAAAAAATTAATAAATTTTCACAAAATGTTGTAGATGCTATGCAGATTACAGACATAAATGGAAAAAAAATGTATTTTATAGTATTTATAAAGTAGACTGATAGTTATGTATATATAGTTATTCATAATTCTGTAAAATGTTATTTAAATCCATAACAAACTATACAAACAGTATAAAATTTTATTGTACTGAAACAGAAGCAGACTTGTATAAATCATTCCTTCCTTCATAAATTTAACAAATGCTCCAAGTCCGCATTTGCCATAAGATGACATCTATGTGATAACTATTTTGTTCCACATGTATGCCAGTATATCGTGATCAAACAGAGCCACAGGACTAGAAATACAAGCTGTGATCCTGGAATTGAGGCATATAAAGACAATATCTTGACAAAGCCAATAAGAAAATTTGCATTTAATTAAATACAAGGAGTTGAAGAATTATAATGGAAATGGAGTAGTCACCAAGTTAATTCATCATTTCCTCATCATGTGCATCCTAAGCAATTTAGTGGCTGATTTTGATTAAAAAACTCCAGCAAATATAAATTTGACTGCGACATTCTCAATAATGATGTGGTAGTGAGCAGGACATGTGCCTTTTGAAAAACCAGTCGTATGGTTTTCATTCAACTGTGATATTAGCCAACTTTTCAATACATCCAAGTATATCTTCTTAATGATACAGAGCTGTCTATCCTCCTGGCAGAATGGAAAATGTGATATCACATAAAAATAATAATGTGAAATATATTTTTTAAAAAAGTTCAGTGTAATAAAAATTAATATCAGTTGAATAGTCTTATTTATTATGATTTTTTAAAATGATTCACAGATTTATTGATAACTCTTTACTTTACAAATTTATACCCAAGTATTTCTTAATTTTTTCTATATTTATAAATTACATACTTTTTCTGAATGTATTTTGATTGTTGCAGATCTTCAGGAAAATTTTTCGAGTGTATAAATTGAAAAATTCCCTGTCCTAGCTGTTAAATCTGCATTGTTTAGTGATAATTTATATTTCAGATTTTAATATTGAATAGAACATTTTCCTTGCATATTTATCCTTATATTCTATGTGAATCTCATTTGAAACAGAATTTAAATTTTGATTTTATTATTACTGTTATTACCATTCGATATTTTTTTCCCAAAACAAATTTCAAAAGATTTTGAATTGAGAAAAGCAGTTTTATCATTTTTTTCTGAAGACTGTTTTCTCACATATTCCTGGGTTTAGTTACAAGTAATCTTGTAAATATGGCAAGTTTATAAGTTTATGTTTAATTTGAGTTTATAATTAAATCATACAATGAATTTATTATTGGAATTAATATTTATATGAAGGTGGCTTTATATTTATAATTTTGTTAGTTTTATGATAACAAAATGTTTCAACAAATGATGATGTTAAACAATTCATAATATCAAAAGAAATGTACTGACAAAAATAACGTGGTAACTTTTTCCAAATTAATAATTTCCCTCCATATATGATTTTTTATAAAATAAAAAATTCCTTTCTCAGTAGTATTTTTGAAAATTCCTCAAACATGTTGTGATATAATAAAATATTTTTTTAAATAATATGGTTGTTTTATATGGATCAATTTTTTCCTTTTAGAATTTAAATATAGATTTTACACTCTCACATAACTGAGAGGGAGGTCCAAAATAAAATAGCCCAATAAAAGTAATAATAGCATATTATTAATGGCAAAATGTATATTCAGCTTTTCGTATGGATGGGCTTGAATTGGAATGCCAAACAATAGCTTTTAGCACCTTAGACAGATGTCTTTTTCAGTAGTTCATCTTTTCAAAAATTCCTTCGAAAGCTTTCAATACTTTCTTCTTGTTATATCTTTTATTTTAAATGTACTTAAATTCTTGGTACTTGCGTGTTAGTGCAACCACCATAGTAGAAATCACCAAATTTTTATAATGTGCTAAAATGTTTCAACCATACTCATAAAAGTCCTTTAGTTAAGCAACTTTGCCACTTCCGTGTGCATTATTTTTGTTGCATTCCATGTTCCAACAAATTGTGATATGTTTTGTATTAAACTCAGTTTTAACATAGGTCGTCAGTTGAAGAAGTTGTAGTGAAGTTTCAGCAAAAATACCATATATTTCAACAAAACTGCTAAAGGGAACAGTTTTTTTTAAATCTGTTGTTAAAACAATTGGCACTAAATTTCTACCAGAACAAAAATAAAAAACCACCTCATACTTTTTATTTTATTGTTTTTTTTAATTGATTTTTGAGATAAATGTTTGATACTGTTCTGTTATCAGAACATTAAAGTAAATTAAACAACTTCCGAACAAAATCGAGGGTGGGGGGGGGAATTCAGGGCAATTAAAATTAATGCAGAGTCGTGAAACTCCAGACGTCATCTAAAATGTCTGGAAATACTTGCATTTTAAGACGGTTTTGCCACTACATAAACTCAATTAAATAAAAATCTTTGATTGGTTAAGTTCAGTGCCATGTTGATGTTTATTTGCCACTGCCCCATAACATTTCAGTAGTTCCCATGTGACAGCCAACAATGGGATTGATGAAACTACATTTATGGTTAACGCAAAAATGCTTGAATCTGACCGTAGGTAATTCTTCAGTTTTATACCCTTTTGTCTCAGTATGTTAAAGTGCCATCAATAATACTTTTTTCAATAACTGTTTTTTGGCAGAGTGGTTAGGCACAGCAACTAAAAAACATTCTTTTCTGATAGTCTAAAAGATTATCAATGCATGGCCACAGACTTTCCTTATGTAAACTATTCCAATCAACATCAATGCAGTGATTCATATCGAGTTGATACTGACCAAATTCAAGGGAAGTTAATTTGAAACACTATGCATAAATGAAACAACCTACCATTAAGAAACTGGTCCTTCAAATCAATTTTGAGAATGTAATAATTTTTTTTTTCCCTCAGTATGTAGTATTTTCACATGTGCATTTTGGTGCTTCCTTCAAATTGAAGTAGAGCTTCATTTTTTGATGTTTTGTGTACTTTTTTTCATAGTGAATAATTCTTCATTTGAAGAAATTGTATGGAAGATATTTCATCATTAGACAAGTTCCAAATTTTCATGTTCATGGTAAATACAGTAGAAATAAAAACACAATTTACTGTGACATCTTTAGAATTTGTATTCTGTTTCCAATTTGAAAAAGCATTTTTTTACATTTTAAAAAAAGTAAACATCGTAGTGACTTAAACATTGGCAACTTCTTATGAACCAATCTCTTGGCGAGTTTAGCAAAACATTCTTAACTTCAGATTTTTGCCAGATAGTGGCATGAAATTTCATAAGCACATATTGTTTTACTTTGATATTTTTGTCTAAGATGTCCTTTTATGGTTCAAAATCTCATAATTTATATTTAGGCATTTGATACTCAAGTTGATAAAAAATATAATGCATCTTCGTATAATTTTAGACTAGAAAATTTTTCTTCCATTCATTTTGATTTTCTGCTGTGAACTGCATTTTTTATATGTTCAATTATCTGTAATTTTCGTATATGTGAAATTCAGCATTTCCTGAACTTTCTGGATAGTCAAGCTTTTACTGTAATTTGTATCTAAAGTATCTAAAAAAAGAGGTGTTATAAAAATTAATGGAAGAAAATTGAATTATCGAAGTTAAGTTTCATTTTCACCAACTTTGATTCATAAGCATTTAAAAAATCTTTTCCAATAATCAGAAATTCCTTTGTCATAAATTTCTACAGTGGGTGTTTTTCATCTATTTTTATTTTAGTTGCAAATAAGTCACTGGGCTTGGAAAAAATATGAAAACAATTTCATGTGATAGAAAGGTAAGAAAGTTTGCTTTTGCAAAGTGAAAATTTAAACAAACAAAACTCAGTTTTTACAAAACTTTTACAGTTGCTCTATATTGTTGCAGTTTGGAAATATTATAACCAGTTCTGCTTAGTGTACTCTGTGCATTTTTAATTCATTGTCTTATATATGGCAATATGCTAATTCTTTGTCAGTTGTCACAAACTGCACTTTGGAATGTTGCTATGAAATGCTAAAATATTGCTGATCATGGAAAAAACATGAGCCAAAATATTTAAAAAAGGACAAAACTTCATTTTAAATTTGAGTCAATTTTAAGTAATTCTTTCATGTATTTCTAAAAACCTGAAAGGTCTTTCTTTTGTTCAAGGGGTAAAATATTTTCTGCTTTTATATAATCTAAATCCAGAAACAAATTAAATAAATAAATGCAACAAGAAATGTTATTTTTGTGTCTCTAAGTAACATTTAAAACATATGTTAAGACTATATTTAAAAACAATTTTGATAAATTCTTAGTTTTGCTTTCTTGTTAACTAATCAGATTATGACTAATAGGAGTTAAACTGTGTTGCAAAATCTTATTATTTAATTACAGGTAACATGATTTCATCAGATAATTCTATTAGAAACAAAGTTGTCAGCAACATAAATGAAAATAAGTTTGAGGAATTAGTATTCTTGTAATTGTCTTATAATAACAGAAAAAATACTATATTTAAAAAATATACAGTAGAACTGTATAAGAGGATAATATAATTAATAGTAAAAAAAATTTCCATTGAGCCAGGGGCATAGCTAGAGGGAGGCGAGGGGGACATGTGTCCCTGGGTTCAGCATCCAGGGGGCATCAAATTAATGTTGTGAATTTTTAAAATGAAATGTTTTCCATTCTTGGTAAAGAGGAGGGGGTGCTAAATTTTCAGTTGTCCCCAGGCACTGAAAATCCTAGCTACAGCTCTGATTGAGCCTAGTATCTTATGTCAGACAAGGGGCATTAATGCAAAGCAATTTCTGAGGTGAACTTCATTCATAAGTTATAAAAATCTGTATACTCTTACATATTACCAAGCTGATCTTTCGAAACACTAACTCTGCTAAGTAAAGTAATCATATCAGTAGGTAGTCTGAGGATTTCACAGACTTTTTTCACATATGATGCCATTTCATCAGATGGACTTTTCATAACCCTCATTTATTTTATAATATAATTTTTCAAAATTTGGACATTTTACAGGTTTATTGAAAACTGGGAAGAAACTGCTTCCAAATAAATTATATTGAAAATTTCTATTTGCTTGATAATCATAAAAATTAATTCTTAAATTATAATCCTTACATAATCTCAACATTGGGGGTAAATATGTACTGCTAATTTTGAAAAATGTTGTTAATTGATTGCTTCCGGTGTAAATGATTGCATGATATTTTTTTCCATATCAGATTTAATAATGATGCAATCCTTTACGTCTCCAGGAGAAATACTTTAGTGACCTAAAACTACAGGAAAATTGTATCTCAAATATCAATTCAGATGTTTTCCAAATTAAATATAGTCAAGTGTTTAACACCACTGAATACTGAGAGTTTAATTCAGGCTCAATCTCAAGAGAACAAGTTAGCTGCATGATTAGTTTTTGTGGTTTTCTACATGTGTAATGTAAATACAAACCAGTTTATCTTAGAAAATCCCCCATTTAAAGGCAGATAGCTGTGGCATGTTTTGCTATACACAGACACCTGAACTAAATATACATAGTTGTATTTTGAGTATTTGTAGCTTACTGTAGTGTGGCTTCCTGTTTTTAATGACTGGTATTCTTTGCAATTTATCAAAGAATAAATTTATTCTGATCTTAAAAATTTACAGTATTGACCTTACTTGCTGACAAAATTATGGCAACAGCTGCTGGAGACTTTAGCATCACCATCAACCATGCTTGGTTTTTCATAAAATCATGTCACATTGTCAGAATGAAATATTTCCACTTATAAGTAATGTTTGATAACGTAAAGATTTTGTATATAATATTAAATATGGATCAATCATTGCTTCATTTGCTACCCACAAGTTTTTAATTACAATAGATAATTAATGGTTCATCCCTTTGTTGTACTGGAATAGTCTGAAGTTAGATTATGATAAGGAAGTTTTTCTCTCCCAGCTTGGTGATATTTCTAAACATAATTTATTTCAAAATAATGGTGCCTTATTTTCTGTTCCCTATTTTTCCTACAACCTTGGATCATATTATATTTCTGCCTTTCACATATTATAATGTTCTAGCCAGCTGAGTGAATAATTTTGCCTTCCAGACATGCAAAATGTACATGTAGATTTAAAATTAATGTACACAGTTGTCAGTGTCAGGGTCTGATTTATGCAAGAGTAAATGAGGCATATGTTCCAGACTTCCACTTGACAGAGCACCTACAAGGCTTCCTATACTGTATAAAGCTTACAGATTTGTTTAATTAGAAGCAAGAAAAAAATTATAAAAGTCTTTTTAAAAATATATATACATAGTTTTTTCTTTTTCAAACTTCTGCTGTCTTGCATTTTCATTGACAAGCCATGTTGATTAGTTGTTGTTTACTTTTCAAGTAGAGAGAAAAGTTTCTCTTCCAAGGTGGAAAAAAATGGTCAGAAGATATAATTTTTCATTTTGGAACTAAATTTGTTAATTCAGCATTTTATAAATTTCATTATTAAATCAATAAATAATTTAATCACATTAATTAGATATTATCTCTTTAAATTCATTTAATAAAAATCAAATTCCTCTCCTTTTCTAATTTTATCTAAAAAAAACAAGAATCTGATTTGAAATAATAAGCTTATATTTGTCACAATGAACTGTGAAAAGTGTACAAAAAGATTAAATATATATGTTTAAATAACTTTAATTAAAAATTATTGATCTGTTTAGCTAGTTCAGAAAATATTTTATATAATGTACGTAATCATGCTGGGAAACATTTGGGACAGAGGCATTCGCAAAACATTTTCCCTAAAGCTTCTAGTTTTGTAAAGCAATTACTGATAACTATTGTATTTTGATTTAAAGACTCCTTTGTATGATTCTTTCTACCTTATTAAGCTGTGCATCTCTTTAGACTACAATTCTTAGTAAAACTATGTACTAAACAGTCATACGTCATGTAAAAGGAGTTGGCAAAATACAAGTGTATTAATCCTTAGTCTTAATTCATGCTGGACCTGAGCAGCATTTTTCTCATTTAATATGAATGAGTGAGAATTTAGTATATTTTAAATATTATTTAAAGTACTAGTGCTAAGAAATTATATGATAATGAAAATTATATTTGATCATGTTACATTTAATGCTTTTGCCATGCAAATGATAAACATCATTTTTCTCTCTTGTGCATTCAAAATAAGATGCTTACTTAAGTGTATTCTTTTTAAAAATTTATAATTAAAAATACAAAATATGCAGTTGTATAAATCACTTATATTTCTTTTCAAAATTTTTTATCAGTGAAAAAAAGTAGACTTTTACTTTAATAGTTGTAGTTTTGCCATTTGTTGTATAAGACGTAATGTATTATGCTGATATCTCCTATCATGCTTTTTAGCAGAATAGGAATGGTAACAGAACAAATTAATCATTAAATTAGATATCTGTCTGAAGATCAAACATGTGCAGTGAATATATATATATATACAGTATTTTGCACAAATGGTGAAGACCAAAGTATTTTCACAAGCAGATTTGGAACATTAGTCCTTTTGGGGGCAAACTTTTGTCGCCAAGGTAGACCCGGCTTTGACGATCAGGGAAGAAAAAAATTGGCAGATTGTCAACAAAACTCATTAAGGATAAATATGTCTAGACTAAATCCTAAAAAAAAATCTCTTTATTACAATACTGCAAAAAAGTCTTTCTCTAATTTTCAGCACTTAGTAATGCTAAGACAAATTCCTGAAACACTGACATAAATGAATATGTTATGAATAATGGAATTTATGAAAGGCTAATAAATGAGTTTAAAGCTAGTATATATTACTTTAATTTCTTAGATTCCATTATTAAAAGTAAATAAAAAAATGTTTCAAGTTGAAGCAAATCAAATTATCAAGGAGTAAATTTTGTACTAGTGTTAGAAATACTTCTTAAGTGGTAATAATATCGTTAAGAAGTGTGCTTCTTTTAAGCACTCAATTTATTACAAGTAATTTATGATTATAATTTAAGAGATAAAATTATCATAGCGAGTAAATTTTGTACCAATGGTAATAATACACAACAGCAATTGTAACTGATGATTTCTGTGAAAGATTCGAACAGTCATTGGAATCCACTAGTGGTGGAGTGATAAGCCACTGAACACTGGTAGTTCGGGCTGGCTATATGGTAGTTTTTGTGGATTTCCTTACATGTAACATGAATCTGAGCCAGTTTCTCTTAAAAAGTTCTTTATGAAGGCATCTTTCCTCTGCTAACCTGCATATATATTTATCTTCTATTCTTGAATACTGTTCTCTCTTCTGAAATACAGATCCCTGTATTTTGTTTGCCCTTTTACAATAACTATTAGGCAACAAAAATTAGTTTGTTTTAATAAAGAAAAAAAAAGTTTTTAATTATGAGTTAAATGAAATATTTTGAAAAGTAATGTTACTTTTTATTCTTCTATGCTTTACACTGCTATAGCTATCGACATCGTTGTTATATGAAAGCTTTACATAGCAATGGTTTAAAGTTGTGTTAAAAATATTTGTAGTTACTTTTTTCATTCTGAAACAGTTTTTGCAACAGCAATTGAGTGATGTTTCTTAATGCATGAAAATTAATTGATTTCTTAGTAAAAAGAAATCTTATTTCTGAAGTGAAGAAGTGTTGTATTTAAAAATATGATCAATATATTTGCAAAATCCTGTTAATTGTGGACAGCATTTAAATAAAATAAATAATTTGTATATGATGCAAACAAAAATTCATTACATTATTTCATGTAGTGAATAATTAAGATAAAATAAGATTTGCAATCTTCAGTCTTGCATTATAATTGCCGATAGTTGAATTCCATGTTGGCTCAGTTTTGAGCCAACTTTGCATTAAATTGCAAAGTTGGCTCATTGCTAGTTTATTTGAATTTAAATTTTACATTTGTACTTAATTGTTATCATAAGTTATCTTGCCCCAAAGGGTTGACTGAGTTGTAAGCACAAAGTGTGCCTTTTGTTCTTTTTTAGTTTTAAAAAAAGAATCTTTTACACCCTTCTCATGATTCAGTTGTTACTTTAGACATAGCGATAATTTGCTTAATGTCTACCTAAAGTTTAGTTACACTATATGACTGAAAAGAGAATATCTAAGCTTTTTATAATAATTACATTTAAAGACATTGAAATCGGTATTTAAGTACTTGCCATGTAGTGAAATTTTTGTACATAAATGTACTCTTACTTTAATTACAGAGTTTTTATTACAAAAAATTCAGATTTCTGTTATAATAATGTTGAAAATTTGCATAAAATTTAAAATAAAAAGTCGACTGTTATGTCTGAACATCCTTACTTTTATTAATGTTATTTATTTAAAATAAAAAGTCACAGTCGACTAGTAAGAAATATTTTACTGATGTTGATTTTCTACTAACGCAACGGAAGACAATGTGACGATGCTGCTGCCATCTATTTTTAAAAATATCTGAAACAATTATATAATGAACCGAAACTCAAGAAAGTGAAATGAATAAAGTAACTCAAGAAAGTAAATGAGGGTAATAATGTATAACTATTATTACCCTTTAAAATACGGAAGAATCGTTAAATTGATATGTTATAATTTATATACGCATCGAAATTTTTCAACATTAAAAATAATGAAATTGAAAAAGTACGCATTATTCAGAACCTTTGTTCCTAATTTATCTTTCAATCGGAAGATTTTTTGTTGCTGTAGTTATGAAACTGATTTTTCGTCTTTCGAAAAAAAATAATTTTAATGTCTTGACTGCGTCAAAAATGCGGATAAAAAAAAATTAATCGCGCAGTCGGTAGGATTCGAACCTACGCGGGGAGACCCCAATGGATTTCTAGTCCATCGCCTTAACCACTCGGCCACGACTGCTCGGCAGGACTATTCCAAATAGTGGAATAGAAATTAGATTTATGAATATATAAATTTCAGTTTTAAAAGCTAATCATTTGACAATACATTTAGGATTTTTTATTCGCAGTAAGACCTGTTCCCAAAGTAAAATTCATATTTATTTGTAAATCCTGTGTTTTAAAAAAGAATAATTTTCCTTTGAAAGTAATACTGTTCCTAAAACAGTGTACTGAATTATCGGGGCTAACTGAATCTAAAATCATCATATTAATAAAAAAAAAATATTTGGTTTTTCTCATTATTGCATTTGAGTTTGTTTCTACAAAATAACTATTCTTTTCATACTCGCAAAACTTCTCGATTTAATTATATGGTGTCCCGAATTAGTAAATTATTTTTGTGTTTCTAGTATGCAACTATGAAGTAATATTGTACCCAAATGGTTGATGAAAAATTTTTTCAGTTTTGGTATATTCATGTATTTGTTTAAGAAGTAATTTAAATAATTGCTAATGAAAAACCGTATAAAATTATGCCGGTTAGATAAATCTTAAATATACTTCATTTTATATAAAAATTCCTTTATATGGTATGCTTATCTTGTTAATCTTGTGCTATATTTGTGTTCATGCAGGCTGTGTGTCTCATCATCGTGTTCTTTGAATGTCTATAATCATGTAAATTTTCATCATTTTCAAAATTTGTAAATCAAATTTATTTTTACATGACAACAGGTGTACGAATAGTTAATGTATTTTAGCGTTGTTCTTTAAAAAGCAGTTGTTATTAATCGGATGTGTTATATTCAGAAAATAATGTATTTGTTTACTTGAGTTACATGTAGGAAATTGCCAGTCTTTTTATAATACTGCCTTGAACTGTAGCCTTACCTTCCTTTATCAGTAGGTGAATAAAAAATTTAGTATAAGTAGGCAGCATATTACAGTAAAGTGTGTTTGGTGAAGATGTGGAATGTGTGAACTTACTTTGGATGATAAATGTTTTTAATGTGTTTACTCATTGTCTTGCAGTAACACATCAGCTGAACTCATACTCCAAATTGGTGATTTGTAGAATGATAAGATTTCTGAAGATAAATCATGAAATCTCTCCTGTGTATGGCAATCATGCAGTATCTTGCTTAGCAAGTAAGGAAGTAATGCAAACAATTTAAAAGTTGTTCCAGAAATTTGATTGATAAATATCGAGATAGTAGACGGATCATCAGTCTCTATATGTGCAAATTATGTTGCTGATGATGAGTTTTTCTTCACAATTGAAAAGATGGTTTGAGATAACTGCTGCATAAAAATCGTAGAAATTGTCTTTGTATTAAATATTTTGTTTGGAAATGCATATTTTATGATTCACGGCTGTCTCTGATTTCATGAACTATGTGCAAAGTAACCTATATCGCACAAATTTTGATCGAAGCACACAGAAATCAACATTTTATGTTGTGTTTGGCTTAAGGTGCCCCAGAGTTATCCCAGTTGTTTGAGTAGACTAATAACAGGAGAGGAAGCATGATTACAGCATTTATGTAGTACAATGAAACATGCATCAATAGAATTGTTGCACACCATTTTGACCAATAAGGAAAAAAATAAAGTCCAATCTTTTGCTGGAAAAGTTCTGGCTTTTTTTTTTTTTCTTTTTTCGACTGTCCAGGTATAGTTTTCACCAAATTCATGACAAAAGGAAGAATAATCAATGTGAACTTAAATTGGCAAACTTTAAAAAATTTGCCAAAGGCAGTTAAAGACTGACAACTCGAAAAATTAAGTCATTTAATCATTCTGTAGCACAGTAAACTCAGACTTCACACTGTTGGCAAAACCAATGAATTTCTTTAAAAATTAAAACTGGATGTGTTGCCTCATTCACTATATAGCACTTATTTATTGCCATCTGATTATCATTTGTTTGGTAAAAGGAACTAGGACTTTAGTAGACAATGATTTTAAACTGATGATGATGTGAAAATTACTGTTTGGAAGTGGTAACATTACAAAAGATAAGATTTCTTTTATACTAATGTAGATAAATTTATATTGCATTTTAAATGCTTTAATTTCTTATTAGAAAGTCAATTCTTCATGTAGAAAAATGAGGGAAGGTTCTTTTTTTTTTTGTCTATCTGACCATTGGCACCTCTATTGCAGAGCTGCAAAAAAGTATTGATGCTACATCACACTTTATGGTGTCAAAAAGTATTTATATGACAACCCATGAGTTCACGAAAATCATTCATGTGGCATCCCAAGTCTGTACGTCACATTCCCTAGGCTTCTTTCCACTTCTCTGGGCATTTTTGCTAGTACACTATTGATTATGATCTCTCCTTCGAGAATTTCAGAGCTTTTAGCATAGTGGTAAACTGGATATTGCAGTTTTCATGACCTTTGGGAAAATCTCAGTTTTCTGCACACATAGAGCATAATCTGGCTGTCTTAAAGGCATTTTTTTTCCTTCTCGTTTCAGGATGTTTTTGCAGAAGTTGAATGCGATTCCAAATCTGTGTGACTGTGTATGATCCAAATTGCTGTATACACAGAGAAAAAAACAGTGCAAAATGCAGAGACATGCATTTCTTGTATGGAAAAAGAAGAATGTACAAAATAGGTGGCATTGGATACATCATCGAAATAAACATAAAGATATCCAAACAAATATTTCTTTTCAGTGTCATCAACAAGTTTGCGAATGTTTACCAAAGTTGGAAATAAGTTTACGACTTTTCGGTGAAGCTGCAAATAATTAGGAAGTACGCGTTTTTCGACAGTTGTGCATAGAATATATATGTCTCTTTATTTTAATTGTTTTCACTCTAGCATTAACATACTTTTTGATTCATCCTTGTATTTTATATTCTCTAATAGGATATTTCTTCTCTAATAAGAAATGTGTGTATACGCTGATTGTTGAGAATATTAGAATTACAAAGTAATGATCTTGCATTGTTTATAAAGTATTATTGTATAATCAGAAATTGTTGGGCCTTCAGTAATTTTGGATTTTAGATATTTTAAATTTGGTAAGGTAATATGGGGAAATTATCAGACTAAAAATACGAAATGATTATTTGTGAACTAATGAAGCATTTTTATGATCTTAAGGGAAGTAAAATTTACGAAAAAGAAAGAAAGAAAGAAAGACATTACCCCCAAAGGGTCATCTTTTTAATGTTTTGTGGGTTACCTTTATTTATTAAATATCACGTTCTTTGCACCTAAACCATAAAATTCATTCAACAGCAAAATAGTTTTAAAATGAGCTTATCTTTAGAATTTCCAATACACAGTCTCACGTACAGGTAAAGATTTTTTTTCCCCTTGTACAGTGTTTCCATTGCTCACTTTGAAATCGTTTTGAGTTTGTTAATAAAAAATTCCTTAAAGTTTTACAAAATATGAAATAGATAATAAAAAAAAAATCTGAAATGTTTCAGATTTTAGATTACGTCCAAAGGGACGTTTATCCGAACGAAACAAAAAATTAAACTAAACCCAATACGAACACAAAAACCATCCAATATAATTCCAATAGTCAACCCAATACAATTCCATTAATCTATCCAGTACAGACCCAATAACCAACATAGTACAATTCCAAAAATTCCAATAGCCAACCCAATGCAACTTCAATTACCAACAAAGAAACATAAGCACTAAATTGAAAAGTGAATCGGACATTTTTGTGAAACGACGCAAAACGCCCAAACGAAAGTAATAGTCCTTCGGGACTACATCCCTTTGGACTAATAAATTCCAAATTTGGGCTTCCAGATGCCCATATTTGGGTGTTGTACGTTGTTCAAAATTGGATGGCTCTAAGTACTGTTGCTTTATCTCAATGCGAGAAACATACATACATTTATGCTGATTCTTCATTATTTATTTTCTTTAAATATAATACAGGACTGTAATATTTGGTGGCAAGAGTTTAAAGAGTGAACCGACATTTAGTTTTTACACAAAATGCCAGAACGAAATTAATAGCCTTTCTGGGCTAACGCTCTTTGGGCTTAAAAAAAAAAGAAGCTAGTGTTAACATTTGTTTCGTTTTATTAAATATTTCTTTCACCACAAGTTATTTAAGCTTCTTTCTATGTGTGTGTGCTAATACTTTCTCTTAAATTTTATCAAAAGATTCAAGTCCTTGTCCAGTTAAAAAAGTTCTGTTGCGCAAATCCTGTAACTGCCATGTCAAAAACTCGTACTAAATACCGAATTGAAATCTTTTCACTCTCAATAACATCTTTATCACTTTATTCCATATATATTCACAATATTTTCTAGATTTAAAAACCATACTACAGATTTCACTATCTGTTAACTGATTGGGACATTGTCATAGTGATGAAGATTTCAGTCATATCATCTTCATTTGGCATTTATATGCATCTCTTCACGTATTTCATTAGTCAAAAAATATCATGGTTATTTAGCATTAACCCGGCGTTACACACGCTGGGCTTCCGAGGCCTGATCAATTTGTTAAAGTTATGTAACTCCTACCTCTTAATATTGAAATGGACCATACCCGGTCTAGCTGAGTTTAAGGTGACCTTTGACACAAAGGACGCGTTTCTGGAACTTTGTTTTATTCTGTTCGGAGGAATAGCCAGTTTTTCGGGTCGCTTAAGCCCGGCGCGAGTGAACGTGTTTCTAATTTCGAGTTTGAAGTGCATCGAGTTCGTAGCACAATATGGCTCACAAATTAACATATGATGAAGAAATGGAACGATTACGTACTTTGCTAGATGAAGTGTCGACTGATGTTGAATCTGTCAAAAATGATGATTTATTGTCTCATTGCAATGAAAGGTTTAGTGAGCAGGATACATCATCTGAAGAAGAAATCTAATCTGATGGAGAGGACACTACTGATTCTAATTAAATTGATTGTCTTATCGGAAAAGATGGAAACACAATTTGGAAGAAGACAAAATTTCATCAACATGTTTGAACTTTATCGCAAAATATTATTTCAAAGTTGTCTGGAATTGTTGGAATGGCAAAAAATGTAACTTCTCCTCTTGAGTCTTGGAGTTTATTATTAGATGAAAATACTTTGAGTATGATTGTCACCTGTACAAATATATATATTGACGTTATCAGTGACAACTTTCAGAGAGAACGTGATGCCGAAAAAAACAAAACTCTCCGAAATTAAAGCCTTTATTGGCTTACTATATTTAAGTGGTATACATAAGTCATCCCATTTGCATGTGAGAGATTTCTGGCGCACTGATGGAATGGGAATAAAAATATTTGACAGGACCATGTCCATAATCGTTTCTTGTTTCTTGCGAGATGCATAAGATTTGAGGATGTTAGAAACAGACAAATGAAAAAAGAAATGGACAAACTTGCCCCAATAAGGTATGTATTTGACTCATTTGTGCATAATTGTCAGAAGTTTTACACAACTTCATCATATGTTATAACTGACGAAAAGCTCGAACCATTTAGAAGACGCTTTCCATTTCAACAATGCATGCCAAAAATGCCAGCTAGCTATGGAATAAAGATTTTCGCTTTCTTTGGTGGAAGAATTTTCTTTATATGTAATTTAGAAGTTTGTACAGGTACTCAGCCCTAAGTTCCATATCATGTAAATAAGTCGTCAAAAGGTTAACAGAAAAGTTAAATTATGGAAGAAATGTAACTGTCGACAAGTGGTATACTGTTTATGAACTTGCAAAATATCTTCTTCAGAAAAACATTACTCTAGTGGGAACCATAAGAAAGAACAAGAGGAAAATACTGAAAGAGTTTGTGAACAGTAAAATTGTAAAGTGCATTCATCATTGTTTGCATTCCAGAGAGACATGACTTCAGTGTTGTATGTTCCTAAAAAACAAATTTGTTAATCTCTTATCTGCAGTGCATAACAACGACACTTTTGGCCAAACGACAGGTGAGGCAAAAAAACCTGAAATAATAACATTTTATAATTTGACGAATGGAGCTGTTGATGTGGTGGACCAAATGTCAGCAGCGTGTTCAACTGTAAGAATCAGCAAAAGACGGACGATGGTTCTGTTTTTTACACTGCATGATTGTAGCATAATTTATACTGCTACAATCAATGCTTGAGTATTACTCCAATGCTCAAAGCATCCATCCTTACAGCACAAGAAGCATAGTCAATTTTTGAGAGATTTTGCAACGTATTTGCTGAAAGAACACACAGTGGAAAGGTGCAGTGTACTATGTCTCCTTCAACATTTGCAAGAAAAACTAGCTTCCAAGAGCAAAGAACCTGCTGCTAAAAAACGGAAAGTAAATTGGAGAAAAAGGTGCTACTATATTTGCTTGAGTTCAAATGACCAAAAATCTAAGATACGTTGTACAAAATGTGAAAGAAGTGTCTGTGGAGATATTCTGTTTTAACATGTACCAATTGTACATAGAATTTAGTAAGTTTTTTTTTAATTCTATACATATATTGAATAAAGTTAGAGCTCTAAACATTGTCTTAAATTATGTTCTTAGTAAATGCTTAATGTGGTGTTAAATGACCTGCATAAAATATAAATCTATAAATGAGTCCCGCAGGCCCAGCGCAAGCACTTGCATACATACGATTAGTGCGCGTAACGCCGGTTTAAAGCCGTGCCACTTGGTTTTTTTTTTATTATTATTTTTCATATTTCTTTAGTGCCAGATATCACTAGTTTGGCTTTTCCGTCTTTCCTGATGAAGACACATCTTTCAGTTAGCCATTCATTTTTATTTAATTAAATGGATTTTTGTGATTTGGCATTTGCCAGAAGATGTGCAAGCTGTTGTCCTATTTTTTCAAGAAAGGTTATGCTTGAATCTTCAACTTGTGAAATTAAAATGCGACTCAAAATTAAAATGATAATATTTTCAGAATTTAAAACCATTCTACAGACTTCACACTTCAGGTAATTGATTGACGACTCTCATTGCAATGGAAGATATCAGTTATGTCATGTTCATTAAACATTTATTTACATGTTTGGAAAATTTTGTTTCGTGACTGTGATAGTCCAAAGATCTTCAGATTAGGGGCTATTGTTATCATCATGAAATTTGCTAGCTGGCTGTAAATTATGCCATGCATTTTAAAATATCTGTGAAGACATGTCCTTTCATGACCTTGCAATGCTCCACACAGATTTTGCATTAAAATATTTCCTGTTTTCTGCATGATCTTACTGCTGTACTGCTTTGGAAAGGCTGCTTTATATCTACATTTCAGTATGCACAATATTCAGATGTTGTAGTAACCCAATTATTCTGTCAAGGTTCATACGGTCCTTGAGAGTCCTTAGCTTTTTCAGAACTGATTTTTGGCCTTTAAAAGTCCTTGATTTGGGGCAAAATTGGCAGAAAGTCCTTAATTTTAATCCTGTGAAATTTCTGTCTGATTTTACAACTGCCATTTTGAGTGTGAATTAGCATTTTGGAGGAATATTTTTTATGATTAGCTGACAAATATGGTTATTGTTTGAATGGGTTTCAGGTTGTTCCGTCCTATCCTATCTTGTAACATTCAATTGGCTAGAGGGCGCTGCGACGCCCCCCCCCAAAAAAACATCGAGCAGAACCTCTGTAGACCGCGACAAGAGTGGTTGACCCCTTGTTGACCCATTGTTAGGCTCCTACGCCATCTTTTGTAACAGCCATCAGCGCTGACAAGAACGTGCTGCTCTTATCTTTACGGCCCCTGTCTGTGCCTTATCATTTATAAATAAACTTTTTATAACCAAATACAGTCCACTATATCTTTTCGACGGATCTCACTCCCTAACATTTGGCCCTTAACGACCCGGAGATCGGATTAAAATGTCGTTAACATATCTTAAAAGGCAGAAAGTCTCTCTAAAAACGAAAATCATTAAAGTAGAAACCTTTATCCGCGATATCACGTTGGATGTGCTGCCTTCTACTGTGGAAATAAACATTAAATTGAACTGCACAAGGAAATCAAGACTGCACAAGGACTTAGAATATCTGCGGAATCAATTCTATCGAGAAGCTAACTGCTACCACGGGACGAGCACAGTTTCCATTATCGCGAATGTCTTACTAAGACAGTTTTATTTTCAGTAGAAACGATCAAAGAGCTTTGGCGGGGAGAACTCTGAACCTGTGGCCTCCCCGCCAAAGCTCTTTGATAGTTTCTACTGAAAATAAAACTGTCTTACTAAGTATAGCTGTGGTTTACATTCGCGATAATAGAAACTGTGCTCGTCCCGTAGTAGCAGTTTTGGATTCTGCTTCGCAAACTAATTTTATTGCGACATCATGCGCTAATGCATTGGGTTTACCAAAACAGAAAACGTTTGCTCCAATCTCTCGATTAAACGAAACAATCATAAAGATAAAATCAAAAATAAATGCTAAAATATTAAATAAAGACCAGACATCCGAATGGAATTTTGATTTTCTCATCGTCCCCAAAACCACAGATATCCCTCCTTCAAAACCCCTAAAGAATTCGAATAATGTTATTCCAAAAAACATAAAATTGGTGGATCCTCAATTTTTCAAACCTAAAAAAGTAGACTTATTAATAGGTGCCGAGCTATTTTTTAATTTTTAAAGACGGGAAAAATAAGATTCGAAGATAACGGATTACTTTTCTACGAAACAGTGTTCGGATACATAGCTGCAGTGTATTAGAAAATTAAAGTGTCGTATCACCAAAGAAATACTGTTATCTAACAACAAGTCGAGAATAATTAAACGAAACGATGAGACAATTTTGGGAAATGGAAAGCATAGAAGATAATAAACCCCTGCCTAGTGAAGAACTGCAATTCTGCGAAGAACAATACTCAAGAACACATAGCAGAAAATCGGATGGATGTTATGTAGTAAAGATGCCTATAAAAATTGATGATGAAGAAAATATAGCACTTGGAAATTCGAGAGAAATGGCGTCCAAACGCTTAGATCAATTATGGAATCGTTGGAACGCCAACCAGAAATGAAGAATCTGTATAACGAATTTATAAAAGAATATGAACCGTTAAATCACATGACGGAAATTAACTCTGAAACTGACGCGGCTTATTATTTACCGCACCATGGAGTTTATAAACCGGAAAAGAGTAGCACTAAACTTCGGGTGGTTTTTAACGCCAGCTGTAAAACAACAAATGGACGATCTTTAAATAACATTTTATTAAAGGGTGGCACAATCCAAGACGATTTATTTTCAATCATGCTACGCTTTAGAAAGCATGTATATGCATTTACTGCAGACATTGGAAAGATGTATTGTCAAATTGAGATTGACCCTTCACAATTTGGACAGGCATACATGCACCTGTCAAATGTTACGCTATTAAGACTGTAACGTATGGAACAGCGTGTGCTCCTTATTTGGCAACTAGGACGTTGCATCAGCTATCATACGATGAGGCTGAAAGCTTTCCCTTTGCGTCTTCTGTTACGTTAACAGACTTCTACATGGATGACATCCTCTCTGGGGGATCAGACCTAGATCAAGTAACAAAACTGTGTTCCGAGTTGACAAAGATGTTGCAACGAGGACAGATGAATTTACACAAGTGGTGCCTTAATAATTCAGAACTCTACGCTAATCATTGCACGAAGCAGAATTATGCTTTTCCCTTCCAGGAGGATAAACGAACTGTCAAGGCGCTTGGTATAGAATGGAATACAGCAAATGATTCCTTTTCCTACAGAGTCCCGATCATCTCCCGCCTCATTTAAACAAAAAGGGAAGTCTCACCAGATATCGCCCGTATATACGATCCTTTGGGCTTAATTGGCCCAGTGATCACAAGAGCAAAAACTTTCATGCAATCATTATGGCTTATTAACATTGATTGGCATGAGCATCTTCCTGAATCTGTAGCTAAGAAATGGAACACAGTTTGTTTCTACACTTGCAGAAATCGAGAAGCTTCGCATTCCTAGACGTGTTGTGAACCCGAATGCTACAATTGTACTCCATGGGTTTGCTTACGCTCCTGAAACAGCATTTGGAGCGATTCTTTACTTTCAATCAGTATCTAATGAACAGTGCTGTAGTCAACTGTTCTGTAGTAAATCGAGAGTGTCCCCGTTAAAGACAATCACCATCCCGAGACTCGAACTATGTGCGTGTCTCTTCTAGCACAACTGGTGAAGAAGGCTCTCTCGGCCCTGAAATTAGATATCAGGGAAGTATTCCTATGGTCAGACTCAACGATTGCATTAGCCTGGATTGCCACACCTCCTCATTCTTTTAAAACGTTTGTAGGTAACAGAGTAACTAAGATACAAGATCTCACGGAAAACTTTTTATGGAGACATGTTTCACCAAAGGACAATCCAGCTGATTCAATTTCTCGAGGTCTAAATCCAGAAGAAATAGCATCAAACGACATGTGGTGGCACGGGCCATCCTTTCTACTTAAGAAAGTGTGTACGCCTATAGCTAAGACATTTGTGAGCCCTGCAGATAACCAGTATCAAACTGAACTGAAACGTCCTGTGACTAGGACTTTAGCTTTGTCAACAAATAATTATTTGATAGATGAACTTATGAATAGGACTAATAATTATATGAAACTCATTAGAATTTTAAGTTTTATTTTTAGATTTACTTATAATGCCAAAAATTCCAAACATAAACACCAGGGTCCCCTAGATTCAGAAGAATACGACGAAGCTCAAGACACCCTCAGCCGATGCTCGAAGGTACAGTATTTTTCTGAAGAACTCTCGGCTTTAAAAAATGGGTTACCAGTCTCCAACAAAAGTAAGTTAAAATCACTTAATCCCTTTTTGGATCAGGAAGGTTTAATACGTGTAGGAGGCCGTTTAAGTAACTCCAACTTAAGTTACAATAAAAAATATCTCATCATTCTCCCGGCGGATATTAGGCTGACTAAGCTCATAATGGAATATTTCCACAAAAGAGATTTACATGTAGGACCACAGGCTCTTTTACATACTGTTCGCCAACAGTTTTGGCCTATCCATGGCCGCAACTTAGCCCGAAAGGTTGTTCATACTTGCTTATCTTGTTTTAAAATGCATCCAACTGCAATGAATCAACTAATGGGTAATCTTCCTTCTGAAAGAGTATTACCAAGCCCAGCATTTACCAATACTGGCATTGACCTTTGCGGTCCTTTTCAAATCAAATACAAGGGGCAGCGAAAGGGCATTTTACAAAAGATTTATGTTTGTATTTTTATCTGCTTAGCAACTAAAGCTGTTCATTTTGAATTTTTGACAGACCTTTCTTCTGAGACTTTGATTGCTGCCTTGAAGAGATTTTTTGCCCGTCGGGGTAAGTGTTCAACCATTTTCTCAGATAATGCAACAAATTTTGTAGGTGCGCGTTCGGAATTACAACGGCTGGAAAGGTTGATAAAACATTCCGAATTTGGGGTAACTGCCTATTTAGCTTCAGCATGGATTATTTGGAAGTTTCTTCCCCCTAGAGCCCCCAATTTTGAAGGACTGGGGGAGGCAGGCGTTAAATCGTTTAAACACCATCTGAAACGAACTGTCTGTAATGCTAAGCTTACACTAGAAGAGTTTCTGACTATTTCTACTCAAATTGAGAGTATTCTGAATTCGCGTCCTTTAACTCCCTTGTCATCGGATATTACCGATTATGAAGTTCTCACTCCTGGGCATTTCTTGATTGGACGCCCATTAAATGCCATTGCAGAACCTGAACTATTAAACCTAACAGAAAACGGGTTGTCTCGTTGGCAAAAAACTATTAAAATGGTTCAGTCGATTTGGAAGAAGTGGCATGGAGATTACCTTAATCATTTGCAGCAACGCAATAAATGGCAATTTGCCAAGAACAATGTAAAACCTGCTGCCCTTGCTTTACTCAAGGAAGATAATCTGCCTCCTTGCAAATGGGCTACATGCCGTATACAAGAAGTTATAACGGGACCTGATGAAAAGTCAGAGTAGTTTTGGTTAGAACTCCTACTGGTACATTCAAAAGATGTATATCAAAACTATGTCTTCTACCTATTGAATAATAATATTTATGTTTATTTAATGAACCTAATTACTGTAGAATTATATCATATTAGATATTATCAATTTTGTAATTGTATGAATGTACGCTAATTTATTTTATTATATCCCAGAATACATTATGTCGTAGTGGATATTCTCATTTTAACATTATGTTATACTTTATTATATTACCAATGTCATACTTATGCAATTATGTTGCATTGAAATATAAATATTTCAATGCGGGGTGGGATGTTCCGTCCTATCCTACCTTGTAACATTCACCTGGCTGGAGGGCGCTGCGACACCCACCAAAAACATCGAGCAGAACCTCTGTAGACCGCGACAAGAACGGTTGACCCCTTGTTAGGCTCCTACGCCATATTGTGTAACAGCCACCCCTTGTTAGGCTCCTACGCCATATTGTGTAACAGTCATCAGCGCTGACAAGAGCGTGCTGCTCTTATCTTTACGGCCCCTGTCTGTGCCTTACCATTTATAAATAAACTTTTTATATTCAAATACAGTCCACTATATCTTTTCGACGGATCTCACTCTGTCATAAACTCCTTGATTCTATCAGCTTAGCCCCTCCCACAAATCATGGAATAACCTTTTTGGCAACATGCCGAGAGGACGTTTTTTGCGTCTTCGTTTTGTCAGAGCTTGTTGGCCTCGGAGAATGTAACTTCGAACTGATTTACGGCCCATGTAATGGGATTTGTTCTAAATTGTAATAATTGTTAATAATTGTTGTTATTATTAGTGTAGTTATTTTGTTAATTAAAAATCATTAAAATTCTAAAGGATGAATTATTAATGTCTTGGAATATTTTCGAGTCGTCAGCCTAGGAAAGAAGAAAATACGAATTTCAAGAGCTCAGCCCCGGATTCGAAGGTGAGTGACATTTTCCTTACCTATTTTTTATTGAATGTCACGAAGAAGTGACATATAATACACTCCTTAACACAGGTTATTGCTTGAATTTGTTCCTATTTCTAATATATATGGTGAGATAGTCAAGTTTCTAGCCAAGAAGTGAAACATAAGCATTTCATAAATATTTCAAAATGATTTCTTTTTTTTTTTTCCAATGAAGACTTCTTAAAGAACTTTTCCCTTTTGGGGATGTGAATTCTTTTAGTATATATTTCTAAATTTGGCGATTTTAAGATAAATTTCTGTGCAAAATTTTTAATTCCGATATCTGTGAATTTTTTAACAATTTTTTTAAACATTATAACATTGATAAATTTCATTAAGTTAAGCATAAAATATTTAATGCTACTTGATAAATTTTGCAAAGTTGATTTTATTCTCAAATTTGTTTTATAATTGTGCTTAATAATAATGCATTCTAATAACGTATCTATTTTATTCATAAGATGGTATTATAAAAGTGAGGTTCAGGCATAGGCATAGGAATTCATTCAGTTTCTATTTGCTAATAGGTCCTTAATTTTTTTTATTAATTATTCTTAAAAGTACTTAATTTCGATGTGCAGAAATGTGTACAAATCTTATGCATAAGTAATAATTATTTTTAATTTCAAGTATTTTATATTTTTGCATGTGTTTATAATTATTTCGTAAAATTAACATTTTGCACATATTTATTTTTTTTTATGCTGAATGGCAACAAGTAGTTATTAGTCCAAAGGGATTTAGTCCCGAAGGACTATTACTTTCGTTTTGCGATTTTTTAGTCCAAAGGGATTTAGTCCCGAAGGACTATTTCTTTTGTTTTGCGATTTTGCGTCGGAAACACAAAAACGGCGTATCACTTTTCAAATTGTTGCCACTAAATGTTATCGCTCTGCATTAAATTTTAAAAAATGAAAAATCTGCATAAATGTATGCATGTTTTTTTTTTTTTTTTTTGACGTAGCTTTCTCTTCAAAAATCGTCTGCGTGCGTTGCACGGGAAAATAAAAAGGAATTTTAATTACAGTTCTAAATAAATAGCCAAATAAATGTGAAATTCGTAACAATATTCTCTAAAACTTTAACGAATTTTTCATTAACAAACTCAAAGATTTCAAAGCCAGCAATACCAACGTTGTACAGAAAAACATTTTTATCTCCAGCGCGTGAGAGCGTGTACCGAAATTTCTAAAGATATGCTCAATTTAAAATTATTTTGCGATATTGCTGTTGAACTGAATTTTATGGTTTAAGTGCGAAGAACATGGTATTTAACAAATAAAGGTAACACACAAAATGTTAAATAAACGTCCCTTTGGACGTAATTTAAAATCTGAAACATTTCAGATTTTTTTTGTGATTATTTTGTTCTTAAATTTTAATTCTATTATTATTGTTACTCAAAACAGCAGCTCATTTTGATAGCTAAAAATAAAAGCTGTAAACTTAGCTATTCGTTTGTTATTCTTGATGATCCTAAATTATAATTCAGTTTGAATACCGGTAGTCAAGAGTATATTTTGGTGACCCGATTTTACTTCTGAAATGACAACAAATGACTGTTCTGAGACTGCTGCGAAAGAGTCAATGCAGTCATCAGAATTTCATAAAATGAGTGTAAAAATACGTTCTTTTTGGATTGATAAGCTGAAAATTGATAAGCTGTTATTTTTTTTTCTTTTTCACGTTGAAGCTGAGTTCAAAATCAGAAGAAAGTAAATTTAATTATTTAGCTTTTTAACAATTTGAACCTAAGTTTGGCAAAAATATTTGGGATATTGTAACGAACGAAAGGGCCATAAAATTTTAATGCCAAAAGTAGATTATTATATTTATTTAAGGTGAAATTGAGCGGATTAAATGTTTGAGTACTGATATTTAAGTTGGTGACATGAAACCAAGCCATCTTTTACAGAAACTGAGATCAATCGCTACTACAGATGTGTCTGAAAATTTAATCAAAACATTATGGCTTGAGGGGCTACCTGACTCAATAAAAAATATATTTTTAGTTAGTGATGAAGATGTAACCAAGTTAGCATCTAAGCCAGATAAAATTAGTGATATGAATCAGAAGTATTTAGTTCTAATTCACCTTCTGTTTTTATAAATGATTTGTTGCAAAAAATTGCCTGACTTGGAACAAAAAAAAAAAATCAAAACCATTCGATGAAGACACAGCGATTCTGGTTCAACTAATTCCCATTCACGATCACAAAGCTGATCTCGTAAATGATATAATCCGAATGGTATTTTGTTTCTATCACATTCGATTTGGAGCAAAATGCATTCCTGAGAAATGCCAACCCACAAGTGCTTCAGTAAACAACCATTCCAAAAATCAGGAAAACTCAAATCTGCAGCAGGTTCAGTGACAAACACTTCTGCAGAAAATATGAAGTACTGTCGCAAATTTCGTTTATTTATTCGTGACCGAAGATCAGTGGCGATGTCTTTCTTGTCAATAGTGGAGCTGATGTAAGCATAATTCCAGATACTTCTCAGAATAAATGTAAAATTGAATACAAACTGTATGCAGCTAATGGGACAGATGTCTCCATATATGGTATAAAAATACTAATTCTTGATTTGGGATTACATTATGATTTTCAGTTTCCATTCATAACTGCTGATGTTACTATAGTTAGTTTAGGAGCTGACTTTCTTCACCAATTTGGTTCTTAAAATGCATGATATGCCTCGAAAGAGTACAGCAAAATAATAATACTAATCTCTGCTTTCAGATAATGAAGAATGTGTGTATGTATTGTTGCGAAATGCCCAGCTGCGGTAAGATAGCTTCCTCAAAGAATATGTATCAGGGCTCTTGAACAGTGTAGCACCTGGGTACCAGCGCAAGAAAGGGGCCACCCCTAATCGAATCATAAATGTTTCCTAATTGATACTTCACATTAACTGGGCAACAAATTTATAATAAGTATTAAAGCATAACATTTTAGCTGTGCCGTTCAAGCTAGGTGCAAGAGCCTGAAATAAAAGGGGTTAACACATATTAAGTACGAAAAGTTTCAGTATAGTAAGGAATTAAGATGCAATAGGAGCGAATTGACACATGGAGGAAATTCACAATAGTACGACAATAAAATGCAAGAATATAGATGAATACACAATAAACAATAACTATAGATTCAATACAGATGATCCAATTAAAATCAGATTACATGTTATAAATATTCAGGATGGTCATAGGTTTGTTTAAATTCGACAGGTCGTTATAATCATAGTCACAGATTTTGATGGCTGCATTGTTGTTGTTAGCCTGACTTTCATGAAATTGCTTGGTAAGGTTGTAGTGCGTTCTAAGCAATGCGATGTTAAGTTCTTCATGGATACTGCTATTGCTTAAGTAACAAAGAGAATTTGTAGTTTGGTGGAGAATAGAATTCTGCGCCGTTTTTAATCTTTTTCTCTTTAATTTACTGGCATAAACCCAGACTGGACATGCATAACAAAGTAATGGACGTTGAACAGACTTATAAATAAGTAGTTTGTTATCTAAAGATAAAACGCTGTTTTGAGCAATTAGGGGGAAGAGCTGAGATTTACGCACTCGAAACTTCTGTATAATAGATGTGATGTGTGGGGTCCATGTGAGAGTATTATTGAGGATCACCCCAAGATAAAGGACTTGCTTGGCACAGGGTAGGCTACCTCCATAAAACTTGATGTTCTTTTTGACATTCTTTTGCCTTGTGAATAAGGTAGCTTTGGTCTTGTTGACATTCACAAGAATTTTCCACTTGGTGAGCCAAGTGTGTTGTAACCATTGGATGATTGGACCTAGAAACGCAGTTTGTGCTAGGATCGCTGTGTCATCAGTGTACATTGCTAGTGTCGTGATGGCTGTGGTAGGGATGTTGTTCACATAACCCATATAGCACACTTAGTTGCTATAACGTTGCAGTGACCTCTCAATGTCACATTTTCTTCACATTACGTTTGTGACCAGGATGCAAAGTCCTAGAGATGTCACATTGTGATGTGGATGTGAATGTCGCAAGGATGTCACATACACGTCGCCGCAAACATTTAATGCGACCATCAAAAATTTCTCACTCTCTCCCACTCTGACCTTTTACGACTTTGGTCACGTAATACTTCCTTAATGGGAAGTATCCCTGCGCACTGACCTTGTTCCTAGTCCCCCAGCATTACTTAATGACACCCCGGTTTAACCGCCCTCCGATCTATTGTAAAAAATTTCCATAAACTTTCCAAAATATATTATTTTTATACTTGCAGCTTGCGATTTTAATTAGTTCTTTTTTTTGTTACATATTTATAGTTCATAGTGTTTTTTGTTTTAAATATAATACTGAGAAATCGTGGTGTTTTTTTTTAAATATAATACTGATAAATCGTGGAACTATATTCTATGATGGATGCATACAAATTTTACAGTATCTTCAGTTATCAAGAGACGCTGACCAAAGTTCTCAGTGTAGCACATTTTTTTTTGTCTCGGTTATTTTCGTGACATTTTTTTTTAGATCTGCTCCTTCCCTGACTGGAGAGCTCGTGATTACTAAACTTTCAGGTAAGCACTGTCTATTGTTTATTGATGCGAATAATATCAGTAATAATTAATATGTAATTATTTGAGGCGTATTTGAAAAATTATGAAGAAAAAAGGAATAATGAATAGACAATGAACTCATTTTTGTTTGCGTTTTAAAAAGAGTAATAGTTTACTCTCATTTTTTTCTCGTTGCTTAAAATTTTAAATTTAGGAAAACATCTTTATCTAGGGAAAATTATACTTCTGTTTTTTTAATACTAAAAGATACTATGAAAATTAATTTATTTTATACATTTTTGTTGCAGTATTTTACATGCGGTCTGCTGTTTTTTAAATTCATACGTTACTTTTATGAGTGGGACCTCATATTATATTGCAAATTATTCCATACTTTATAACTCTCTTAAACCAGATTCTACTTACATATTTTTAATTGATTTTTTGATTTTTGAATGAATTTTTATTATTAATATAATGTTATAAATGCTATATTAATTTTCAATGCTGAACTTTTTACATGCTTCCTTTATGTAAATTTCTGAGATTTTTTTCTAAATTTTATTATTAATTGCTATTTTTGCTTCCCGTAAATTATGTCAAATTTTTACATATAACGTATTTCAGTTGAGATGTCTAAGTAGCCCATATCATTTATTTAAAGATTTACAAAAAATTGTTTTTAGTTTCGACTACGCTGTTTAAATATGGCAAAGTACGCAAAGGGTATCTGTCATAAACAATAAGAGATACCTTTATGAAGAACTTTTGAAGGAAGCCTAATACGTATTCTCCTTACGTATAAGGAAAACCACAAAACCCAACTATGCAAAAATATTTCTGTTTCGGAGGAATATAATTGTAGTATCAATGTTTGTATCAATGTTTTAAATGGACAAATTAATTATTCAAGAAATAACATCATGATAATAAAAATAAGCAAATTACTTTTTATCGATATTATATATGAAAGAAGTAAAATCTTACCTGTGACAAAAGATTGTAAATTAATATTAATTCGTGTCCAAAAATATGAGTTACTTGTAAAAAATTTGATGCTGAAACTATATTTTTACAGAATTTA